>LQNS02278157.1:9020844-9084873 GCA_001587735.2 Parhyale hawaiensis
CAATATGTTGCTGTAGCACAGAACCTGCTCTGCCAATATGTTGCTGTAGCACAGCCCCTGCTCTGCCAATATGTTGCTGCAACACAGCCCCTGCTCTGCCAATATGTTGCTGTAGCACAGCCCCTGCTTTGCCAATATGTTGCTGTAGCACAGCCCCTGCTTTGCCAATATGTTGCTGTAGCACAGCCCCTGCTCTGCCAATATGTTGTTGTAGCACAGCCCCTGCTCTGCCAATATGTTGCTGTAGCACAGCCCTTGCTCTGCCAATATGTTGTTGTGGCACAGCCCCTGCTCTGCCAATATGTTGCTGTAGCACAGCCCCTGCTCTGCCAATATGTTGTTGTAGCACAGCCCCTGCTCTGCCAATATGTCGCTGTAGCACAGCGCCAACTCCGCCAATATGTTACTGTAGCAGGGCTCCAGCTCTGGCGCTATGTTGCTGCAACACATCCTTATAGAGCTGCCAATAGTTTACTATAGCACCGCCGTACCTCTGATAATATGTTGCTGTAACACTCCCTCATGTTTACCAATAACACAGCTGCAGCGCTGGCAATGCGTTGCTACATAACACAGGTTCAGCTCTGGCATTTCACTGTTGGAAATAAAACTGAAGCCCTGTCCGTATATTCCTGTACAGCAGCTTCTGCTTTTCCAGTAGGATTTTAGAACACAGCTCAATCTTCATTGACGTGGTAATTATGACACAGATTCAGTTCCTCCAAGAAATTTCTGTGACACAGCTTCTTCTGGGTCAAATGTTGCTCGAGTATAGCTGAAGCTCCGACCTTGCTGAAGTTCAATTTCAGTTTTCCCAGTATGCAGTTGAAAATGATGTAGCTTCAGTACTGCCAATACATGGCTGAAGTACAGCGTCAAGTCCGTCAGTTTGTCCCTGAAATTCAGGTTGATTCGGCAGTCCAGATGGTTGCCCTTTCATAGTGTCAGCTGCGGTAGTTTCCCCGTGACGGTAAAACAAGAGGTCTATGTCAAGCGTTGCATGGATAACGTATTGCATTGTAGTAATTTCCTCACATGTGCCGAAACTAGAAGTATACAGCGTAGCTTAATTTGAAGTTGTTCATCATACTGGAACATTGCAACTCATCGTGTATAATTAATTAATACGCTTGCAATATCAGTGCAACTGTCTTACAGCACCTAAGTGTATCCCACGTGGCGCGATGCAGATGCCACCTTGTACAAAATCCCCCCCCCCCAAAAAAAAAACACTAACAGGAGTCTTCACAGAAACCCACAGCCTTCATCATTTAAAAATCTTGTCCGAGAAAGATTATTATCTTTTTTCGAGCCAATGAAAGCCCCCAGACACAGCTTGGCTCAGCCCTGAACAGACACTAAGGACATACACGACACTATCGTATAAACGTCCTCACTCTTGCTTCGCAACAGCTGTTTGTACCAATAAATTCTCTTTCGTTCCGGCATACTACGCTAATAGCTTGACGGCGATGCAGAATTGCTGCACATGTATAGATGAGTCCATATATATATATATATATAGCATCTAACATCATAGTTTTCGTGCGTTCAACCTTCCCAATAACACAGTGCAGCTTAAATTTGTGATGCTACACCATAGGTACTCAATCCACAAGGTCACCTGTGTAACTATGGCTCCCACAAAACAGTAACGCGGGGAAAGCCTAATAATCCTGATGTTCAATTCATCAGATTTCATTAGCATCTAAGGACCATGGTTTCGTCTCATCTGTAGTATACCAAGAGTAGGGTGCCCGTCAAGAATCACTAAAGAAAATTTTCATTCAAATCACTATACCAGCACTATAATGCATGACAAGCATTTCTACATATATGTACCATTCATATTCTGCTTCACCAGCGCCATCCAGCGGAGACAATAACTTATTAACATGTTTAAGAAGCTGGTGGTACAGTATGCTAATCAAAATGGCCGTTACAAGTAAAATGTATGTTTTTACAATTGAGGGGGCCACTGTACTTTTAGTTTATTCACCACCCCATTATCGGGTACCATCATTTTCTTGATAGCTGGATACACCCGTCTAAAATTAGCAGCGGATCCCTCCTGGGCCTCCGAACCCTGTGGCATGTGGGCCAGCTGCATGGCCGGTTAGTCCGTGAGACTCGATGCGTGTCTTGTATAATATGTTCGAAAAGTAATATGCCTCTAGTGATGATTCAGGAATCTAGGACGATACTGTCTAGCAAGGGTGGCTCACCGTTTGAGCAATCGAATGATAGTGAAGTAGACTTACCTCAACTGGATACCTCTTTTCGGGAAGACAGGAAACAAACCTGAGATTTATTGGTACTGAACAACCGGTATGCTGATATCGAAGCTGCTGCAAAAATCGTACCAGAACTGATAACTGTAGCAAAGGTGAATTCAACATACCCAAATGAAATATTTATGTTATGGCCTTATAGCAGTAGGTATATCGAGGTCTTCCTGTGTCAGCCACTTCTTTCTTCCAACTATATGTTCCCTGCTGAGGGTAGTGCCGGAAATAGTTATAAAATTTTTATCATCGACAGTATTGCATTATGTTATGCTCTGAATGCTGAGCGGGCATTTTCAGTAGTCAATCCGAGTTTTTCTTTTTTTAACATTCTTCTCGATTAACTTCATTGAGACTTTGACGATCACGGCAATCATGCAGTAAAAAGTCCGTTTATTAAGTGTAGAAACGCACGCAATTGCAAAGTTACAAGAGGTAATGGCTGAACTAATTAATTGCTGATCAATTTAGGGCTGTGAAAAAAATGCTCTTACAGACAGAGAAGTCGATGATAGCTCCAAAACAACAAATTGCTTTAAATATAGACTCCTACAGGGAACTGCTCCTGCAGGTTGGGTTATATTGCCATAGCTTTTTGTTTGAGCTTTTTGTCGTTGTTTTGGAGCTATCACCGACTTCTCTGTCTATAAGAGCATATTGTCACAGCCCTATAGTAATCATGAATAAATTTGCCTGTTGGGGTTAAAAAAAAATTATATTGCACTGTTTAAGTAATTGGTGCGGTGCACCTAATATAAAGTAACTGAGCAAGCCTTGCGTATATATAGCGTATATTTTTCTGACTCTCCTGTTTTCCCATTCTTCTTCTTGTAGCTAACTAAAAAAAATTAGGGACGTATATGAATAAATACATGAAGCTGACAGGTTATATAAAAACGAAAGAAAACTTGAGAATGCTGAAACTAAACAAGGAATCCTTGCAGAAGCCCATTGCCCGCAGCATGACACATTCTTACGCGACAACACTCTTGCAGACAGAACCCTATCTTACAGTCATGAGTATTTATCCTATATTTACGGCAGCGGATAATATAGGATAATGGCCTGAACATTTCCGATTGGAAAGGACATCAAAAGGATCGCCATGACCTCCGCGGAGTTCAGATGCTCATATCATACTTTTGTCGATACATCCCCGCTTTCGCTTCTCAACAGCTAGTGAACTGCCATAGCAATAATAACATTTATTCATCACTCTGACGCTTCAGGTACATCTGTTCTCTATCTTTCTCTTTCCCTCCTCCAAACAGTTACGGATCTGTCCATGGATAGCTCGAGGTTATACAGGTCTATGCTTTTTGCTGGCTCACTCCCATTGCGATGAAAGATGTATGGCTTCGACTTGATGTATTCTTAGCGACTTTTAAGTAAACACCAAGTGTGAATTCTAGGCGGTGGAGTGCACTGAAAGCAAGTTGAGAGTTACCTCGAAGATATTGATCACAAGCAGGGCCACCCAATTTCTATTTGATCTTCTCGCTGAGGAGATGTTTTGTTCGGTACTAGTGTTAGCTGTTTCTATTTAAGCTTTGTCCTTCGCTTGTTTTGCATTTATTTTTCAAGTTGCTGTTATTTCTGCTGTTGGTGCAAGTCGATTCTTCAGAATATTTTTGCTTATTGCAGATACTGCAATTCCACATTCAGAGGATTTTAAGCAAACTCTGTTATGACAAGAAATTTACACCATGTGTAATCACCTTCATTTATGAACGACCTAACTAAATTTGCTTTGTTATGAAAATTTACTATGCAGTACTCGCTCTATAGTATCTAATAGTCTTGCTAAAAGTCTTAGAATCCAGCTTTTACCATTCCTGGTAAAGGAAAAACCTCAACTAGGTATACCTCTGCGGTCCATAGCAATTGGCTGCAAGTATATGTATAATATCAATAGGCGAAGCTCTATTGCATGGTGAGATACATGATTAATAATCTGCAAAAAAAAATATTATTCCCGTCCTTGCCCGACAAAATTGAGATGTTTTAGAACTAATTTGTATGCCGGCTTCGTATTTGATAGTCGTTTTATTACGAAAGGCTTTTAAATCAAGCAAAAAATTTTCTAAGAAAAACAGTGACGCTATGGCCCTTGAAATATATTTTTTCCACAATAAACATGTCCACTTATTTGAAATTTGCGATTGCAAATTGCTTTGGGAAACTCATAAGATTTTGAAAAAAGAGTAGCAGCTGATATAAAAATGTCACTCAAATATATAAAATAAAAAACATTGCGTTCAGTACAGATGTGTTAACACCATTTATCTCCCAGCGGAGAAAGTACTGTACTACGCAATTTTTTTCGCGTTTATCCCTTATGGTCAACAGTTTCCGCAGAGAAATAAAATCCAGAGCTGGAGGCTCCTCCTGCAGTACTGGATCACTCCGCCTATTTGCCCTCTAGGAGAAGATGTCAACCACTCAGGTAAGCAGGAATGGCCCTGGCACCGCCTTGTAACGGTTGAGCCACGAGACTGAGCTCCCACACCTGTGATTCCCGCCTTTATTCCAGTGGCGAATAAGAGCCTTCCAGTCAGACACTACTGCCAGATTTGAATTGGTTGAGAATGCATGGAAAAGCTCCATGGAGCAATGGATAATATTTCTTGCGCAGAGCTATATAAGGACCAGTTTAGCATGTCACGAATAAGTGAAGATTCCTCCAAAAAAACAATGGTAGGCTAAAGGTCTCAGGGTTGGTAAGGGCATACTCCAGATCTAAACCTCTTTAAAAAGCCTTTCATATTCTACAATAACTTAGTTAATTGATCTTTCAACCTCCAGGAAGTTGAATATTTACAAAAACAGCCCACACGTTTGTATATCAGAGCATATAAGGACATAATGTCTTCAATAGCGATGTTTTGATCCCAGAAGGGGGAGTTGACGGGCACCTTCTGACCCTGACGAGCGAGGGGAGGCATGGTGAGGCTGTTCAGTTGTGCTCGTGCTGGCCGAAAGAGTGCATACTCACGCGTCCGAGCTGTGGTTTGCACTTCCTGGCAGGATATCTACTGGATGCAATAGCATTGCAGTTACACATTGATATCATTTTGAGGAAATTCACCGATACCCTAATTTCATAATCTGGGAGCAGGAATTTATCGCCAGCTACAGAGTTGGCGTGTATGTCTTTCCTTGATTGCCACTAAATGTAATTGAACATATTTTTGACACGGATGGCAGCCGCAAAAATCGCCTAACTGTTCTGAACCCGCCATGAAGAGCAAGTGACCAAGTGCCCCAAGAAGCTTGCATCTCTTTGCTGGATCATCATTCGACAAGAATGCCACTCTGTTGAATGTCAAGTTGTGCTGAGTGTCTGTTGAACTATTAACCAAGGCATCACTAATATAAAGTGCCAGTGTATTGAAAAAAGTTACTGTTGAACTAACCTTACAGTCTACAAAACTTGTATAAAAAGATAATTGTTTGTAATTTTGTGTTGATTTGAAAACCAAAGGACATCATCCTTGAAATTCAGCAATTATTTTTTCACGCTGTTTAAGACTTATTACTGACAGTAACTCAAGCTTAGAAATGCTGTTGTCATATCTTGGGCAGCTGTAGTTATTTGAAGCACAGTTTTTGAAAATTAAATCAAGTGTCACTAAGCAGAAATCCTCGAGTCTGCATGACAGTCGCAAATTATCTCAGGTGAGTGCGCTGTAATACTTATTTTTTACCACTTCAATATTTTTAGATTGTACAAGTAAATCGCTAGAGTGGTGTCGTGATAGGACTTACTTCGGTAGAGTATTTGAAGAGTTTTAGTTATTAGTTTGAAATTCAAATTGCCAAATTTTGTCAGTTTTTTTTTAATGCAAGTTAGTTACGTATCAGTATCTGCGTCAGCACGAGATGTAGACATTACGCCATATGTAGCTTATTTTACTTACGTCTCGGTAGAAGCGTAAACTTATAATTCAACAAATTTCATTATCAGCAATATACGGCTCTTAAATTAAACAGTAACTGAAACAAAGTTGTATGCAATACGATTGCTTCAGTTTGGAAAGAATCCATTTTCAGAATATAGTTAGGGCTGATCAAAGCACAGAATGAGAAATATGGTATTGTGTCTTAGAATGGAAGAAACGGAGACTAAAACTTGCGTAATTAAACTAGCCCACCGCTTTTTGGAGTGCTTCAGCATTTTCAGGGAGCTTTTGAGAGTAATCTATTTATGGAGGATAGTAGAATCCACACTAGATACCGTTGAGTAGTAATCCGTTTGTTCTAATATGATTATCCCTGTTAAGTTCAATATCAACAGAAAATGACGTATATGATATTTTTGCGTATGTAAGGAAGTTATATTTTCTGTGGTTATCATATATATAGATTTAACCCTAAGTACCTGACCCGGGTTGCGCTCCAGCGCTGGATGGCTCGTTTTCCTATGCGAATGAACTATATAGAGAAAGCCACTGGAGCAGTTTAGTACAGCCTTTAATTGAGAGGGTTATTGGTACTACAACGTAAATTAAGTAGCACTGCATGCTCAAAAACGATAGTCCAAATATGTAGATTAAGGAATAATTATAGTCCGTGTATTATAAGGCGCGGGAGATCTCAACGCAGGTAAGATAGTGATCCATATCGTTAGATGGGGGAACACGTGGACCTAGCCTCACAGAGGTTGTCTAATTGTCCAGGAATTGGAGTTTAATAAATCTATGGATTTGTGGTATTTTTCAAAAGCTTTCGAGGTGCAAAATGTACTAAAACAGATTCTTGATATTTGATGCTTCATGCATGTTCAGTGTTGTAAATGACATTGGAGTGAAAATAACGTCTCTGTTCTCATTTTGAATACGATACGTGTGGGTAGACATTAAGTAAAATTAGATTTTTAAAAATTGTTGACTGGATGCTCTAGGACTACTTTCGTAGACAGTAGGTCTTACAACATCATGCCTGTTCATATAGATGATGTGTATTGTGTACCGTTGATAATTCTGGGCAATTTGTTTGCAATGAAAATTATCACAGTCTATGACATTTAACCAAGCAGCATTATATATAATCTGCTGCTACATTTCCAGATGCAAATAAAAGTAGATTAAATAATTACGATATCACTTGCGAAATGAAGTCAAATATGCAAGTTAATATCGCGAAAATATTACAAGAGCTTTTTTGCGGAATGTGGCAACTTTCTCGAATTCTTATTTGCATTTTGTAAAGAGGTAACTCTTGATTACAGTTACTATTTTCTGAGAAGAGCTGTGTAATGGGAATATTACTAGATAATTGGGGGACGGGGGCTAATATTCTTATAGTGCAGTAATGGCACAGGTTGCATCTACGGTCTTAGCCTACTGCACAGGTCAAATATTAGCCCTATAAATAGTCTTACACCGGTAAATAAAATGGCTCCATTAAGTCTCTCATTTCAGCTGCGTATGATCTGCTGCCTTATTAAAATACTACAAACACAATTAAAATACAAATTTATACTTTACACTCACTAGATATGGTGTAATGAAGAAACTGAAAGTTATTAATTTATAATTTATTTATTGAAAATAATTTGAGAGTCCTATTCTGCTGTTACAATAGGAAATCTTCCTACCGCTACTAGGAATATTTCTAGGGAGTCTCTTTTGTTCACTTGATAGTACAAACTTCCAAACGCAGTTCAGTTATTTAGTACGGTAGAGAGCAGTACAATAAATGCTGCTCAGTAGATTTATTTAATAAAAACCAGAGAATAGTCAATAATAATAACTGTTCACACATTAGTTCCTTGAACGTACCATGCGCGTACGTGTTGTTACATCTTCCAGGTATATGCACTTCTCAAGCCCGTATAGTGCCACTTTTGTCTTCAGCAGGATCTGATATAACCAACAGAGCGTTTCAAAATTACATCTTGTGCGTTTAGTAACTGCAGGATTTTTATTCTTAGTTCATAATTAAATAATTTATTCGCCACTTCTAACCTATCGTTTTCATTAGCTTTAATCCTGGTCTAGAGAAGCGCTTCGATTAGTCTTCACATATTTTAAACCTCATGAGTGCATCAATCCAACAGAATCCCTTTAACCACTTTTACATTCACTAGACATAAAGCACGTCGTCTCGTTCTACACCAGTGAGTAGGACAGAAAAAGTTAGCGTCCTGAGACACCTGGAAGAACGGGGTCATAGTTGAAGCATAGCCGTAGGCGGCAGAGCGGACGGGTGGCGGTTACAGGTATTTCGAGTCGAGGAAGTAGCCATGCGCTCCATCAGCGGTCGGGTGCAGCTGTTGCCAGGGGGCATGGAAGGATAGTGAGAGCATCAGAGGTAACTGGGACAATGCACGCGAGGCTAGAGTGACAGCGAATTGTTCAGATGAACTGAAGTACTTTCAGTGGCAGAGGATGAGAAGTATAACTGGTATGGGAAACTAATTAAAATCGAACTTGTGTATATGTTCAGCCATGGTAATGAAAGAGCGTCAGAAGTAAGTAAGGTTAAGGTGTGTAGGGTTAAAGTGACGGTAAAATTTTCCAAGGAACTTAAGTGCTCTTAGTGAAAGAAGAAGAACTGTAACTGCAGTATAGAGAGCATCAGCCCTAACTGGGACAATGCATCGTAAGGCTGGAGTGACAGCAAATTGCTTTGAAGAGCTCAAGTGCTCTAAGTGAGAGAAGGAGAGAATGAGCTACTATAAAGAATAAATTAAAAACAAGTATCTCTGTGGGAATCCAGACAGATTAGTGAGACATGAGAGATAGTTGGAACGATGCATGCAGAAAGAGCGTGAAATTTCTGTAATAATATGCGACGACGGGATATAACTAACACAAACAATAATTAAAAAATTAATTTGTCTATGGGAATCAAACACTGCAGTGAGAGAGCATAATAGGTGACTGGAACAACATACAAAGAGTGGCTTGCAACAGCGTCAATATCTTGTCATGAGATAAAATGAAAATTTAAATTAACTAAGATATAGCCAAAGTTAAAATGACTTGCTCTGAAAGAGCCAAGTTCGGGTATACAGGAGGAGAAGAAGTAACATGAAATAGGCGCGCGTGACTAAAGTGGAAGCAAATTATTTCAAATTTGCAAATTCACTTGCAATGAAAGAAAGTAAGCAAATGATGGATGGATTATCATTTATTTTTCCACGTACGGGAGGTGTTCTTGGTTTAATACTATAACAGCTTATATCATAAAATGACAAGTACATTGATTTTTTAATAATATTACAGCTATGAAGTTGCAACTTAATCAACAAGGCTCAGTGTCATCACACACCAAACTATAGTCTACCGAACTAGCACCACAATATTGCTACCATACGATGATACGAATACCCTCCCACGGGGAGTAATTTATGTTTCCTGCTAGTATTACAGCCATAGGAGACCTTTTATGAAATGAAAATACTGAAAAGTCAACAACGAATCACTCCGAGCCATGACAATAAGTTTAGTATTCAGAAAGGTGTCGACGCAAGCCACTCACCGCACATTCTATTTCAACATTTGTCACTTGCAAATGCAAGTAATGATTGTTTATTATGAGCATGTACTGACTGTACAGTATAGCAGCGGGTGGTGCACTGGAGGTGGTTATAGAAAGCTATACTGTTAATTTTTAGCGAAAACAATTGACAATCTTAGATAAAATAATATTGTACGTTTCAACGTTCCAGACATTATAATTAGACTGCTAAAATTGATCATGTTTTAGCTCCTCCAACACGTAACAAACTCAAAAAATTACTGTGGCTAAGAAATTGCAGAAGATCAGTGAAGACTATTAGCGCTATATGTTGCGTAAAAAAATGTCGGTATAGATCTGCTCTCTTATCAGAAGCTGTCTTGTCAGAAAAGCATCTTAATTTCGTGAAAACACTTCTCTCGTTCACGAAATTATTCTCCTAAGGTAGTCAGCCGTGCCTGTCGCACTGAACCCTTTCAGCTTCTTAAAACTTTAGCTTGTCTAAAAAAAAATAATCTGGCCATCCAGGTACCAAGAGCTTGTCGTAACCCTGTTAGCTCTTGTCCCAGATTGCCACGTGACAGTCTGCGGCGGCTCTGAGATCAGAATGCTTTATGGCCATTGTTAACTCGAGACATCATTACGGGCATGTAGCTAACAGCGGTCTCACGGACGGGTACTTTCCAGCTAGCAGATATTTGGGTGCTGTTACAATCTTACACATTAGTTAATTTACCTGCCGGTTTTCCTACTGTTACTCTTGTTCATTTCTAATTGTTATTATGCGTAGTGATAACTTGGTATATTAGCAAATATAAGCATTTCAATAATTTATCTTGGTCATAGTTCCTAACTTATACCTGTAGTAAGACCTACTATGTATGCACCAGCAATAAGTTCCTGTGTCACAGCTTGGACTGCCAAACATTATTTGCATGGGAACAATGAATACATTGCATCTAAAGTTATTCTGAACACCATTATACAGCTATTCTTATTTGCCATGAAAAACACATCTCTCGCCAGTAGAGATGACCGCCGCGTTTGCCTAATAATAGCCACGGCCTGTAAGAAAGCCAAGTAGCAATTGACATACTTCAGTTAAACGGTTTAGCAAGCAAATATCCAGTCGCAGACCGTAGGAACCCAATAAATAAGTCCAGCTCAGGAGGAAGGGTGACAGGACGACAGATAAGGGAAACAAGACTTGTAATTACTGCTCTAACTTTCAGCCTTGAAGTAGAACTTCCCAAGCTTGTTGGTTCGCTCTTTGGGATGCAGGTAGCCCGCTGCGGTCAGCATCTCTCACACTAACACCAATTTTATACATGGCTCAACGTACGATGAAAGTCTGAGAACATTCCAAAAATGAGAAAGACTGTGAGGAGTCCTGTAGCGAGCTACATATTTTGTTCTTTCTTGGTTTGATAATCGCTCTTCCCATTAGAAATTTCTAAAACAAAAATTCAACGTGTGTAACCATGAAGTAAACTGGTTCCTCATTGTTATTGCTAGCGGTGCTTTTTTTTAATATTTACTACATTATTGTTTTTTTTTCTCAACAGGATGAATCAGTTGTGCAAGGTGTGCTCTGAGCCGGCAGCAGGATTCCACTTTGGAGCTTTTACGTGTGAAGGCTGCAAGGTAAAAATTTATAAAGCTTCAAATTATTAGCAGTTTATTCGTTTTTGCCAACTCTGAGTTAACGGCGAATAAAACGTTTGTTCACCTAATTGATAATTCTGCCTTATAATGTACAAGTAATTTCAGTAAATACACGTCATCATTTTTTTTTTACTTGACTAACTTACAGCTAGAATGCAGACTGCGTCCGTGCAAACCCAGGGAAACATTTATTTAATTTTTTGCGCGCGGAGATTTTGCATTACACTCTGTAAAATAGTGATCTGATCATTCTAATGCAACAGAGTCAAAAGGAAGGACGTTTTCAATCATCACTGAGTGATTAATTTATTTGCATGAGCTACAACTAATATAAGATTGCCTCCCTAGAAGACAAACTGTAATCCACACGAAGGCTTTCAATGAATACAACTTACTGTCGCTGAAATCATTAGACGTGTCTGATCATTGCTATCCCGCTACATAATAGAACACATGTTTTTTGTTTACTTGCCTAGTTAGCTCATCTCTCCGTCCCAATGTGAAAGGTTAGGTAAGAGAAAATTAATGTGTCGAAAGACCGTTGTAGATGAAGGAAAAATTACATAAAGTCGTCTCAACATCGGAGGCACTTCTTGCTTCACCAAGCTTGATGCGCTACGGTCGTAAATATATCAATTGAGTTTCTGTTTCTAACGCTCAAAATGCATTCCATTTGATTGCTTAGCTGAATTTCGGCGCAGCAGTTGAAAAACTTTACGCTGAGCACAGGCCGTATACTTTCAATTTTTGTTGCCCTCAATTTTTTATCCTGACGTGATCACTATTGGTAGCCATGATTGGCAATTATGAGTTTCAGGTAATTTTTAAACTCTTTTTTTTTTGTACTGGTTGACTTTCAGACATTTAGAATGTGGGATTCTCCTTGCAGCAAGCAAATTCTGCGACCTGAACTCTTGTTGCCATCAATTACAATCTTTTTTAATTAATAGACCATTAAGCAGGCAGATATTATGCATCTTTTCTGGAAAATTCCCTACCGCAAGCAAGAACGACGAAATGGTACATCACAAATTCATTACAGACATTGTCTGACGGTTTGGCACACTAGTCTATCGATAATGAATGACACGCTTCTTTTATAACAATTTTACGTGTTGTAAGCTAATGGTCACTATCTCTTTTTTTCCAGTCCTTCTTCGGGAGAACATACAACAACTTATCCCAAATTCATGAATGCAAGAATGGAGGCCAGTGTGTGATCAACAAGCAAAATCGAACTTCGTGTAAGGCTTGTCGCCTTCGGAAATGCCTTTTCGTTGGAATGTCCAAAAGTGGATCAAGGTACGTCTTAGATTTTTATAAATAGGTACTTAATTCTACGAATAGTTTCTGACCATTTTAATGGAGATGATAATATTATACTGTATCTCAATGTGAATATCAAACTTGATCTTCGCAGGAAATTTAGAATTTCCAGGAAATAATGCACACGATTAATATAGATATGTATTCTTAAAGGATAAATTATTCTAATGTTAAATAGGTATTGAAAGATGTGTATAGTCTCTTTGCATGTATACCAAGAGTGCATGTTACTGAATTTGATTAGAAATTGTTTCCAAGCACCTTGCGTTGCCCATCACTTCATATACTCTTGCAGTACTAAGTTGATGATGTAAAACTAAACTAGTGCAAAATTTTAACTCGCTGGCACAAGGGACTCTCTGTTGTTTTAATATTATAACTAAATAATATACGTCTCTTTCTAATGGTTCAATATGATATTGACTTTTCTTCTTGCATTTCTCCGAACAGATATGGGAGAAGATCAAACTGGTTTAAAATTCACTGCGCACTCCAAGAGCAAGCGGCCAACTTGAACAGAAGCACGGAGGGTGCTGGGAATATCAATTTGCAGCTGAGCGCAGCACGGGAAAACCTCATTAGATTATCCCCAAGCAGGTGTGTCGACGACGAAGGCAAGCTTGGTTCCCCAGCACTTTCATCTCCTGATAGCAACACGTCGGATACAAGTGTAGATGTCGAACCTAGAAGAAATATATCTGGTACTTCTATTCAGACTTCGCATTCGCAACTAACACTCGCCCAACACGAATCTTTAGTAGCTCGGGAACTTTCCAAAAGAACAGGAAATGCACTAGCTACTGTAGGAGGGAGAAGTCTGGAGCCACCAGTTCCCGGTACTGATTTCGTTGCTGGGCTTTCGCTTTATGGAATTCACTCCGGCTTTTCGTTACTACAAGCATCACAATTATACCAGCGTTTATACCCACCGTTTTTGTACCCAGGTATCCGGCCTGTAATGGACCCAATTGCACCACCTCAACAATCGCCATCACCTACTCAAATAAAATCTCTACCTATTAAGTCCCCCTCCAATCCACCCTCTCCTGCCCATTCTTTGCCTCCCCCGTCGACAAAAAGGGAGCAAGTATCGAACCCATCTTCACCTCAATCTTTACCTGCCCGTCATTTCTCGGACCGAACGGCACACTCTCCGTCCTCCTCATCTCCATCGCCGCCCTTAATTTCCCGTAAACGAGCAGCTGACTCTCCTCCTGAGCAAGATGCTCCCATTGATTTAAGCGTGAAGCGACCGCGCTTTTCGTCAACCACTTCAGTTCCATTGCCTGATCTCACCCCTATTCCGCTGCCTTTCAATTTTTTACATTTAGCAGCGCCATCAACATCTTCAACACCTTCGGTACCTGTAGACTTGACTTCCAATGCTTGATAGTTTCGGAATCGGTGATGCAAGAGCGTATGTATATCTGCTTGACGCTTTTTCGTTGCATTGGATGCATATCGCTAGCAAAAGTCAAGGTCTTTTGTCACCAAGATTAGGTGACTGAAATTACAGCACTGCTCACATCAAAGACTGAAACAACGTCGAGAAATTTGTGCTGTAAATGGATGCTGTACTGTTACTGAGTAGCACAACCCGATAGCAAACTATTAGCCAATTAAAAATTCTAAAATTGAGAATTCTACTAGTCCTAAGCTTGCACCCAACTGTTTTCAGAAGCCTCAGGGTGCAAGAAGTTACCTTGTATACTTCTGGTCGTGCCAGTATTTTTTTCCAATAACACATAACCCATTCCTTATAATTTCGTTTTCCTAAATGTAGTACAAAACAAAGCCTTTTTTTTCCTAAGCTTAGCTGAGCTTTGTTCTACACTTGGCTGTCAGTGGTGCCTATAATTAGGTGAATATACCAACCTATTTGCTGTTGCCACCGAAGGCAGTCTGCACTTAGAGGACCCTGGGATAAATATAGCAGTTGCTATGGTCAGTGTAAAATTATGTAATGTAAGTTTTTCCCAAGTACAATGCCGTCTCTGTACTATATAGCTTGTACTGTATATGTTGAGGATCTCATATTTAGGTGAGACATGCCCGGGTTGCAGTCGCCAAACGTTTGCTCGGTAATATGACAAGTGCGGTGCATACGTAAATCTAACCACCTACAAATGAAAACGCATCGTAGTAAGGTTACTGCACTTGTAGAATTAGGCGCTCAGTAGTAAAACTGGTAAAAAGGTGATGTTAAAGATTCAGTGGCGATGTACCTAAGTATAAATGCGTCAATGATTCAGGGTCGATTGAAACTATAAATGTGTCCAATCTAATTAGGTTAAACCAACTGCGCATTCCATAATAGTATGTAGACGTTACCATTTCCTGTACATAGTTGCTATGCAGCGTGGCCCAAAACACTATGACCTCATTCTTACTTTTTTCGACATTATGAGAGCGTTCGATCGGCCAGTGAAATAAGAACTCTGAGGGTTAACTTTTCAGGAACTTTTTGACAGGAGCTTTGGCTTTGCCACCTCAATTCCAATTGCCAGTGTTAGAAGCGACTCAACTTAATAAAGTCAGTTAAAGATTCGATTTAATTACGCAAGATTGAGTTCTGACTGGTCGATTCAATGAGGTATAGCCAGCACACTTATCTAAAGTCCCGGACAAGTCAAGCTTCGAAGTGTCAGTTTCTCCACCCAGTCTAATGAGCCCTAAGAACAATATCAGCAGTAGTAGAAGTTGTATGAACATGTTTCAAATTGGTAAAATAAGTGAATTTAAACGGTTTATGCTTGGTGGCCTCTGTGTCATTGTATAGGAAAGGTACCATTATCTCTTAAGCAGTCTTGACATGAGCCGTGTAAATACGTAGGTATTTATGATGACGTATGTTGTAATCACCGGCACTCAGTCATATGTTTTTATTTGAGCTAAACTGAAGCCATCTTGTTGTGCAAGTTCTATGCCATAAATTTTTGATAAAACTTTAAGTAAGTTTAGCTCATTTAACAGACTATCATATACACTTGAGATGGAGGTATTTGCACCAATGAAATCCCATGTGTACCTTGAAAATAAAATCAGACGCATTAAAAAAATATTCGGTCCTTTGAAACATGCTTTAAAATTATTCTTTTAGCTTGCACTACTTAAAGTCTGCTTTACACTTCCGTAATCCTAATGGATTTGTTGTGTTTTTCTTGTAACCAATGCGCACTTCTCTTTTAAGAATATGGCATGAAATGTGAATAACATTCAGTCACTAATGAGTTATAATACACCAAACTATTGCTCATAGTGTATGAAAAGTTGATGCACTGTCCAGTCACTTTAAATAATTAGCATTTTTACGGCAAATTTTGCTCAGTGTGTGCACCTGTGAGTAAATTGCGGTATTTAATTATCAGCATTAAAACAACTAGGAATATAAGACTGCATGGTACTGTCAGTGCTACTTACAAGGTAATGGCTGAACCCACTTTTTGACTGTAATACTGTAAAGAAGGTAGACTTCATATCATTTCTTCATGCTTAGTCGCTGGAGATTAGTAGTCACTGTTGAATGTAAAAAAGTATTATTTTCCTACGGGAACACGTTAATTCCTATTTATTTGTGTTTATGAGTACTCTTGTTTTGTTTGAATCTTAGGAACGATTTAGTTTTCTATATTAGAATTTGTACATACATTTTGAACGCTCTTGGATTAGTCGTCTTTTGAGTAAAGATGTAAAAACAAGCTTCTGTCTATTAATCCTTCCTTTGCTCCATTGCCAGGTCCTCAGGAGGGCAATTAATGAATGAGCTTTGTCAGCTCGTGCGTTTTTATATCATACGCCATTAATGTTTCTTTCGTTTTAGCTTGGTTGTTCTCCAAGATAGTTTTATCTCAATTTTACCCCAAAAAAGTTCACGGGAGAAGGGCAATGCGCTCTTATCATTAAATGGGATTTTTGAGTGATTAACATCTTAACTGTACAATAGACTGGTATTTAAGAATCGACGTTGTTATTGATGCTAACTTAAAAATAGATTTTAATAAAATATCAATTCATCAGAATTGTTAAAAAATGGAGTAAGTGGATAATCAGCATAACTGCTGATATGCTGTAATACTCAAAGAAAGAACAACATTATTATTACTTCCGTCAAGGAGATTATGTTTTCATCGAGTTTGTCTGGCTCTTTATCTGTCTGTTTGTGTTTTATCTGTCACCAAGATAACTCAAAAATTTATGGACGGATCTTAAAAAAATTTACTGGGATTATTTCTCCTGTTAGGAGGAACAAATGCTTAACTTCTGGTGAAGATCCGTTCACCCGTTTGTTTGTGTGTCTGTTTTTCTTGATGCCCTAACTCAAAAAGTTGTTAATGAAGTTTTTATGAACTTTGTATTACTTGTTAGGAACAAAACGAAAACTAAACGACCAAATTTTTGTGGCGATCTATTCGTTTGTTTGTCGCAATGTTTGATTTTTATGCTGGTTAGCAAAATAACTCAAAAAGTTATGAACGAATCTTTATGAAATTTACAGGAATTGTTACTGATGCTAAAACAAAATTGATCAAATTCTGTTCGTGTGTTTGACTAATGTTTGTCAGAATGTTTGAAGCTGCACGTCTTGAAAAGTTATGAATTGATCTTCAACAAAATTACGAAAGCTGTTATTACAGTCAAAAGGCACAAATGATTGCATTTTGTTTCTCATGCAAAGGAAATCCTAGTTTCAGAACAAATTTGAATTTTTCATTATATTTGCCTTGCTTGGCAGAGGCATGCACTCTCAGAATGTTCTAGATGCCCCATGGTTTGTTTCTTTGTTGACAGGACTGAGGCTCTTGAGTTCGATCTCATAGTCACCTCTCAGCGGACCGTCAATACTATATGGGCGTTAGTGTCAATTATTAGCTTGCTACAGTAACATTTTGCTAATTAATGACAAGCGCTAGTTTATTTTCGTTGTTGATATGCACCCAAAATCACAACCTCCAGCTGGTCATTTGTACGAATCTTATCTGAACTCTGTAACTTGAGTCAGATATGTTATCATATTAAATTAATGCGGCTTGCTTTTTATTTTAAATCATGCTGAGTGCTTAAATAACGCAATAAAATATATATATATATATATATATATATATTCAGTTTTTATTATTTTATTTCACTGAGCTGGCAGCAAATATTCCTTCAAAATACACTTACTAATATATTGTAATAAGAATTTAATGAATCGAAAAATTAACATGCTAAAACCGTACACAATTCGCTGGGTATAATTATGTTTAATGCTTACCTCAGCCAATGGGGTTATGTTTCTGTCGTGTTTTTGTGTCTGTTTGTCTTTTTGTCTGTCACCAAGATTACTCAAAAAGTTATGAACGGATCTTTTAGGAATTTAAAGGGATTGTTAGGCCTGTTAACAGTAGATGATTGACTTTTGGTGAAAATCGTTAATTTGTTTGTTTATCTTCGTACTTTTCTCAGCACTATAACTCAAAACGTTATGGACGGATTTTCAGGCAATTTTCATGAGTTGTTAGGTATCTTACGAAGAGTAAGTTACCAATTTTTTTTTATGATCTGCTTGTTCATTACGTTCTGTTTGTCGCTGTGTTTGATTTTATGCTTGTTAGCACAATAACTCAAAAAGTTAGAGATGGATTTTTATAAAATTTACAGCACTTCTTAGAAATGCTAAAAGACATAAATGATTGAATTTCAGTGATGATGGGTTGGTCCGTTTGTGTGTTTGGTTTATGTTTGTTATAAAGTTTGTTAGCAGCATAACTCAAAAAGTTATGAACGGATCTGCACGAAAATTACAGAAACTGCTAATACTATTGACAGGCATAAATGATTGGATTTTGGTGTTGATACAAAGAAGAACATGGTTTCAAAACCAATTTGAATTTTTCGTTACAGTTGCCTTGCTTGGCGGAGGCATGCGCTCTCAGAGTACTCTCTAGTTAATTGTGAACGTGTTTTTTTAACTATTTGCAACTAAATCACATGATGAAAAGAATGTGCCGTTAATAAAAGTATTGCTACAACAGTTAAAAATATCGCCAGTAATACATATAGGTACTTGAAAAACACTGATGTGCTATGTTTTCCAGTCATTAATGAAACGCAGATATCCATATACTGTTGTTAATGCTAAAATAACGTCGCAATGCATTGGCATTGCACAAGCAAGAGAAAACATATCTATGCAAATACCGTACGTTTCAGCTTTACCGTCGTTGCATGGGTAGGCTCATTGATAAGCTTTATCGGTTTACACTTGCAAAAAACACATAGAAGTTCCCCTTTACAATCAATAATCGCTGCTAAACAGCATGTAACTAGTCAGAAGATACCTAAAATTTCTCATTCAGTGAAAGAAAAACAATGTTACCTAGGCAGTGATAATAAATGAGAACATCCATAACGCAAATGGAACCTTATATCTTTTCTTCTATTGTATACGTTCGGTAGTTGCTCAATGTGCTATATATGTTCAATTCTTGCTATGTACATCAAATTAGCGCTACTTGGCTCAGCGCTGGTTGCTACTTTCTATGAGATTTTTTTTGAGAAAACCATTTGACCTCCTTGGCGGTGATAAATTTCAAATTATAGATATGCTACCTGTTATACTTTGCAGATTACAAAATAATTTTGAAAACTACCAAATTCGCATATTAGTAGTGAATAAGCTATCAATCTCAAATACGACATGTGCTCAAAGCCTATAGTACCGTTATTTGTGTGACTAAATATCGTGATACTCTAACACTGTAACAACAGTAAAAGACCAGTGCATATTTACCCTCACCAGGGTTATCTTTTTTTGTGGTGGCTTATCTGACTTTTTATTTCTTTGGTTGTCTCTTTGTTTGTCTGTCGCCAACATGAAGTAAAGTCAACTTGACAGAACCCTCTACTGAGAAAGACACACGCACTGGTTTGTGCTGTGGATATAGGCCCACTGGCCCCAGAGGAGTAGGTGCAGATGCAGCCGACCACGAGTCATCAAGAACCATGGCGCCAAGTTGGCGGAAAGTGCAAATGACCCGCGCCTCCTACGCTCCCTCATGTCTGAGGAAGGTAAGTACCCACACGGAGTTCTGCACGCCCACCACTCCCGAGTCAGCACACCTAGATCAGCAAAGAGCTCAGGTGCCTTTGTTGGCCTCGAACCTGCAATACAAGGAGTGTGAGCTCAAAACGTTAGTCCTGCTGTGGGTATAACTCAAACAGTTATAAACGGATCTCTATGAATTTCATAGGCATTAATATGAACGTTAGGAGAAACTGATTATTAACTGCTGGTGAAGATCCGTTCAACGGTTTGTTTTTTCTCTACCTGCTTCTCTTAGTAATATAACTCAGAAAGTTATAAACGGAGCTTCCTGAAATATGTAGGATATGTTATAAATTTTACCTTGAGCTAATGAAAGTGTTGTGACGCTATGTTTGTCGGTCAGTTTGTCTCAACGTTTTTTCTGTGTGTGTTTGTCAGTAATACAATCCAAAAATTTGTAAAAGGATTTCCATGAAATTTGCAGGAACTGTTAAGAAGTACATATCAGCGAATTTTTGTGATGATTTATGGATTCACATGTTTGTGTCGTTGACGGTATTTTTGTCATAATGTTTGTCTGAAAAAGTTACTTACGGATCTCCAAGAAAATAACAAGAACGGTTCAGAATGTTAAGAGGCACAAATAGCAAAATTTTCATGATGATCAAACACACATCCTGAATTCAGAACCATTTTCAATTCCTCATTACCAATGAGCTACTGCACGGACGTATGCGCTCTCTGAGTGTTTATCTAGTTTAGCATTGTCTAGATATTCGTAACAGCTCGAAAGCTAAGGGCATTTTCGATTGGACGCTGAAGTTAGTCCTTCTAGGCCTAACTTGTTCGAAACTTCAGGGTAGGACACTCGACCCGATGAATTGAGTATCAGGCATTAACCCTTTATGGGTTACTCTTGAGACACCCAGAAACTCAATCTTGCTCCATAACATGCAGTTTTCAGCAGGCTCAACATAATTGGGTTGCTTTGAACACTTGCCACACGATTCGAAGTGGCAAAGGCCAATGCTTCTATCTGAAGTTACGGACAAGACAAGCCTCGAATGCTTAATTTCGGCGCTTAATCGAACACGCTTAAAATCATCTCAACGGTAACAGTCAGGCCCAAGGTAGCGCTTTGGCTGCAACAAGAGGAAGAATCTGCTTGTTTGATGCGCATCGTGTGCCTGCCTCAGCCATCCACAGGATACGCAGTTAAATATGGTTCATTATTTCTTAGCCCCAAGTTTCTGGAGGGAAACTAAGTATAAACTAAAACTTTTCTGTTATCAGATATAACTAGCAAGCGAGAGCCTTAAGAATGGCAGTCTCGATGACTAGTGTGCCATGCTTTTGTTTAAAGGGTACATTTGCACATTTAATGGTAGCAACGAGTAACAATTTCTTAGGATCGAAAGGCTTTCAGTCTCACTCATCTTTGTTTATTATCTACGCATTACTCCTAGATGGAAAAAAAAATCACGAAAACTCTCAGTTCAGCACCTTCATTAAGTTGAGAAAATTTATTTCAGTAGCTCTTATAATTATCACTCGCTTATGGTTCTAGAAACATTTCTGTCACATTCGATGATAAAATTGTTGCAATTTGTGAGTAACTTGAAATTACAGCAACAACTGAACTAACCTTGCAATGCCAGCCGTTAGGTGCCTCATCCTTACCATAATGTAGTTACTATGAACCATACAGCACATAATTTGTTTAAGCATCGAAGTTTAGTTCCTGCATGCTAGGGAGTACAGCGGCTGCGACCCGTGACAGAAACGAACTGCCTTCGGTGCAGACGTTACCTTGAAGTTTCATAGGCAGGGATAAATTTGTTCTAAGCCTGTCGATGACGCACGCGCGCTCGAGGATGGCCAAAAAAACAACAACTGCTCGAGAACTATACACATCCACGCCCGCAGCCGCGTCACGGAATAGGATAAGACCTTATACATACTGGCTTAAATGACTGGGTAAGACATGGGTCGGGAAATACAAGATCTTATAGGACACTCTGAATGAATTTCTCTTGGTAAGAGAACGAACTGCAGGCGTGTGAACGTTACTCCTCTTGTGAGTACGCATCCGGGTGTTCTTAATGCTAAATTATGCGCTCTAGCGAAAAGGTACTGAAGGTAAAATATTTTTCCTGGCAAAAAAAAAAAATTCCCGAGGAAAAAAGTTGAGATGCTTGAATTTGAATGCATGTCTTGTAAAAAATTCCTTGTTGCGCTATCGTGAAAATAGCTATTTGGAGAAAGAGTTGTATTATACGGTACAATATATATTCTTTGAAGAGAAATGGACTACAGCAGTATCTACATCACAGTGAAACAACAATCTTCACTTCTGTCCTGTCCGAGAATAAAATTATGTGTGGTAGAAGTAATAATTAATAAGTAATACGGCTTGAGATTCCACATCAAAACTTTGAGCTATGTACGGCCTATAAGCACTCACTTGGCCTCGAGACCTTGAAATACCCCACGAGAAATGTATTACTTTTTCTCATATTAAATTCAGCTTTTTTTTTATGTCTTGGGATTTAAGGAAGTTTGGTCAAATGGCGATTTACAGCTTTGCTCGATTTCTTATCAGACTATTAAAAGAAGTATCTACTGGCACCCTTGCATTGAGATCATCTCTAAATAATTCTATCTCCCCCCGAATTTCGCATCTAATACTAAGAATGACCGTCGTGTGTTTATATATAAATACATATATTTATATGTTTGGTGTCACGCTCTTAACGAAATAGATAGGCGGAATTAGCCCATGTTGGAGGCTCTGGTGGTCCTCTCAAGCTCCATTGAAAGTGATAGGCAGAAAATAGGCCGGGTTGCAGAAGATGGCAATTTTTTACGAATCTTAAGCAGGGGCAGTTGAAATTCCAACAATGAAGACATCGCAGGCTTAGTCTGATTTGTACGAGTATTAGCTTCTCCATACGTCCAATCCACGGCAAAGTATCGGGCGACCTCATGTCTGAATGCACTTCTTGCATTGCCGAAGTTGAAATCGTAGCACTGAAGATATCTGAAGCTTCCGTTGGCACTCTCATGCTTCTTGATTCGTANTTCCTTGTTGCGCTATCGTGAAAATAGCTATTTGGAGAAAGAGTTGTATTATACGGTACAATATATATTCTTTGAAGAGAAATGGACTACAGCAGTATCTACATCACAGTGAAACAACAATCTTCACTTCTGTCCTGTCTGAGACAAAATTCGTGTGTGGTAGAAATAATAATAAGTAATACGGCTTGAGATTCCACATCAAAACTTTGAGCTATGTGCGGCCTATAAATACTCACTTAGCCTCGAGATCTTGAAATACCCCACGAGAAATGTAATACATTTTCTCAAATTAAATTCAGCTTTTTTTATGTCTTGGGATTTAAGGTAGTTCTGTCAAATGGTGATATAAAGCTTTGCTCGATTTCTTATCAGATTATTAAAAGAAGTATCTACTGGCACCCTTTCATTGAGATCATCTCTAAATAATTCTATCTCCCCCCGAATTTCGCAATTTGAATAACTTCTGTACCAGTTTATAATTTTCCCTTCATTATTTTTCCTTAACTAACACATTGCTTATCAACTGCCACGCGTTTACCAAGTTCATATCAAGTGCTTCTGTCCCGCTTGTATTTCGCAATGCCGACAAATGCTATACCAGCTAGAACCTGCTTGTCAATTTTTTTACCCTAACTGACACATTACGAATCAACTGCCACGCGTTTACCAAGTTCATATCAAGTGCTTCTGTCCCGCTCGTATTTCGCAATGCCGACAAATACTATACCAGCTAGAACCTGCTTGTCAATTTTTTTACCCTAACTGACACATTACGAATCAACTGCCACGCGTTTACCAAGTTCATCCCAAATGATTCTGTCTCTCTCGTGTGTCGCAAGCCCAACAGATTACCCACGCGGCCGCTCTTTTTCCATCAGGAAATGCTTGCCTGAGGCGTAAGTAAACTGGAGCAACTGGCCTGATGTAAGTTTCTTAGAATTGCGGACCATTGCTTAACTGTGGAGGATCTTCTCATGCATGACACGCAAGTGGGCATGTTGTGTACGTGCAGCACCGAGCAACGGAGAGTGTCAGTGAGGATGATACCGGAAGTTGCTAACTCACAGTGTGAAGAACAATGATAAATTATTACAAAAAGCGAGTCATAATAACAGTAATTGGATGAACTTGGCGTCGAACTGTATGCAATGGTACCTATGCAAATGTAAAGGGCAACGAGGTTCAACTACAAGTATGTAAGTAGGCCATGCAATTCTACGCCAAAATCACTGATAAAAACCAGTAACATTATGCTCAAATGATTGAAAAAATTAATTTATTAAATAATCCAACTGGAAAACTACCTCTCTTGCCATGCATTTGAACAATATTACGTGTAACTACTGGTTTCGTAAGTTCACTTGATCAATGTGCATAAATTCGATTTATTGACCTGCTCAAAATATTTTAATAGAATCTGACATAAAGTGGAATATTATGAACACAATTGCATTTTAAAATTGAGGCAATAATTTCTTGTCATGATTTAGCTATTACTAGCATTATAAGCTTTTACAGCCATCTAATCGAACAGCTGGTTAACTGCACAAGGTATTACAGTATGCTGTAGATTACTATATTCTTGGCCCTGTTTCCGTTTTGAAGAGCCCTGGATTCTCCACTACTCCTAGTCATAAAGAAAAACAGTTCCTCTGTCATTATGATATTACCAACACGCAGGCCAAGCTTCATGAAAGTCTCTTAAGCTTTCAAATGATTCAGCGACGAAAATAGTTCCTCAGACAAAGCCTGAGTCAAGATTACATCTTTATAGTAAACTAGTAAATAAAATATCAGTCTGGTATCTTCTATTTTGGGTTTCAGCCAAATACTAAACGAACAAAAATAAATAAATTCTAAGTTATGCTTCATAAACTTTAAAGTCCCAGACGATTTTTCAGTTGAAAGCTGATTGCATTCTCTCATTCATAAATTTTTGGCTCAAGATTTAAAGGTAACATCATCTTCAAAACCATATTTCAAATTGTATAGGAATGAAAGTTCAATGATCAATCTTACCCTCCGTCGAGATGCTGAAAGAGCAATATCCCAATGTCACTCCTTTGCCATTGTTTGCTGAAGAAAGTGTTTTAATCGCATTCATGGCTCACTAAAATCCAAGTTTTATTCATGAAAGATTATGGGCGCATATTCTTGAACGTAATAAATGAGTTTGTGAGTTGGTAGAGCAAACGAGGCTCATGCAAATTGCATAGGATGGTGCGGAGCTGGCCCTTATTCTCTTCTGCACCTTAAGTCTTTTCCTCCTACTTTGCCTTAACACAAAATATGGGATAAAATTAGTGAATTTGGCTACAAGCAGTTTAAAAATATGATACAGCAGAAATTTCAACAAAGATCTACGATACAGTTGGGTTATTCTAGAGTAGTGTTTATTAGTGTCATGCTGCAGATACTTGCCTTCTCATTCCACAACTGAATCAACATATTTGTGGTCAAAAAACTTCAGTTGTAATTAAACCTTACAACTCCGCAAAATGGGTTCCATAAATCAATATTTTGTTTTGAGATTTTTTTTCTGCCGAAATGTTCATGACAGTGGATGCCAGTAACCAATCTACGCTCAACTACAAGCCACAGGTGTGAAGTAACTCGTAGAACGAAACTAATTTTAATCAGATAAGCCGGTGATTCCAGTGTGGTCGATCACGATCGAGGAAAGTGATCTTATCAAGGCCAGGATCCCACCTAGCTTTCTCATGCCATGTCAAATACCACGAGAAGTCCTATCTGGTTCACTGTCATTATCTTCTGAGCAAATTGAGACCGAGTGCTGACCTTATTCCGTGTGGTCATTTTGCAATCGTGCTGCGTAGCTCAGTGGGAAGATTCGAGGTGCTTACCATGAGGTAGACGTCCAAGAAACGCTGACCGGTTCCAGTAGAAACGCACTGTAGGTAATGCGGTATAACGGATAGAAGCTGGAACCGTCCATGTGCTGACGTCCAAGAATAGTTGCTGACGAGTTCCAGTAGACATACACTGTATGCAATAAGGTATACAAGGATAAATATTGGAACTAGCTATGAGGATGAGGTCCAGGAAACTCTAACCGGTTACAGCATAGAGACGCACTGTAGCTAATTCTGTATAATAATAAGAATAACATTTCGTTTGTTTCACCTCGGGCAGGAGGTTTTCTCTGCTTAATCTTATTTTATCAAAAGAGTTCACTGCAGAAGAATGAAATTGGAGCTGCTAGCTCCACACGACACAACTGATCATCTAGCAGAAAGCTCTACATAATGTAACAGAAGCACTTCCGGTGCCGTTTAAAGTCAGAGTACCACCACGTATTTTTAGAAATTTATCCATATACGCGCAGCCATGGAGGAAAACTGCCTATAGCTACAACATAAGCTGCTACATTATTCTAGATTAGATGACAAAATGTATATTTTTATATAGAAGTATCACTTACTACGCTGTCATAGAGTATAATATTATCTCCCTATATCCAAATCACAAACTGCTACATAGTTCTACATTATATTAATCACATCAATATTCACTGGCATCGATTTACATAGAAGACATTGCCCAACAAAGTACATAACAATCTGATTAATGAGCAGATATCCACTTGCGTGTATTTACATAGGAAGAATTACCCAACAGAGTAATGTATGGCACAGTGGAATAACCTGGAGGTCAATTGGCCTCACAGACACAAAGATGCGAAGCATACCGAAGGTTTGTCGACACCTGCACAGCATTGCAAAGCAATATGCGTACAAACAGACACTAGTTACAGATCATTTAAGGTAGATGCTTGAACTGGCAGTGAGGTAGACCTACAAGTAGAGTTGCATTTATAAGCAGAGGATAAAGAAGTACTGTACTCTCATCCAACAGTACCGTGACTCTTCAGTTAGAATTGAAAAATGTGACAAAAATGGAACGTGTTCTCAATCTTAATTTTGCCGGTCTGCGGAAACATTAGGTTGCGTAATCAACTCATCTGGAAGCGGAAAAATAAACGGTAATGTGCAATAACTTCTTGACCTCGATTTCAGATCTCGCTCAGCTTTAAATCACAGGCTTTCATACCCTTGTTTTATTACCTGGAATGCGATCATTCTTAGCAGTAGCCGTTGAGATATATACCGCACAGTAACCACACGAATGCAATTCCCAAGCCTACGCACGACTGCCCAAAGTCAGCTCGTTTGCTCTATTCCGCTTCCTACTTTGTTAGTGCCACCATTGATTGATGGCAAAAAATATCGTCCAAATACACTTTCATACCTGGGCTACATTTTTCTCGTCTTTCGTTTGCGCAGAACCGTTTAGAGGCAATCACGGCAATCTGATGCTCTGCAAGATCCGTGTGTGAACATTGCGTCGATTTTTAGGTTGCACTCCGTCGCTTTCAAAACATTCTATCCATCACGAAAAGATAAATCGAACAGGCCCAAGTTGTGTCCCATAACTGCCTAAGATTTACACCCTATAACTCGTGTCTCACGACATCCACCGCAAGTTTTTGTGGGCTTCAGTGTAGATATGTCGAGCAATGTACACCCAGCCTCACACGTGGGCAAAGGATCACGCTCCACTGCTAAAACATACACAACCGGCATGATGGATCTGTTCCAAAATGAATCGCCGTTCTCTATGCATAAAAAATAGCCCCAATATGACCGATGGTCCTCAGTCTGGAGTTGAAACCTGGGCATAAATGAAACTGCTCAACATGAGGTAGGATAATGCAGTCTTCGAACACCGGTAATATGTTGTTACGAAAAGCAATTCATGGTAGGACAACAGAGTTTAGGATGCATGGCATACAACATGTAAGTGAAGACTAGTGTTCAGTAAGCTTAACTATGTACACGCTTAAATTCTCGTTCATGAATATATTTTTCTAGCCTGGGCATTCAAGGCGAAGAATCGTTCGGCAGTGTTACTGCTCGCAGGTGAAAGAAAGAATTATCTATTTGTATGTAGTAGCTTCACTTATAAAACCACAGATAAGAAACAAATTGCTTCCCCGTAAGAAGTTACCTTTTATCATGCAATACGATTTGTTATACTGTAGGTATCCAATTCCATGTTCAGTGACAGAGCTGCTTTTTGTTGAGACGCTGGAAACATCCCATGATGTTTTGCTTGAAACAGTATATTTCAGGTCCTACTCCTGTATAAAAAGGTGATATATTTCAATAATTTACTGAAAAATTATCTACATGGTAATAATGTTACCCTGGGTTCATAGTATTTGTAAAACAAGGGGAGCATATAGCCTGTAGTATTTTTTATTGGAGGAGATTCTATTAAATCCACTGCAGTATGGAGCTTCTGCCAGTAAATAATGACTGTCTTCACTCTCACAGCGCCAAGATAGTTTTTTATAGATAAATATAAATATGCAGATGATGCTGGGCAAATAGATAATATATCCACTGCATAATCAACATTTATTAACTGACAGACGCGTACTTCTGACTTGCTGCTGCCATGGGGATAAATACTTTCAAAATTAATTAATTAATAATCACGCGAAGCTATATTTGGCCAATTAAATTAGCCGCAATGAGATGAAATGCGATGTAATCAGCTTCAGTCAAAAGACATCTTATACCTTATCATTATTTTGTCTTTAAAGAAGTAGGCAGTGTTTCAAGCTATTGACATTTCTAGCATTAAATGAAGTACCCAATAAAAAATCGTTTACAAGGACACGTTATGTGGCATTCTGGAATTTTCGTGGCAAAAAACCGTGGGCAGACCCCAGGAATTGGCCTCAAGCACTACATCACCGACACTTCCTCGTGTCCTCCTGGGGCGCTCCTGATCGATTCCTACCACAAGCTGATCCCGTGCGCCTCGGCCTCCAGTATCAGGTAAGGGATCTTGACAAGGAATAATCGATACTCAAAACAAGATCTATTTATGTTTCGTCGCACAATCATGAGTGAAGCTTTGTTTCATGGCCAGTCTGAGGATGAGTTTGGAGCGTGAGGCCAGATCTGCAGCGTCTGCAGCTGGTCAGCTGGATAACTATTGCAGTTGCTTGAAAATGTACTTTTGCCATTTCCCTGATGAAACTCGAATCCTGCAACAGTATTTCTTTCTGGTCACAAGTCGATTTGGTGTCTACATGCTAAAATGTACCTTTGGAGAAATTAAATCAGATGGAGTCTAAAAAAATAGATGTATATATTATGTCTTACTTTTAATTCTTGAAAATATGTTATGGTACATAAAAATTTTAAAAAGAACAAACAGTAATTAATAATCAGCTTGCAACATTTTTCAAGAAGTTTGGCAAAGAGCTTACGTCTTTTCATGTTCTCGAAATTTTTAGCGTTTAGATAATACGGTAATTTCAACGCGCTGCAGATAGGTATTTTTGTGACTGTATGAGCTTCAGCCTCAATCAGCAACTGGTTTCTTATTTCAGCCCAGAATCTGCCAGCTTACAACACGCTGTCCATCCACACGCATGTCAGTGATGTTTGCATCTCAGTTGCTTCCCTTTAGGTATATGTATTGTGAACTTGCACATGAAAATAAAGTTTGACACAGTTGTAAAGGTAAGACGAACAGTGTTGGTGTATTCTCACGTGACCTAATCAGAACCGTGCGTAACGTCATAGTGCCCATCTTAGCTAATCAGGGAAGTCGACCTTCCCGTGGAGATGAACCTTCTGCAGTGCGATTAACTTTGACGTTGCTTGCTGCTTTGATTCCGTCACGTGAGAGTACACTCTGTTATACTGTATTCACTTTCGGTGAGAGTCGCACTATAAAATTAATTTTTGCCGTGTAAAAAGGCACTGGTTACCTCCGCAAAGGAGGTTATGCTTTCGTCGGGTTTGTCTGCCTGTCATCAAAATAACTCAAAAATAAAAAGCTATGGACAGATTTTGCCGAAATTTATAGGGATTGTTAGGTATATTAGGAGGAACAGATGATGCACTTCTGGTGAAGATCCGTTCATCCATTTTTCTTAATGCTATAACTCAAAACGTTATAGGCGGATTTTTTCGAAATTTAAGAGTTGTTAGGTAGCTATATTACGAAGAATAAGTGGCCAAATTTTTTGTGATGATCTAATTGTTCCTTCGTTTAGTTGTCGCTGTTTTTGATTTTATGCTTGTTAGCACAATTACTCTAAAAGTTATGAATAGATGTCGATGAAATTTACAGGTGTTGTTAGTATTGTTAAAAGACATAAATAATTAAATTTTGGTGCAGATCGGTTGGTTCGTTTGTGTGTCTGACTCGTTTTTGTCATAATGTTTATTAGCAGTATAATGTTATAAACTGATCTTCATGAAAATTACAGAAACTCTTAATACTATCAAACTATCAAAAGGCACGAATGATTTGATTTTAGTGTTGATACAAAGAAAATCATGGTCTCAGAGCCAATTCAAATTTTTCGTTACCATTGCCTTACTTGGCGGAGGTCTGCGTTATCAGAGTGCTGAAGTTAACGTTGTGCTACTCGCTTACAAATGCTTTATTACGAGTAGCGCTATATAGGCAACGTTCCAATGGGATCCGTGGTCTATCAGAGGTTAAGATGCTACCGTGTATTTCAAGAGTTGCAATGCAGTTTACTGCCACCTGTTGGATTAGAACTGGAGGCTTGTTATATATTTTCTAAGCGTATGCATGGCATATTAGCCATGAACAGCTACCTCTAAGTAGCTTACATTGAGAATCGCGTAGAAACACTCGCCCATTGGACATTCTTTACCTGCTTTGCTTCGAGCTTTCTAAGTGCTCAACAGGTTTTCTCAAAGGTGCAATGAGCATTGGACCATCAATACAAATCCATCTGCGACTGTTTTCGCGAGTTATAATGTTCGACAGAGCAAGATTAATCGGCTCAATCTCGCTCTAATCTCCTTATGGGGTTGATGGTCAGAGATTCTCTAATATACTTGAAGGTTAGTACCCTTCATTCAGCTTAGTTACCGAATACTAGATATGCTCTGAGCATGTTGTGCATGAGAATATCCTGCAACGATGTGAATGGTTGTAATTCCGCTTTTTGTATTGTAGTATTTGGATATGCATATCATGAAATATTGGCATTTGCAGTTATTTTGTCCTTGAGCGCATATCTTACCATCCATGGCACATACAGAATACAGCACAATGCCATTTCAATGAAAGGGTTCATAGTTACGTAAAATAGAGGCAACCGTGCAAAACCAAATTAATTCTTAACTTAATTTTGTTTCCCCTAGTCAGAAGTCACAACTTTTCCTTTTATGCGAACAGAATTTCTGAATCTTTATTTCTTATTTTGCAGTTGCACATCCTTAGGAGTGATTTTTTGTATATTCTTCGCAAGAAATTTCTCACGTAGGTGAAACTTTATGATCTTCAAATCAACGAAATGTAGCACTAAGGAGAGAGAAACTGTATAGATTATTTTAGTAAGCATGGGAAGCTACAGTATACTATACCCCTCACATTAAAACAGTATCGGTCTATACGACGAGCAATAATTAATAATAGAACACCTTTTTATATGGTTCTGCGGTACCGTCACCTCGATCGTGTATACGAGCAGAGACGTAGCTAGCTGGGCAGGTGGGACACACTGAATTTTTATTATCCAGTGGCAATCTTTGGAGCAAACAACTGACTTTAAGGCATTTCATTCCTATATCATGTTCACACGGAGAAAAAAAATTACTTTACCTTCCCTTCTCCGTCACATTAGCCGTGACATTGTACCTATAAAAATATCTTAGCCCAGACTTACCTAAAGTTGTTAATTTCTTGTTTTATGACCAGCCGGTAATAGAGGACAGATAAGGTAGAATCGACTGGATACTTGAATAATGATGCAATAATATACTTACGGAAAGCTAAATTTACTTCCGCGTTTCAGTGCGAAGATAAAACTTGAAATTAGCATAGACAGGTGGCTAATGAGGCCCTGTACTTTGAGTGTTCTGTCTAATGTCGCATCGATATTCCCTAGTGTGGAGGGGGATTTTACACGTGACGAATCCTAATGAAACTCGTATTAATATATAAAGCGGAATTTATGTCATTGCAACCGTTAATACACACTTCAATAATGATAATATCCTTTTTCGCAGGCGCCTCAACTCAATTAGATTTCTTTCCCCATTCTAAGTGAACTTCAGAACACTGCCAACGTAGAAAAGCCAGCACCAAACAAAATAGTTTTCTTCTACAATGCAGTTGTGTACTCTACTAAAGCGAAATCTACGATAGCTGCTCATACGAGCTTCTAGCTCTGTATTGTCCGTGCTAGAGAAGAATATTGAATACACGACTTTGTTTTCTTAAAAATATTTGCCACTTGTAGCATTATTTATATACATAAAGCTTGTGCTGCGGCAGTATAGAAGATCCATCCACTGCTTTACAGTTTAAAGATTTAGGCCAGGGTAGCTGCCTACTTCGTGAATGTTCAAGTCATTGGAGCACTCGACACTGAAAGCTGATAGTTTCTTAAGCATCAAGATCAGCACTTCCTCTGATATCGGAGTGAATCGATCCGTTACTGTCCAGCTACGATCAACAATTGGGCTTCATTTATCAGTTTGGTCACAATGCATCAAGTAGATTTGATTTAAAACAATAAACCTTCAAGGCATTCATGCTATATAGGCTTAAATGGAATCTGTGGCTATTTAATATAGCATTAATTACTGAGATTTCTTACTGTTCAGCCTGATACTGTGACGAGATGGTCATTCAAAGCCCAAAACCAGTTACAGAACCTCACCAAACAACAACTGAACTGATTGACCACTGTAGTCAATGGAAAGGAAATTAGCCTTGAAGAGGCGAATTGTCCGACGCGTGAACTTTCTCCTCTTCTAAAAGAAAGGAAGCGACTACACGGAACATCCTTTAGCGCTTCCCATGTTAAATATTAACCTTTCCAATTAGTGGTGTCCTTTGATTTCAAGAAGCACGAGCAGTCGTTTCCTGCAAAGAAGACATGCGAATGCTACCTAATCAGCACATAAAATGTTTCTTTTTAAAGAAAAATGGAGAAAATTTAAAAATTTAGGGTAGCCAAATCGATATCACATTCGAGCTGGTGACTGATGAGATTTGCTGAGTGTCGCTCGAGTCCACCGTGACTGTTCACGAATTTGCTAGAGCGCTCTAGCGAAAAGAAACCGAAAGGTGTACTAGCGGAAGTGTGGTGTGTGTCCAGGCTCAAGGCCTAGCCCAGCCTCACGATCATTGTCTATTCGGCTCTGAATGGCTGCCATGATCTTGTCGCCTAATGTTGTGCCATTCCACGATGACTCTAGGAGGATTTCTTCGTATATGTGGTCACAATAACATTGAAACCCAGAGTATTTAGCTAGAGATAATTCATTGTTCCTGTCCAGCTTGTCTTAAAAGGTAAGTCCACGAAGATAAATAAGGTCTGTGCATTTTTTTGGAAGACGTGCATAACGTCAAATGGATATGGTTCGAAAATCCCGCATGTTTGTTAGCTAAATATCTTGTACGACCGTGTACTTCGAATTATAATTAACTCTCCCAAAGTAATGGAATATTGTCAGTCATATTAAATACAGTTTGACTGGTCATCTCAGTCAGAATCCAAAAGCAGCCTATTAGAAAGAAAAAAATATCATAGCCGCTGTGCCAAGCATACAGCAACCAGTGGTATTCATTCTTAATGCTATCTATCACAAGGACAAACTTAGCAGTTTGCCTGTAGCTTTACGCTTGTGGACAGAGTCCGCATGTCATGCTACGGGAATCACAATTTTCCGGAAAAGAGTCTCTGATCTAATAGTTTGTACCCTAGAGATGCAAAACGTTTATAGAATTGAAAAAAAAACAGCGTTCATTGAAATTGAGGTAAATGTTTTTGATTTGTAAGTAATGAGCTTACAAAGTTTCAGAGTATATAGGGGAGAAAAGCGGAATGTACAGTTGAGAAGATGCAGAACAGCTGAAATTTTCCAAAAGCAAGAGACTGTCTGTGGCATTTGCCTATTAAAATTCTTGGCACAGTTCTTAGGACGTCTCAAATGTGACGGATTAAGCAATTAGTGAACTGACTCAACACAGTATTGAATTTGGGAGATTATTCAAAAAATTAATTTCAAACGTAAAACGTGCTTTTAACCAGTGCTAGTATGGCGGAGTGCACCTGGAGATGGTCTCGTCGAAGAGCTCGTCTACTGATGTCACTTTAAAGGCAAACCCAATAACCTCGGTGTTCCGAAGATCACCGTGAATGGAGCGAAAAACGTACTGGCTTCATCTAATTTCAATTTGTGGCTACTGAAGCTTGTTATCCAAATTTGACCGTTAATCCTACTGAGAAACCCACACTCACTGGTTCGTGCTGCAGATATAGACCAGCAGGCTACATAGGAGTGTACGGCTGCAGTCGATCACAGAACGTCAGGAGCAATGGCATTATCGACGGAAAGCTCGTATGCAACGACCTGGTCCCTGGGCCCTCCCATTTCTGGTTGTGGTCAGTACCATCTCAACATCTTTGCAAACATCAACATGCTGTGTAATACATCAAGCGCCACATCGGCTCACCTTTCCGGGGAAGGGGGGGGGTGTTGGCATTCGATCTTGCCACCTTCAGCGTCACATCAGGAGTCGTTAGCCTGCAGCTAGTAGGGTCGTTCCGTTGAGGACGAACGACTTTCGCCACAAAGTTCCGAAAGCTTTGCACACACTTGAGATATTATAATTGTTGTCATTTGCTCCAGAGTCAACCTACAGTAGTCGAACTGGGAGACAATAAGCGATTGTACATACAAAAAAGCAGTCGTGATTTTTCTTCTAACTGCTGTTTTATTCTGTGGAAAAAGATACGTGAACCATTTATAGCTCTGCATTTTTTTAAAGTGCAACAGCCAAACGTCAAATATTTATCCGTGCTACACCTCAAGCGCTTGACGACATCGGCTGGTTTAATACGGGAGTTATTAACAGGGCTGTTGTTGCTGCTATAGGTGTGGAATGCCAACACTGGACTTGTCAAGTCAAAGAAAGAAAGTAGGATGTACTGTCGTTAGGCCTAGATATTTAAATGCTAGGAGATATCTATTATTGATATAATTTCTTCCAATCTCATTGCGAACTGCATTGTCGTTAGATTAACAATTTTCATGTGCCAGTTGCCCTAAAAATAGACCGCGCTGTTCAGGTGCTTCATTTGTTAACTATCCACAGAAGCTGAACGCGTTCAAACGTTACAGAGCCAAGTGAAAAGAGGGCAATTTGTATGAACTCATCCGTCCGCTGATTACTTCCACTCCCTAGGACAGTTTTATGAGAACTCAACTGTAGATTTTGGTTTAAACAAAAGCATGCAAGAAAAGTATGTTTTGATTTGTGCCAATGACAACTTGATATGGCGGATGTGCAACGCATCGTTCTGCCCCTGCTAAACTTATGGACGTAGATGCTAGTTCCGTTTATATGTGAATCAGAAAAAAATCCTGATAGAAGTTATGCGAGAATAATGAGTGAAGTTTATTAATAATAATAACGCCCTCATAGCTTTTGAACATCATTCAGCATAAAAAAAGATGAAAACTTTAGACTCGAATTAGCATGACCTTCCATTGTGTCCTGACCTCCCATGAGGATTTGAAGCAAGAATCATTCATGTCATCCTTGAGGATGAATTCAAAATTACTTGCTAATATTGTCGTAAAGTTCAGCAGAGTAATTAGTGACAAGCACATATTCATTTTCTACTACTAAGCATCTGCTAAGTAAAATATTACCTATCGAAATTATCGAAGAACATATGTCAATGATCAAGCTATATTTCCAAATATTTAAAGATCGCGCTTGAAGTCACGTTGTGCACTGAAATTCACGTATTACGTATCCTATTGAGCTATTTTATTGTATCGTACTTCATATTATGTATATACAGTATATTACACCTAAATAATTATAAAGTGAATGAGTATCCATGCAATGAGCACAAGACGACAGAGTGAATTTTACCCAACGATTTTCAAGTCTTGCGCCTCTTCCTGAAATGGAAATCAGTTCGACGGAATTCCATTTGCAAAACAACCCTTGCTGCTCAGGTAAACATGCTAAAAATGTTGCCAAACTCTTGTCAACGTCCGCTACCTGCTCTTCAAATTCGATCAAGACCTACTGATGACCTCTTGAGATTGTCCTATTGTAACTCCCGTGTTTGCTCATCACTAACATGCAATGTTTTATCTGGAACCTACTAAAAGAAATGTCGTTCACTGTGTTGACACGAAACTTTTCCAGTACAAAATGATGACTCATGGTGGAGACGCATCTTGGATTTTGGTTAACTTAAGAGAGTGAGTGAATTGGCTGCCTGCGAACTGGAACAGTAGTCTGTGGGAATCAAGAGCCCCTGTGGTAGATCTGAACTATTTTCCCTACATGCGTTCGTTATTATTCTGATTATCACTGATACAATTACGTAACTAATCACGATAGTGTGACCAGAATGCATCAAATCTCAGAATGACTCCTGCCAAATGCTTTCTTTGTAACAATAATGAATGAACATCCTGTCCAACATTCTATGCCTTTGAGTGTACATACACCTAGCTGCAAACAAACTTCAGTGTTGCTACCTGCGTGGTGTAATCCATCCCTTTACACCTGTTAGTTCTCTGTATTATGCTTGAATAAACTTGTTAAGACTGAAGAAGAAGAAAGACACTAGCTGTAGAAAAGAAAAAAAAAGCTCAGCATGACCCTGTGACTCGTACATGAGTTTTCCTTTTACTTCCAGAGTACTCCACTGCAAAGTTTATTTTGGCAGGCATTGTTTTCTCCCCATGCAGGAAGATTTTTAAAGCAAAGCACAAAAACAGCCAATAAGCCTTCGTGCCTTCGTCCACCGGCTCGGCAAAACTGTTCTACGCCCACCTTATTTACGGCAAAGTCTGGAAGAGCTTCGGCCGTTCCAACTTCGCGACAAATGACATGCTCGGCCAGGGCTTCGGCCGCGGCCTGAGTTATGATGAGCCGTGACCACTTGCAGAGGGTATTACTTTGGGGTCACAGTCACGAATGGAAGAAGGGAACACGAAGGACAAAAACTTTGGCCAGCGTCAAATCTCCATTGAAGGGCAGTACTGTGTAGTAGCAGACTCGTGGGTGCAGCATTATTTGCTTAAGTTGCCTACCAAGAGAATATGCATGGAAATTGAATGTACTTAATAGCTATGGAATAAAAATTGACGACCATTACTCATAGGATACTCTAAGTATAAGATAGTGTTCTTCACTGTTATAACTATATTCCTATTTTTCACTTGATACCATTCCTGACAAATAATGACAATGCAAGTAAATACGTCATGTACAGTGTCTGGAGCAACGAAAATCATTCATAATGAGCAGCTCCGTAATTCTTCACAACGTTACAGCTTATGTTTTATTAGCTGGAGCTTTTACAGCCCAGTGTAGCCTTGAGGTAAAGAGGATGACTAGGCGCCAGTGTTGTTTCTGTCTGTGTGTCCGCATATGTCTCAGTGGGGCTCAGTGCCCTTCATACTGCTGTCGCTTGAGGTTGTGCTATAGCGGTGGATTTTTGTAATTGTCTTTTTATAGTCAAAGAACATAAGCAACAGTTGCTTGAACTATCTATAGTTCAAGCAAAATTTCAGTTCCAACTCAAATGAGTAGCGACTGGTAGGAAAACGCCGAATGCATCCGCAGGACCCAATGAAAACTGTAATACCGTTATTCAGTGAATTTACGAACACCAATACATTTACGCTAAAGCGCAGTAAATTTTACTATAGTTGTTTTCACGGGTTAGTGCTTCAAAATTAAAGTAATTTGAATGGTTGTATTCGTTTAGCGAGCTTTAGTATTTTTCATATACTTGCGTGCATGCGAGCTCAGTAGGAACCAAAATGAAGAAGTGTCCATTGGCATAATAATTCTTTCGCCTCAATCACTCATTGTATATTTGATACTTATATAGACAGTGTCTCCAAAATGTCCCATTGCTAATGTATAGCTCAATGGCTTCCGCTCTGATAAAAAAAGAAGTTTGATATTGTATTGCTCTGTAAAAATTTTTGGAGGGAAATTAAATTCAGCAAATTGAGATAATAATGGTAAACATTTCTACGTCTAGGCTCGTTTGGTCGTATAACTGAGGGATGTGTACTCAATAATGTTGGACAAGAAACGCCAAGTATTTCTAGTGAAAAATTCCAAAGAGAAGTTGCAGCAAGTCAGACATAAACGATTGCAAGAAACATATAAGGCATCCAATAAGATGTACAGGTCATATACCTATGTTAATCAATTGCTCATAGCCAGTTAGGTGCCATAACCCAACTGCATCAGTTAGTGCTGGATAACCAGTACAGGGGACAAACAAATGTATTTCGTTTGCAATACATTTACACACGTATAAACTTTGGGAGTATTTATTCAACTTACCATTAGGTTCATCATTAGTTGAGAGTTAACAGAAATTTTGCCGCAACTCCGTAAAAATTTCGCCATGAAGTACCTTGAGGTACCGTGAAGATCGAGGTACAGGAAACGTCATACTTACACATCGCCCATCTTGTGTAGATGTCTTGGACGCTAATAACAAATTCGAGCCACATTGCGCAGCCGATGAAAAAAATTAAATAATGATAATTCGTGTGAGCATTAATGCACTTGTGAAAAATCATAATAAATTCTTAAAACATATCAACGGATACAAAGAAATATGTATATTACCCGAAGCAACCAGCAGCATCAATCGATAGAAGCACTGAGTCAGCCAAATCACAGAGATGAGCTTTTCAGTTAAGACACGCATGCCATGGGCCAAGAAGAACTTTAACGTAAACTGTAACATAATTTCAAATAATTAGCACATGGCTGCACTAAACACATATACTGGTCACCTGATAAAAATTCAACAATCATCTTTCGTAGACATCTTAACAACCATTTGCGGTCAGGAGCAACAGTTTAGCAAGCCAAGCTGCAAAGTGTGGCAAAGAAAAAAAAAAGAATCCACAGATCTTCTCTGCTGGTTGATAACATGGCAGCCCAGGAGAAACTGTCGCGTGTACCGTACTTTACTCTGATCCTAATGTGACGCGCAAAAGAAACGTGCGTACGAGTATTTTCCCACTGGGAATATTTAAGGATCCGCTCTCTGATTTTATGGGTAGGGGACCAACACTAATTTCTTAACGAACTTCTCATGCGTGTTCGGCCTGACCCTTGGCTAAGAAAAGTCCTTAGGGAAGATGCACAGCTAATTAGAATTGCTATAGGAGAACAGCACAGACGTGAAGTGTTTACGGAATTGCACAGCTTTACCTTGTGTTTCACAGTTCTGCTGGGTGTAACGAGCACGTTCATTTGTAGCGTCTGTTTATTTAGCCCTGACAAAAACTGGCGATTTGAAGTGTGTGTCTGGGAGCTTTAATCGCTTTTGTCTTTTTTAAATAAACTGTAAAGATATATAGTGGATGTCTCGGTGAGTGCGCTATTTCGTTCGGGCATGGAGATATAGAATTCGTATACCCGGTGAGTCGTGTTCCAGGTCCACTTCCGATATTTGTACCACCAGAGTTAATGCTTATGTATACTTACATTGCCTCCGAAGCTCTAGTGCATTTTGTTCACAGCCTATAATGGTAAAAATTTAGATTAGATAGGCGGCAGTAGACGAACCAATGGGCCCATTCCCAAAGAGACACCAGAACATACGCCCCGGCACTCTATGAGCTATTGCCAAAGAGGCAATGTAAATTTATATCATCAGTTCAAAAAATAGCGCAAGTTGAATTATTTGAGAAATCAAAAGTTTGTGGTAGAAAAAGGTTAAGTGATCTCTTGTATATTCTACTACCTCTAAATGTAAGTGGGATTTTATTCCTACTAGCTTTGGAAGTGTGATAATGTAGGCTCGGTACAGATGCAAGCTGTCCTTTCAGGCATGCAAGCTCAATTTATGTTACTTGTGTTGGGTGTCGACCAGTTTATCTTACAATGTTACATAAAAAATTACATTTCTTTCTATGCTGCAACTTTAGGTACGTATATAAGTAAAACATTCACTGTAAAATAAATGGTGGGCATTTAATATCATTTTTCCTTAAAATCATCTTTCACACAATGTCAAGGACTCATTGACTCATTGACTGTTTCTCTGTGCAATAAATTTAAAGAAAGCAACCTGTGTCAATTCAAACTTGTGAAATAATGGCGGAAGTAGAGAGTTAGCTTATGTTTCTCGGTAGTATGTAGCTTATTTTGGAAACTTAGAGTTCGGTGCCAACCGCCTGTGAAATAGTCTGCGTTTCTCAGAAATAGGTAATTTATTTCGGAAAGTGAGAGTTCGATGTTAACCGCAGTCGCTTTCTACTGATAGACCCAGAATGTACACAGCATCGAGATGTTCCTTGGCAGTGACCGCGCGCTCTTCAAGTGCCCAAGCTCGTACTTGTATCGCAAGTAAATGAAGAAAACTTTCGTTCGAGCAAATAAACTGTCTCAGTGCGGNGACGCGCAAAAGAAACGTGCGTACGAGTATTTTCCCACTGGGAATATTTAAGGATCCGCTCTCTGATTTTATGGGTAGGGGACCAACACTAATTTCTTAACGAACTTCTCATGCGTGTTCGGCCTGACCCTTGGCTAAGAAAAGTCTTTAGGGAAGATGCACAGCTAATTAGAATTGCTATAGGAGAACAGAACAGACGTGAAATGTTTACGGAATTGTGTGCAGCTTTACCTTGTGTTTCACAGTTCTGCTGGGTGTAATGAGCACGTTCATTTGTAGCGTCTGTTTATTTAGCCCTGACAAAAACTGGCGATTTGAAGTGTGTGTCTGGGAGCTTTAACCGCTTTTGTCTTTTTTAAATAAACTGTAAAGATATATAGTGGATGTCTGGGTGAGTGCGCTATTTCGTTCGGGCATGGAGATATAGAATTCGTCTGCCCAGTGAGTCATGTTCCAGGTCCACTTCCGATATCTGTACCACCAGAGTTAATGTTTACACATATTTACATTGCCTCCGAAGTTGTGAAGCATTTATTCGCAGCCAATAATGGTTAAAAAGTTATATTATCCCTTGAAGTAATTGAGCAAACTGAATTGTTTAAGCAATCAAAGTATGTGGTAGAAAAGGGTTAAGTGATCTCTCTTTTATATTCTACATGCTATCTGCAAATGTACGTGAGATTTTATTCTTACTAGCTTTGGAACTTCGATTCTGTAGGCTCGGTACCGATGCAAACTGTCTTACAGACACGTGAGCTCATTTTGTGTGACTTGTGTTGGGTGCCGACCAGTTTACTTTATGGTGTTACATGAAAATATGAAAATGAGCTCATTAGTTTGCAGTTCTTTCTAAACTGCAACTTTACGTATATAAATGAAATACTGACTTTAAAATAAATGGTTGGCATTTAGCTTCATTTTTCCTCAAAATCATCTTTCACACAACGTAAAAGTCTCATTAAGTAATTCTCTGTGCAATAAAAGTAAAGAAAGCAACCTGCGTCATATCAAACTTGTGAATTAATGGCGGACGTAGACAGTTAGCTTATGTTTCTCGGTAGTATGTAGTTTATTTCGGAAACTTAGAGTTCGTTGTCAACCGCCTGTGAAATAGTCTGCGTTTCTCAGAAATATATAATTTATTTCGGAAAGTGAGAGTTCGATGTTAACCGCAGTCGCTTTCTACTGATGGACCCAGAATGTACACAGCATCGAGATGTTCCTTGGCAGTGACCGCGCGCTCTTCAAGTGCCCAAGCTCGTACTTGTATCGCAAGTAAATGAAGAAAACTTTCGTTCGAGCAAATAAACTGTCTCAGTGCGGAAAACCCTTCAAAGTGACCCGTAGACTGCCAAGCCCATCGTGTGGAGCAAAAACTGGCCTCTTACCGTCTTGGTGATGTCAAATAACACAGAAAAAGAACGTCCGTAATGAATATTCAGCTTCTGCGACCGAAGCGAAGCATAGTGAGGAGTGGTTCATTGAGATAAATAAAAAATTCCCACTGGAATTTTTGGCTTGGTGACAGCCAAGGTTGAGAAGGCAGGAAAAAAGGTATTGTCACTACAGAGCTTCTCACGGGATACTTGGAAGCCCAGAAAAGAAGCGCAGAACTATCTGAGGGAGCGAGTGGTGCATAATGACCTCTAAACCCACTGCCAGAAATGGCATTCAAACAATCTTGCGAGCCACTAGAGATACTCTGACTGAAGTAGTGACGTGTCGCCTCAAGAGACCAGGCAAACAATCTTCCTGGAACCAGAACGACTAACAAAACACTAGTGGCTAGTTCAAAAACTCCTCAAGTTACTGTTGAATTTCAGACTCAGAAGGCTCAGCACAGTGACCTCTGTGCGTGCAATGTCGATCACTCTGCGAATACAGCAGAAATAAACTTGAAAAATGAACGATAGTTTGAAACAGCCGGAGTATCACATTTTTCAGCTCTTAGCTTCAGCGCTGGAAGTTTTCCGTCATTGTAGTACCATTTACTTATTCAATCGCTAAATTCATCCAGCATAGAATAATCTACTGAACGATTATTACCTCCGCCAAGGAGGTTATATTTTCCTCGGGTTTGTCTGTCTGTCTTTTTGTTTGTCTGTCTATCTGTCACCAAGATAACTCAAAAAGTTTTGGACGGATTTTGACGAAATTTACAGGCATTGTTATGTTTGTTAGGAGAAACAGATGATTAATTTTTGGTGAAAATCCGTCCATCCGTTTGTTTGTTTGTTTGCCTGCCTCATTTTTCTCAATGCCATAACTAAGAAAGTTATGGACGGATTTTTATTAAATTCACGTGAGTTGTTAGATAAATAACGAAGAGTAAATGACTAAATTTTGGTTATGATCCGTTTGTTTGTTCGTTCGTTTGTCACTGTTTTTAATTTTATGCTTGTTAGCACAATAACTCAAAAAATAGTGAATAGATCTTCGTGAAATTTATACGGGTTGTTAGTAATGTTAAAAAAATAAATGATGAAATTTTGGTGCCGATCAGTTCTTTCGTATGTTTGACTCATGTTTGTTATAACGTTTGTTAGCAGCATAACTCAAAAAGTTATCAACGGATCTTCAAGAAAATTACACAAGCTGCTATTATTATCAAAACTCTCAAATGATCAGATTTTGGAGTTAATACAAAGAAAATCATGGTTTCAGAGTCAATTTGAATTTTTTGCTACCGTTACCACGCTTGGAGAAGGTATGCACTCTCAGAGTACTCTAGTTAATAAGAGCTAAAAACATGAAAGCCCTAAACAGTTAAAACCGAGCATTTTTTTGGGCGCTAAACGGATTTTAAGATCAGAACAGCTTTTATAATGACATTTGGCTTCAATTAAGCATTCGCTTGTCCACTAACATGGACTGTGAGATTACGAAAGTAATCAGTGAACTTTCGATCTGTGTTAAGAATTCACTGCTCGCCTGGTAATATCTCAATTCATATTTCAGTTCTTTGAATAATCCATTTCCGCTACATGTTTTCCGCTTGCATGCGGCAAAAGAGAAAAAATGTTGTTTTCAGTGTGTGAATTATTTATTATATTACTCAACATTGGATAAGCTATTATAGAGAAGTCTTTCCAGCTAATGGGATGGTTGTTTTGCTCTACATGGAGACGGGGAGCTGAATGTGAATGTTTTGCTAAAAACAACCATTCCATTAGCAGGAAAGTCTTCTCTATAATAGCTTACTCTAAACCAATAGAACTCAGTACTCAACATAAGTTTTACTGTAACCGATGAAAGCTTATAACCGTGTATAAATAATATTTTCAAACGTGTACTACAGAAAACAATAGCTCCGATCGATGAAGCAATAGCCAGCCACCTTGCTGTTTCATTTAAAAAGCGTGCCATCGAAGATAACGAAGAACACCAATTGCCTTCTTCAGTCAGGCCTGAGCATTTGAAAATTAAAGGGGAGGATCAATTACCAACTTATCTTTTTTTTATGACTCGCAGTGATGGGCCCACTCTGTGCCCCTTAAAAGTTTTATGCTAAGGAAGTGTACAATTTAGGCGGTCGCAATCAAAATGAGAGCTCTCTTAAGTGCGCTCTGTGGCTCATGCAGACACTCGTTTTAGAAGAGCAGGTATCCTTTGGCTTCGCTAAAACGTGACTTACCATTCTTCACCCTATCCGTTAGTGATGAAAAGCCGAGATAGTTAAACTCAACTCCCGCCCGATACCTTTGAAATGCTAGGCCAGATGGGCACAAGTGTTTGCAGTCACATATCTCTAATGAGAAATTCAATAACTGAAATCTTTTCACTGAGTGATATATATTAGTGGCTTATGCATAGTATTGACTTATAGGATTTGCGATAATGGTAACTATATAACTTCAAACCTAAAGATTTATTTGAACTGAAAGTTTAAGCAGGTTACAAACCCAGTACTAAAGCAAGCCATGGTATTGATGAATATCTGCAGAAAAGTCGAGTATTTATAATATTTACCTCTGCCGAGGAGGTTATGTTTCCATCGTATTTGTCTCTCAGTGGGTCTGCCTGTTTGTTTGTCTGTCTGGCACCAGGATAACTCAAAAAGTTCTGAACCAATTTGAACGAATTTTACAGGGATTGTTAGGTATGTTAGGAGGAACAGATGATTAACTTTTTGGTTAAGATATGTCCATCTGATTGTTTGTTTGTTTGTTTGTTTGTCTGCCTCATTTTTCTCAATGCCATAACTTTAAAAAGAATGTATGGATTTTTATTAAATCAACATGAGTTGTTAAGTATATAACAAAGAGTAAATGACCAAATTTTGGTAAGGATCCGTTTGTTCGTTCGTTCGTTTGTCACTGTTTTTAGTTTTGTGCTTGTTAGCACAATAACTCAAAAATAACGAATTTTTCCTTATGAAATTTATTGGGGTTGTTAGTAATGGTGAAAGTCATAAATGATTAAATTTTGGTGCAGATCGGTTTGTTCGTTTGTATGTTTGACTCATGTTTGTTCGTTTGTATGTATGACTCATGTTTGTCTTAACGTTTGTTAGCAGTATAACTAAAAAAGTTATCAACGGATCTTCACGAAAATTGCACAAGCTGTCATTACTATCAAAAGACACAATTGATTAGATTTTGGGGCTTATAAAAAAAAAATACGGGTTTTAGAGCAAATTTGAATTTTTTGCTACCGCTGCCTCGCTTGGCGGAGATATGCGCTCTCAGAGTCCTCTAGATTTACCATTTATTTTCTTTTTACCCGAAGTAGCAACAGCCTTGCATACCGAACTGATGGCACTGGATGTGACGGGATCCAGTGCCAATGTTATGAATAAGGGTATGAAGTTAATTAAATTATGATTGAATGTCGATTATATATACATATTAAAATAGCGTTTGTACTCTTTTTTTCACGATGCATGGGTATTAATAAGAACTACTTTCGTCATTAGATTTTCACCTGGGAAAGTAAGTGTACGTAAACATAACGTATTAAAACACAGAGGCAGGTACGTTACCTTGTCGCCAAGAGAAACTTGCTCGAGGTGTGGTAAAGAGGTGCTGCCGGTTGGAATAGTATCACGGACAAAAAAGTCGCTGTTCACGGTGACGATGGGACTGGCGTATAACGTAAACACTTGGTAGAAAGTGCCTTAGGAGCGATCGAGCGTCTATCGAATGCTGCTCAGTCTACTGAGAAGTGTCATACTGACTAGATGGCGTTATACGGGTTCGGTTCACTGAAAAGTGAGAACGATTTCCGTGTAAGAGCAAGTACCCGAGCAACAATGGCTCGTGGGGCCCACCTGGGCACCAGGTGGGATATGGGCAACTGCTGGGCACAAATGGGCATAATCTGGGCTCTAGCTGGGAAAACCCGAACTGGGCTCTACCATGTCTTTACCATCTGGGGCCCATCCGGTCTTTCCCATCGTTGGAAGTGAGTGGTGTTAGTTCGGCAATTGGGTAACTCCCCTAGTTCTTGACGACCCGTGGTCGACTACAGCCTTACTTTATCCTCTGGGGCCAGCTGGTCTATATCCGTAGCACGAATCAGTGCGTGTTGGTTTCCCGGTGGAGGGTGGTCAAGTTGACTTTGCCTCTACCTTTTTGTAATTTACAGGAAAGTACCGTTTCTACTAGACGGATTTGCAAAAAATATACACTGGATTACTTTCCAACATTACGATATATTTTGAGAAATTTCATGCAACTTTTTGGAATTGTTATTGTTTCGTTCTTCAGCGGATTTACTTCTTCTAAAGTAATAGCAGCTAAGAGTTTCCTTTGTTGTATACAACGGTTACAAAATATATTGCATTTCTTGTTGCTAAATAAAATTTTTAATGCCAAGCCCAGTCTTTAAAAATATAGCTCGGAATTTTAAACCATCCACTTAACTCTTGTTTCTCTTCTCTGTAGAACAGCTAGGAAATTTTTTAACACCCAAAGAACGCTTGCTCCCATCTCTGTAGAAAAGCTCTGGATCTGTTATGCATGCACCCGATGGAAGCTTAACAATTGCAGTCTCTGCGGAATTGCTCAGAACCTGATAAGCAGCCACTGAACGCTTGCCTTCAAGTCTCTATAGAACAGATGGTATTCTGTTAAGCACCCATGCACTGAACGCTTGCGATTAAGTCTATAAAAAAGCTCGAAGCTGTTACATATCCACTGAACGCCTGCCTTCAACAGATGGTATTCTGTTAAGCACCCATGCACTGAACGCTTGCGATCCAGTTTCTATAAAAAAAGCTTGAAGCTGTTACACATCCACTGAACGCCTGCCTTCTACAGATGGTATTCTGTTGAGCACCCATGCACTGAACGCTTGCGATGCAGTCTATAAAAAAAGCTCGAAGCTGTTACACACCCACTGAACGCCTGCCTGCCCGTCTCTGCAGAGTAGCCCGAGATCTGCAAGACATCCACTGTACAGTTGGCAAGTAGCCCTGGTCTGCCTAATAATTGGGTTGTCTGAAGCATTAGCAAGTAGCGGATGCTCGTGTGGCTGCATAATAGAACTGATGCCTCGGTGCCGCTCTAAAATCCCGTTGCATGATGACGTCCAAAGCACCGGACATTTCATCCCATGAATATTGAAACTGTTTTCACCTGCAACATCTGCTTTCATATTTTGGGCGTTCGCTACGAATATTCAAGTATACGGGTTTTAAACCCGAACTAAGTCTGTGTTTAACTGAGTCAACTTATAACTTACTATAGTGAATATTCATATTCACTTCTGTAACTGAACTTGGCATAGCAAGTCACTGTTTACGCAGTAGTACATGAGAAGTTGCGATAATATTCTGAGCAGGATTGTAAGTAATGAAAACTGTTGGTTTATGCCCGATTACGTACAGTACTTATAGTTCGTGTTAACAGTTCACTCTGATTTAACACCACCATTGATTATAAATATTCAGACTCGGGATTTAGCACATCACTCTTATATTGACTTTTGAAGCACATAGCGCACCATGCAATTTGTAGTCGCTGTCAGTGCTGTGGGTGAGCTATTGCGCCGTCTATAAATTCGACCCACCAACGTATTAACTGAAAATAGGTCGTGGTATATATGTTAAAAAATTTGGACTTCCATCGTGGTAATTTGAGCTATTGTAAGTCTAGCGGGCTGGATTACAGCCAGTTTCAATTATTTATTACTAACATTTATAGTAGCTTAGCTTCTTGGAAATGCGCTATTTGACAACAAGAAAGACACAGTCTTATGGGAAGATTAAAAAAGAGAGACGCAAAATGCATAAATATATAAATTATTCAATTCATTAGCCCTGTACGGACCAGCGTGCTTCAAAACCATATTCTTGAAATCTTAGTCCCACGAGAAAGTGGCATTTTAATCATCCATAGCAGATTGAATAAAACTTAGTTCCAAGTTGACGATGATACAACCTCATAAGCACATTCAGCACACTTCACACTTCGCTACTTTCCAGCTGCGTCAACCTCCGGTCGACCTCATTCAAGAACGGATCTGAAAACTCGAATGAAGAAAAACGAAGATGACTTATGACTCCTGCCATTACTGATGCAAGAACGCAGATCAACACTTCCTCGGCTTTCTTGTGAAGGGATTCTCATCATCAACGCTACCTACCTAGACAGCTCCCGTTCGGCTCTACGATTTCTAGTTCTTAATTAGGCAGCCGATGCGGATCATCAGAGCCTAATTTGACTTGGTTGGTAGGCATGCGGCTGCTCAGCATTGTGTGCGTTAGATACAATGACTTCACTTACTGGCGCTGCCTAGTCTGGCTGTGTGCCCTTGCGTTGGTTATTGGTGGTTAGTTTGTGCCTCATTAGCTGTATAGCCTCAGCCTTAGATGCAATGATGTCACTTACTGACGTTACTGAACTGGCTGTGAGCCCTTGTGTTGGTTATAGAAGGTAAGTTTGTGCCTCATTAGCTGTACAGTATAGCCTCAGTGTTAGATGCAATGACGTCACGGCTGACGTTTCCGAACTGGCTGTGAACCCTTGTGTTGGTTATACATGGTAAGTTTGTGCCTCATTAGCTATACAGTATAGCCTCAGTGTTAGATGCAATGATGTCACTGCTGACGTTTCCGAACTGGCTGTGAACCCTTGTGTTGGTTATATATGATAAGTTTGTGCCTCATTAGCTGTATAGCATCAGTGTTAGATGCAATGCCTTGCTCACCAGGATTTCACTTACCGGCGTAACTCTACAAGGCTGCGAGATCTTTGCTAGTTAGCATCCACCTTTGCGTCTCATCAGTGGCAGCCTGAAGGTTAGATAGCAGTACAGTGGTCTCACTTACTGCACTGACTTCGCTCTCTTGCATTGTGGATTGAATGATTGGTAGGTTTGTGGCTGGTAGGACTGAATGGTTGGTAGGACTGGTATAGGACTGAATGGTTGGTACGCTTGTGGCTCACTAATTGCAAGATCTTCTGCAAAGGCACAATAACTGGAATTATTTAGGGCACCATTGGCAGTTGTAAACTAGGCGTTTGGCTGGTAAGTGTGTGTCTCGTTAGTTGTAGCCTCTACATACATTTGATAGAGTGACTTCACTTGTTCTTTTGCAAGTGCTGGTGTTTTGGACTACATACTTGGCAGGCTCGTTTCAATAGTTGGAAAATAATCTGTGCCAAATACAACGGCTTCACTAAGTAGTTTTCAAGTTGCCAGTTCGATAGTTGTAGATAACATAGTTTTTATATTTGATTAATTTCATCAGTTGCCGGATATATGAGTGGTTGATATAATGACAAGAGTGATTGTTCAGTGAGTTGGTTGCGGTATATCTGGTATTAGCAACAGTATCAGTTTCCGATTGCAATGCCTGGTTATATTCATTAAAACAGTACTGTTCTTTTAATGCACGAGAAATTCGCTTAAAATTTGAATTGGAACTCTTATAAATAAAAATTAATATTATCAATACTATTTAGGATATACTGTACTGTATTTTTTGAAAATGGTTGCGAACAGGAAATTCACTTAAACCCAGTTTCATGTTCTTGATTGCGACTAATTTTTGCTAATAATTTATTTCAAAAGAGCTATTTTTCGTTACGTAATTCATTGCAACTGCATATCAGTATGTATCAATTGAACACTGCAAAAATATTACCACAGTATCCAGAATCTCTATAGTTGAAGGGCCTTTCATTTCAACGTCAAAAATTATTTTTTTAGCTATATGTTTCGCACCCTCCCTCGCCGCAACAAAATATTCCGTAGCGCTCGCTGAAGACAATTGTCGCTTACCCTCCCTCGCCGCAACAAAATATTCCGTAGAACTCGCTGAAGACAATTATCGCTTACCCTCCCTCGCCGCAACAAAATATTCCGTAGAACTCGCTGAAGACAATTATCGCTTACCCTCCCTCGCCGCAACANTTACCCTCCCTCACTGCAACAAAATATTCCGTAGCGCTCGCTGAAGAAAATTGTCGCTTACCCTCCCTCACTGCAACAAAATATTCCGCAGCGCTCGCTGAAGAAAATTGTCGCTTACCCTCCCTCACTGCAACAAAATATTTCGTAGCGCTCGCTGAAGACAATTATCGCTTATCCTCCCTCGTCGCAACAAAATATTCCGTAGCACTCGCTGAAGACAATTTTCACTTACCCTCCCTCACCGCAACAAAATATTCCGTAGCGCTCGCTGAAGACAATCATCGCTTCATCTCAGAATTTTCTATTGCATCTACGCTTAAGCAAGTCTAATTGCATTCAAGCAGCAATCTTTCAAGGGCGCAAATTATTTTAGCTCCCTGTTGCGGGCATTGACGTCACATACCTCAAACGACCAATTTATTCTTCATAGCCCACAAACGTCAGGCCTCATTCGTGACGCCAAAGCGAAGAGATTGGGCAACCAAGAAGTGCTTAGAGCACTCAAAATGGCTCCATTACGGTCTGTTCAAGTCGGCGTCGTTTATCACCATCGTGCTTGCATATTAGAGCTTCAGAACTTCAGCAATTGCTTCCGCTCTTCTTGGGCAAGCCGTTCTGAGCTGACGAGTTTCACCTTCGGAGTGCAGCCGTCAAGTCGTCACCTCCAGGTTTATTGAGAACATCGAGGGTTCCTGACATTTATTGGATACCGTGTACACTGTCGTGTCTACGCCAGCAACTCGGGGCTGTATCTTTTTTTCTACTTTGAGCAGACACCTTCTGCAGAAGCGGTAGATAATATTATTATTTGTTTCCTGCACCAGATGTAAATATCACTAGACCTCCTGCAATTATATAACAAAGGAAATAACAAGAAACGAGACTTAACAGCTTGCATACATCACGTAGTGGCTGTCGCTATGATGAAACATACTGCTTAGCACATCAGCTATTCACAGCACGATTGACCGTTGGTCGGTTGTACAAATCTGAAATTTGGGTTTTACTTGCTACTCGAAGAAAACTCACCTTTCATCACAATAACTCAGCTATGTATTAATCCTACCTACGCAGTCTCTGCTACCTTTCGACAAGGCCTCGTTCTCCTAAAGAAATTTAGAAATATAGTAGCAGAAAAATCTTGTAACGAAACAGCACAGGCTGAGTACGTTATGGTCATGTGTGAAAACTAAAGAAAAGCTAGTAAAACATTTAGCATAGAACATGAAGCGCGTTAAATATTAGAATAAAAAAATAACCAATTGGCGTTCAGAATAAAACTTGATTATAACTAAAGATACCGTCGGTAACGAAAAGGTTGCTTGGTGGCACTGACTGTTGTGATATTGGTTCCAGGTTGAAAGTGGATAAAGTGTTTGCTTTCAGACTAGAAGAATTTCAAAAGATATTGAACAAATTCTGATAAGATAATATCATTAGATATAATCGTAAGAGCCCGACTGGGCCCAAGTAAACAGAGTAAGAGAGAGAGAGAAGAAGTATTTTTAGTAATAAACTTCTCAGTATCTCTGCGCACAACAGGATCGATGTAATTACAGAAGCTCTTATCGTCCGAGCGGAAACCACGTGTTGTGGATAAAATCTACAGTACTTTCTAGGCCCAGCGGCTGGTTATTCTTTGCACTTTCATTAGAGAATACACTAGGAAATCGCCCCATATGTTAAACATGTACTCGAGCCCCGTTATAGTCAAAGAAATCGTACACCGTTAATATATTCATCAACGACTACACTAACATTCAGGACTTTCTACTGAAAAGTGTGCTTCGGATTACGCCAGAATGACACGCAATCTTATTATTTTTAAGGTTAACTGCTCTTCATCATTAACATTGCAGCACAAATGTACATAAAAATGAGACTCTCTTATATGCTCTGTTCTTCAATGAAGTTTTCATGCCAATAGAGCAATATTGTATAAGAAATAGAGACTGTTATAGACTACTTCCTTGAATAAAGTGTGGCACCCCAGGGATTACCCCAGCCCTCTTGATCTGAAATCTAAGAAGCGATCAAACTTGAAGCTTCGGTCGTAAACAATACTAATATAATTCTCCTAATCTCAGCAATGGGTCTCCATCAGAGATTTTCTTTAACGACTCACCTGCAACTCGATCACCAGCAGATTTACATCTAATTAATTCCGTGCGACAACTGACCTTTTCTTTATGCTCCTATTATTTCAATAGGCTAAATTTTCATGAAGAATGACTGCTAGGTTTCACAGGTACCTAATACGTATCAGTGAATAAAATTTCAGAAAAATACTCAGAGCAATGTTTCTTTCAGAATTGTCATTGAGTAAGCTCTTCCAAAAATAAATTGGAAAATTGCTTGTCATGTCTTTTTGAGCAATGAAGTAATAAGCATTCACACTGTGAGTTTTTCAAGGGAGAAGTATAAGTAATATTACGTATCTTAAATGTAGGGTAGTAATGCAAGTGCAGTTACCCCATTAAGTTCACAAAAGGAAAACACTGTGATTTTCACGATGGTTTTCGCACCTGAGAAGCGCCATAAGTCACATACTTCGGTTCCTCATACCAAAGGCTTAAAAACGTTGCATTTGATATCAAACCGTGAGTTAAATAACGCCAATTTTGTGGTTCTTGTACACAATTATATAAATTGTAACAAAGTTTCAGACACGGCAAGTTATTGCAGCCTTGTATGCCCAAACATTAGGACTCAAAATGATGTTAAACTATCGTTGATACAAATTATGAGGCAATCTAATACAAAGAATGACCGTCGTGTGTTTATATATGTGTTTTCATATTTTTATTCATTTATAGGTTTCATGTCACGCTCTTAACCAAATAAATAGGCAAAAATTAGCTCTGGCCTTCCTGGATTCATCAGTGAATTCATCTGCTTGAAGACTGTGGTCATCCTGCCAAGCTTCATAAAAAACTAATAGGCAGAAAATATTCTAGGTAACAGATGATTGCACTCGAACCGTATGTGTGATTCCGGTCTTTCCTTGACAATGTTGTAGTCCACTCGATGTAGATGCATACAGCTTCTCTAAACAATTTCTTCCATCGTGTTGTGTACTCTCATCTGAGATTTTCTTCATTCAAGCTTCAGCTGATACTCTTATTTTCTTATTTTGTTAATTATCGAGGCAACTGGTAAGATATTCTTGAGCGGTCAGCAGGCACGTAAAGACCACGATGATTTCTCAGCATTTTCTCCACATTTTGGGTTCTTCTTTCAACAGAGCAAGTTACCTCTTGAGGTAAAATTTTCAGACTCCGAGTTATATGCCAACTTGGAGTATCTTGGATATAGAGCTCCGTATTTATTAGAAGCAATAGTGACTTCGTGCAAAAAACACCGCTTTTTTGTGTATCACCAAAAGAAAGCTTGGTTTTGTTCAGCCTTGCACGCTTATCTGTATGGTTCCCTAATTCAAGTTGGCAGTTAGGCAGCATTTTACACAAGGAAGTTAATAAGAGCCTTACATGTATAGAAGGGAGCTCAACCGTCTACCCTTAATAGTTGGTAACCTGAGAAATCATGAACATATTCCGTCAACACGCGGCTCTACCCAGACAGGCAGCTCCCTTCTATACATGTAGGCTCTGCTTTAATATCTTTGCGATGATGCTACAGGCAACACAAGACCGGTCTTCACAAATTCCTCGTTGTCATCATTGACAGCGCGGGCACTCTAGTATGAAATAATGTTGGAAAGAGAGGATTAACAGTAACGAACGAAGAAATTTAAATTAACGTCAATTAGTTTCGTAAACATTTGTGACAATTACACCTACTGGCAAGCAAATGATTTTGAAGGAAAATTTAACGATTGTTAATAAATTGAGCAAATATTCTAGCTTTTTAGAGCGTAATACTACGTAGTGAGGATAGAATTACGTACCAAGCAACCATCGAATACATCTGACCGCGAATGTTTAAAACTAAAATAGGCAGCAAACTTAAACATATACGTGGTAGAAAGTCTCTCACAGCTCCACAAACATGCAAATATGTTCTGAGCTTCCAGCGCCAACGCTATGGCGCAATCTTGCGTGACTGAGTCTCATGATTATAATTTCACTCCTGAACAATGTAATTGAGCCTTGCAATTCAACTATACGCTGCTACCTTCAATATCACACTTACCGAACTTCTCAATCAGTGCGCAAGCAGATGTATCCTTAGGCAGTCTATTGGGTGCAATATAACCCCGACTTTTTGTACCCGTAATTGCCCCGATCTCTCCACTTCCACTTTCAGTTCTTTTCATGGCTTTTTCCGGTGTTTTTTTTACTGGCTCGTCGATTGTGCTTTAGCTCCAGATTATAATGGAAGAGCGTTTCCATTGTTAATTTGTTCTCGTTTGTGTGACTTTTTGTGTGGGGTTTCAAAGGCGGCTCCGCCTTGACCTCCGTGCCCCTGTGTGAGCTTCTGGCTCATGATAGACAGGTGCTGGTGCACTTACTTGCGATCTGCCGTGGAGACTAGGACCTTCTCGATATGGCAGGCGATGATATGATAGACAGGTGCTGGTGCACTTGCTTGCGATCTGCTGCGGGACTTCGACGTTTTAGATATGACAGCGGACAGAATGAATGACGACAGATGCTTGTGCACTTTACTAGCGGTGACTTTATCCCTTTTTGGCAAGGATTAATTTCATAATTGCGACAATCCAGAGAATGTTGCGGAAGAAACAGAGGAGTAGTGACAAAGCTACTACACTTCTGTTATTATATTTCCATATGTTCTCACAGCTGCGCGGCCTGACTATATTATTGACTCCTTTAAGACCGTTTTATTTACCCGTAAATATTTATAGTTGGTGATTTAAGCAATGAATTAGGACACGCTGTTCAAATGATGAGGATTCGATGCGACTGCAGAAGTAATGTCCTCGTGTTGGTCAGATAGGGGACTCTGTCAACATATGTTATCCTTAGTACGGTTGCAATAGAAATTTCCCCCCTACAAGTGATAAAACATTTGAATTCTGCTGGAAAGTAATAGCTGCAGTAGGTACGAAGAATCTGCGATAGAACTGTAACTGTCATTCAGCGAGATTTTGTTTTTGAATCTCTCCCTGGCATTGAACCCTTGATCATATTAGACGCAGCTGGAGTTTCATTGCCAAATAATGCCTCTTTCTCAATAAGAAGTACACTTTCGACATCTCGCTAGTTCGCCTTCAGCGTTCTATTAACGATAGTTAGGTATGCACGATCGCTAACTGCCTTTGATTTCTTCGCAGGTGAGTGCGAGAAAAGAAGAGACTAGATCAAGGCAACTTGTGAACTCCAAGCTGTGAAATCGACAGTGAAAAATAACCCGGTTCTCTGGGGCAAGGGGGAGCATGTTACTCTCGCGCAGTCAATTAATAACCAATAGCACGTAAAGGGTCGATGATTGATTATAAACTGATTGGAACATGATCATCATAACAGGATTCAATCAATAATGAATCAATCCCATCGGATATTAATCGAAAATTGACAGGTAAAGCCCGACCGCAGAAGACGGAACAAGTCTTACCAAACTATGGCAATCAAAATCAGCGGCCACCTGCGGAAAAATACTTGTATGTTCTTCACGGTGCAAGCAGGAGTCATCAGGCGACTCTTTAGAACAAAGGAGTAACAAAAAACAGGTAATTGATCCCCAAGATCTTATCACCGATGACTTCTTAGCCTTTAGAATCAGAGATAAAACGGACGCTGGTGGCAGGTCTGTGAGCGACGTAAAGATGCAAAAATATCACTCGAAGATGGAGTGCATTCATTGTACATGGAATGAAATTAGTCAGTCCTTCACTGACACCATCCATGTGTTGTGTGGGTGACGGATGCAGTGCGTCATACGTATATGTACCAGTCGTGAGATATGTACAGCCATGCAATCTTTAAGAAAATAAATTACAATGCAAATTAGAAAGAAATTTGACCTCAATTTGAGCTATGTCCCAGTTTTAAAAGAGGATAATGCAGAAGAGTTGTGAGGTTAACTGAGCGAAAGCTGTGAAATCTGGAAATGTGTATATAAATAGGATTAAATATACCGTTTCAAAGTATCGTTACCATATATTGCAAGTAGTCCATAATCAGATGAATAATGTATAATACCAAAGCGATACACAGTCCATATTACTACTCTTGTTCTTAAAGCAAGTTGTTATCAATGAAAGCCAAAATGAATATATTTTGTAGAGTTTGCATTGGAACAAGGCGAATCAAAAATATCTGGGCATTGATAAATAAATCAAGGCTAAGAAAAGTCTGCAAAGAAGTATAGATCCGAAATATTATAAAAAATTGCAATTTTTTTATGAGGGGTGTCCCGGCGTCCTCTTAGTCTATCGGTATAGTACCTACTAGTACATACTTCGAACACCTTTGGTTGCTCATGACTCGTATAGTGCAAAAAAAAAAAACTATTTCATAGTTTATTCTTTCCTGTAGTATTTCCTTTAACTTATTTTAGCGCTGGAAAAAGCAACATTCATTAAAAGAGATAACAACCTCATTAGATCATGTTTATTCCAGACGTATACTACTTCCGGCACATTTTTATCCCCTACAAGTGTGGTAATCTCTCAAACATCAGTGATGAAACTGAAGTGCTACATATCAGGTTACTGCACATACTGTACTGGCCATCCGAAGGTATTCATACATATATAAATATAGAATGCTAATGAAAATTAGGTTGCGTCTTCGCAATATGGAAATCTATTATTTGAAAAATAAGAGCTAAAACTCCCATTACAAACCTACCCCTTCGACATCTGTAGCAGCACTTGTTTTGTCAAAGGTGTGTACAAAAATTACTCACGGCAACAACGGAAACGAGAGCAATCTCGAGCTCATTCACCAAGGTATAAAGAAAATGTTTAAGCCTGCCGTCGTTTGATGAACGACTGGAGCACTACTTCAATAAGCCTTATTAAACTGCTTTTGCGTGAGGGTCAAGTACTTCTGCTGCTCGCATTCTAAACCACAATAAATAGATAATCACAGTTTCCCCTACAGAGAATGTAGCACCATGATTTTTAACTGAAAACTATAACTTTTAAGTCTACAGTGAGTCATAATTAATGGGCTTCATATGTGTTTTTCTGAGTGACTAGATTTTCACCCGTGCTCTGTTGGACTTTCACATAAATCGAGTATGTATATCTTGAGGTAAATTCACTCATGTGGCAAACTTGTTTATGAAATAGATTGATTTAATACCAAGAACTGAAAACATTCATTTATAAGAGAGCCAAATGAACTTGACTTTTAGTGTTCAGAGAAATTTTGCTTCTCTAGTATACTACATAGTTACCATTTAATTTAATTCACTTCGATCATTTATAATAGACTAAGGGCGAACTGTAATTTTCATGCACATTAACAAATATCATTTAAACATGCCCTGCATTGGCTTAGTAACCAAGACCCTCTGAGTGTCTTGTTACAGCCAGATTGAGTTACAGCATCAGCTCGTTGTGAAGAACGTTACTAAAATTGCTCAGACAACACCTTTTTACTCTTGCATGTAGCTCAATCCGCATAACCTTTAGTATGCAAGCCATTCCCGTTGCAAGTAAAATCAGATCCTTCAAGCATTTGCATATCACCCCATACGTTGGGAGTAGATCGCAATACTTCTTTGGCTGTATTTCTCCTCCCTGTAAAGAACTCCACTACATGAGAACCATTTCATAAGGCTCGTGTGCAATATACTTCTGTACCAAAGCCCGTGCTCATTACAATGCAACATTTGCTTTGATCTTAGCACGTCACTGTCCGGACGAGCTCTAAAACCAACTATTAAGATTAACATCTGCTGATATTCGACGCTTCTATCTTGAGTTAAACGAGAATATTCACGCGCTGAGCAGCTCAAATAGAGACGTAAAAATAGTGGCTATCCATTTAGAGGATTTTATGATACTCTTTAGATGGGTATTATGTTACTTTTTTTGTTCTAAGAAGGACTGCATCGCCCATTTGTCCAGCACTGGGACGCTGAGCAGCGAGGGTGATAGGAGATATCATGAGCCGGGTACAGACTTTATCGGACAGACCTCGACACTATCTCCTCTAAATTATTCTGCAAGGCGCTCGTGACACTGCCGCATGAACTATGGGACATATTGCATACTTCTAGACTGTGTCTTAGACACTTCCACTGACTTGTGTCTCTTAAGATCACTCGGCGTCAAAGAGTACAAATAATTCTATTGTATTTCATAGCTGATAATATCACAGATTGAGCGTGCAAGCCAATACGCGTCGAAGATAGAGAAGTCTTGCGTTGTTTAGAGTTCACGGTTTGGCAAGAAAAAGCGTTGTTCCCGAGTACAAGGTAAATTGGAGGATCCTTTAACATGAAGGTCGAACACAGGAATAGCGTATATATGCTACCTATTGCTTTTCAGCTCCCGAGTTGAGAGAGCTTCACTCACTAAGTAGCTAAAAGGTAGGGAATAACAATTTTTTCACATCCATTAGTTGGCAACAATAGTTCTACTAAGAACTAGAGCAATAATTAAACTGAGCTGAAGCATTCTTTAGTAACAACATTTTTTCGAGGGTGACATCAACCACGCCCTTTTGCTGAGCTTACTCTCTTCGTCTTCTTCTTTTCTTCTTCAGATATCTCTATGATTCTGAAAGAATGGCACTAGCTCATAGAGGGCCGGAGCGTATGTCCCGGGTGCTCTATGGGAATGGGCCTGTTGGTCCGTCTACTATTCTAATCCAAGCATGTAGAGGACATGATATTCAGTATAATTAATTGGAAAAAATTGTTCTTTACGTATGCGTTTTCGCAACGGCGTACCGGTATAATAGAATGTATTATGGTCAAAAACATTTGTAAGCATTTCCTTTTGAAGTTTCTCACTTTCACATTACGTTGCCATTTTCCAAGGTTGTAAGTTCTCCAGTCTCATAACAAGGAAATAAAGATATTCAAGTTTCTTGAGGTTCTCGCTTTTCTCTTGTTCACTTTTATACTTGAGCGAAATAACATACATCCTCTGGATTTGTATAACAGCATATATGGCGGAAATATCAAGAGCATAATTTATTGCAAATTATAAGAACGCACTCAACTGACGTATTTACGTTTAATTAATATTCATTAACATCATCACTTAAGCACATCAAATATAAAAAACCTAGGTGATCATAGTCTTTGTTATTTAGGGTTTCTCTTCATGTTAGAAGAGGTGGTTCAAAATCTATTTTCCTGCTTCAACCAAAACGATGTTCTTGAGTCTCATAAAAAGAGGAAGAGTTAAGACCAGTCCATCAACATCGGGAGCATCCACTTTCCACTTTACGAGAAGGGTATGGAGTTACTGTTGCTAAATAATGATGGAAAGTGTAACAAATTTTGCAAAAGATGACTACTCTGCGCAAAATATGGAGATGAAACAAAACCCTGTAGTAATTCCAGGCCTACTAGAACAGATTTTACGCCTAAAGGTCAGTACATGCTCTCTTTACCTAAATTTCATTCTTTAGAGACGCCAGAAGAATTACTAGGGTTCTAGCCTAAATTGAGAATATGGTAAGTGATGGGAAAATTAGTCTTGAACAGATTTTTTTATTTATTTTGACTAGGGCATTATATGATATTCATGTTGTGATATACAATTTTCAGTCTTGCACATAATGTTAAATTTACACTAAATGTCTGCAAATTCAGTAGGATGCTACAGTCGTCTAATTTTTTTTCTGCTAAACTGTATGGCAAAAATAAACAATGAGAAAGTCAGAATAATTTTGCCAACAGCATACATCGCAAATTACTTAGGTATGTATTGTAGGTGATGTAATCACTTCATTAATACGTAGTTATGAATTTTTGTTGTTCAAAGCTCATTTTAATATTACCTGAAACTACCCGCTCTACATGACTCTAGTGGGAGAAGATTACTTGCTTAGAGAGGCAATTTATTTTTTGCGATTTATACCATATATTTTACTGGTGGAGCCGAAATGAAGCCAGCTCTTCTACATACAGTATGTTTCACGGTATGTAATATGCATTGACGCCTTGCTTCTTTATATATCGTTACATCGTTGCATTTCTAATAAATAACAGTAATTTTTACTCCTAGAGTTCTAGTAACAATATGCATCGCGGGAAATTAAATAAATTCAAATTTACTAACATGTCAGTACTACTGTCAAAATGTGCTATTTCTCTGACCCAAGATGGGAAATTATGATGGAATCAACAAAGTAAAACTTCTTAGTACATGCTTCGGCCAGAATGACCATCACCTTATCAATGAAGTAAGTTCTGTATTTTCTTCATTCTTCAAAAAGATTATTGTAAAATAATGCTGAAATGTGAATGAATTAAAACATTCTCTATTGCCGATGCTTGTTTCGATCGTCTTTAGAAGGCGCTGAGTGTACGGTGTTTCCAAAATAATTTAACCCATTGCTTTACGAAACCGAGCTATCTCATCGTCTATATTTCATTCTGAACTTCTACAAGCTATATCGTGTAATGTTGCTTACTGTTTGAAGACTGCTGCGAGCTTTGGTTCGCTGATATGTTATGCACACTTTTTAAACATACTATAATTTGGATTTATTCAAGCGAAAATGTTTGCTTAGTTTGATGCGTAATAAAAAAAATTATCTTGGGGCTCAACCCATCGAAACAGAGTTACAGTAGTTCACGTTTTACAGAGAAGTGAATCAATAAATAGATTTCCCCATGGAAAATAAAATTTAATCGGAGTAACATAAATTAATTACTTATTTACTTGAGAAAAACAGTTCCGACTACTTTACCTTGATCTTTTATCTCATTTTGAGACGAATTCAGCACCCTTATGCTTCCAATCGAAAACATCTCTGTAGCAACTAAGTAACAAAAAAATGGAAATATGGTCCTTAGAAATATATTACTCTGTTCCGCTGTTGAACCATAATTAAAAAAGAAAAAAAGGTTTGTTTTAGCATTCTGTTGGATTCACAACTTTGTTTTGAGTAGAATGAATAAATGACACAAAGTTATCCCTATCTGCTTGTAAGCATGCTTGCGTATGCCAGTATCCATTCAAGCGTAGCATCTGAAGGACCTTCGTTTGATTTCATCTGGAAGAAGTTGGTACCCTTCGATGGTCCAAAAACCCTGGACAAACGATGATGGGGCCTAGTACCGGGCCGATCAGTGTCACCTGCCAAAATGTTGCACTACTTTGTTAATCGGTTTATTTGTCGTTGCAGTCCTCTCCACCAGAATTAGGGAGTTGGTACCCACAGTACGGATGCACCTCACCGTAAGCCACCGTTTTCATTGAGTAACTACCTCCGAGAGATGCTAGGTTGCGGCCCGCAGTTGTGCAAACGCTTATTTTGAATGAGCCCATTGATTCCTGGCGTAATGCACGTGCCTTAAAGGTAATTAACGTTTTCGTTAAACATGCTGGGAGGTGATAGTATTATCTTCTCTTTTCTGCCGCTCCTATTAGCATACACGAATCCTAGTATTATTGCTCTAATGCAGATCATTAAGCAATGCTGAGCTCTAGCATCACACAATAAAGAATTAACTGTGTCATTTGCATCAAGCGTAATACATTCACACAGCATTTCAACATGACAAATGATACCAACCGTAATTTTCAACATGTTTTTGGATTTAAGAACGTAAAGATATGCTAAGCAAGATAAATTTATTCATTATGCAAAGCACTAGTGCACCCCCACTTAGAATTCGCTGTTCAATTCTGGTCGCCTCATCACTGCACGAACAAGTTCAACGCATAGCAGTAAAACCGATACCCCAGCTACGTAGCAAGATATACGAGCTGCACCTTCAGGAGCTTGGACTCATCTCTCTCGAACAAAAGTGACTCAGGAGACAACTAATAGAAACATTCGGGTACTTGGAAGCACTCTACGACGTCCCTGACAGCGTGTTTTTCCGACTGAAATGTTTATGATCGTCTCCCACTCAACGAACAAAACAAAATACCAATGTCGAAGAGCTGTCCTCAGTCAGAACTTTTCCCGTGCTTCATAGCGAACAGTTGAAATAGACTACCTACCCTCGGAAGTTGTCGGAGCTGTGACAGTCAATAGGTTCAAAAATCATATCAAATATAGGGAGCAGCACCCTCCACAACTCCGAACTCTTCTTCCAAGACTCACCAACTCTCAACACCTAACTCTAGCAATATCGCTTTGTTCCATTATGCTTCATAACACATCTAAATTAACGTCTCCGATTCCCCGTGGATCTACTGCAACTAATCATATTTGCTCAATTATCTCCTTGGCTGAAATTTTACATCGCTCTTTTTTTTTTTGACAGAGCGACAATAGCTTAAAGAAGGCCGGAGTGTGTGTCGGGCTAATTGCATGGAAATGGGCCTGTTGGTCTGTTAGCTGCCTGTAATAATCTAATGAAATCGAAACGTCGAAAACGTTGACGCTACCGAGTTACGGCTGTGGTATATCAAAATTAAAAACTTTTGCTAAAATTAATTTGAAATATTACATAGCGAATAAGTCTACACGGTGAGCAGCTGGGAGTCAAGGAAAGTCTTTGTGTTCTACATGAGTGCCCCAGTACAATGTGCATAGGCTGCATTTCCTATGAGAGGGCGTGGCAGTGGGCCCCAAGGGAAGTCTTTGGGCCCTACAGGAGTGTCCCAAAGCCTAAGCTGCATTTTCCAGGTGGATATGAGCTAGTGGGATCCAATCTCACCAGAGAGTTGGCAGGAAATATCAAACCTAATATACATAAGTAAGATGTATACTATAAATTATCTGCAGAGGGTGCAATAGGAAACAGTATTAAAATTAAAGCATTCACTATTATTCATTAATCAACAAGAGACATAATTCTTTAGACAGACTAAAGATAAATAATTGCATTTGCATAATAAAAAAAAATGCAAGTGATCTTGCAATACAAAGCCGAAGTCCAGGCAGAAAAAAAAGGAGCACTAACCATGAGTGGCGTAAGTGACGGCTGAACCAAGCCGTGTCCAAACTAAGACATGCATACAGACTGTCCAGTCGATGTTGGACTCTGTCTAGGTAAAATGCCATCAGATAGCTCCTGATGACCCTATGTGCTCACAAAATTGGTAATGAAGATATCGCATTCAAGCATCAGAGCCGCATATGCTCCTTGTCGGAGTGGGTAGCTATGGATCTACGTGCTCCCATGAAAGTGGATTGTTATAGCTACTGCTTGCATCCAGTTCGTGAAGCAGTATTTCCAGGCACCATTTATATGTTCAATTGAATTAGCTACCAATAATATCACTATGGTACTGGATTATTTAGACGAGCCTCATTAGTAAGGATTGAACAGTCCACTATATAATAATACACGGTTGTTGGTTTTTGCTTGCTTGTTCTTTTGGTTGGTCCGTCTCTCCGTGGCTTAGAGAGGAGAAAAGTCATCGACTGAATAAAAAGATAGATAATTTTCAAATTTCAGCCTTGCATTACAATGGAAAATATTGTTTCTGGAATACATGATCGAAAGTCAAAATACTGCATTTTCTGATGCCTGCTTCACTTTGAAAAGGAGGTCGGTACTATTTGATATGATTCTTTTTGAGCGTAGTAGATGAAAGGCTGTATCCTTGCTAGTCCTTGCTCCTGTCGTGCATAAGCTATTTTGCATATTTTTCAGCTGAATTTCTTAGTAGCAGTAGAAACTTAACACTGAATATAGAGACGATAAAATTTTCAATTCATGTTGCAGCCAAATTTCAATACTGATGGTTCAACTACTGAGGGTATTGAATATATAGTAAGTAGTGAGCATTTCCTGTGAACTCTTTTGATTGAACTATATTTTCTTGGTGCTACTTGACTTTCAAGCATTTCAAAACATAAGTTCTGCTTTTTACTTATAGAAGGGATATTTTGACATCACCAACTCATGACAGTACAACATTCATTACTTTAAAGGAAGATCAAACGTACAGGTGCCAGGTATAATTTTTGCAACTAAATCCGTAGCTACCGCATGCACGGACAATAAAAAGCTTCATTACGAAATTAATGTCGTCATTTTCTACGACTGGGTACTCTAGTACTTATTTTAGAGAGTAAGATTTCAGTGGTCGCAGGCATAAGCTGGAAACGAGAAGCAGCAGTAGTAGCAGCTGCAGGTGGTCGCCGGCCTCCAGTCGGCGTAAATTTCATCAAGACAAAATACCACCTGATGATGAACGTGCGCGTCCGAAAGGATGATCAGCACCCACAACCTTTGTTTGAAGAGGCGACTGCGTGTGACGGAAGGCATTGAGCTCCCACGCTTTA
>LQNS02278157.1:9084992-9108149 GCA_001587735.2 Parhyale hawaiensis
GCCTCCAGTCGGCGTAAATTTCATCAAGACAAAATACCACCTGATGATGAACGTGCGCGTCCGAAAGGATGATCAGCACCCACAACCTTTGTTTGAAGAGGCGACTGCGTGTGACGGAAGGCATTGAGCTCCCACGCTTTAGAATGCGGCCAACCGGAGACTGGAAGATTACAGCAATGAGGACCAGGGCGTTGGCTGCTTAAGAAGCAATCAGTGCAGTAGCTGTTAAATTGCAGAGAACGGCAAGATACGGTCACTTCGAAAGCTAAAGACCAACTTTTGCATGGGAACGATGCGTCCATAAAAGCAGGGGGACTCTTCGGCCAGGGAGAATTACTGGTCGAAACAGGGGAAATAACAGCGGATTGCAAATTATGATACGCCTAGTAACTCACAACTGAAAAAATCAGTTATGAAACCGTAAGTTGTAAAAATAATAGTTTAAAAAATAATTCTTTAGCCACACCTTGGGAACGTTACCGATAACATTTATAAATATCACGAAATATTTAAACTATTTTTGTATTAATTCGAAACATTACTTAATCAGTACTTTCTTAGCAGTTCAAGGAGTCACAGATGATCTGGATCTGAAAAACTTCAAATGTGAAGTCTTAGCAATATTATTGATACGAAGTATACCAAACTAACGTAAAATATGGTTGAAGGTAGGAAAATGACACAGATCGAAGTTCTGATGTTGTTGTCATTGCTGATCACATCTCCATGTTTGGAAAAGACTCCTTAGTTTGAATTCGCATCCAATAAATAGTTATTCACTTAAAATCTCGTTGTATATTTCTTTTTTATTTAGACTAGTATTCATTCTTGCGTATGACATGAAAATAAGTTTCCAAAATATTTCTGGTTCACCTCGGCGCTGATTATGTATACAACATGGAGTATTCATATTTAAAATTTAGAATACCAGATCTGACAAGGAGGATTTATTGACCTGTATACCCAAGCAAGCAAGAACATCGCTGCACTTGAGACCCCTAACCTAGAAAGTAAATGTAGGTGCGGGTGTTATCACTTACGAAGTCTGACAGTTGTTCGATCTGATACGTCCTTTGCCTATACAAATATCCAGTGCGATAGAAGACCCATGCAAGGTAACTACTCAGAACACCATCAAAGTTCTGACAGACATTTCCTCTATGACTCTATTTGTCGAGCACCCACTGCCGAGACCGGCTCCTGCCCTTCCATGGAGTTTAACTTTAAAATTGTTCCCATAGCCACCAGAGTCTTTTGTTACAGTCTTGAGACAGGAGCGAGTATTTCATATTCTTCATGTTATCTCGGACGCAAGTGAGGCTTATCGTAAAAAGAGTCGCATTTCATGCATGGCAAAAATTACCATAAGCTTGTTTGCTCTGGCGCTGGCTCCAGAAGGTTCCAACCACGGCTCGCTCCGAGAATAAAATGCAAATGTCTAAGCTTCAGTATCCCGGACTCAACATATATTAATGATGATATTAGGCGTCGAATGACAATGGTAAAGTGACATTAATGTGAGTCGTTATCTCTACGACCTCCTAGAGACTCACCGAGAGTCTGCTTAAAAAGAGACACCCTTGGCCTCAATGGAGATTTGAAGATTGCTACAGTTTCAGCTGTAAAAAAGTACTTCTTTGGGCAGAGCGCTATAAATTTTGGGATTATGGTTCTGACTCAGACTGGGAGATGACCTACGCCTGCCACACATGCGGTTTCGTTTCTCTTTGGCGTTCGCTTCCTCGGCATAGCCAGCGATTGCGTAGATAAATAACATTGCTAAAATATAACATTGCTGCAGTTTTCCCCATTCTAGCAAATATTCGTGGAAAGACGTGTTTGGCAGTTATTGATAGCAATTGCACTAGTGTGGATAAAATTTGGTATAGAAAGACCAGATGGAATATTAGATCACTTTTGAAAGTATGAGAGGCCTAATTGTACTCATCTGAAAAATTAATTTCATCTATACAGTATGACTGTTGGTTCTACTGTAATGTAGTACTGCGTATAGCATGTAACGTAGCATTCCTATATATGCCAAAATTGGACATATTAGAGTACAGGACAAAAACCCATCTTCAGGTGCAAACATTCCAACTTTCAATGATAATTTTTTTAATTTTCCCTATTACTGCTGTTTAGATAGTACAGCCTAATCGACCCTTTGCCTGAGAAGCATTCAGAAAAATTGTAACACGCCTCTCATTTACTTTTTCTGTTTCATATCCTATCACTTTTGCCCCTCCTAAATCGAGCTTATATCCTGAATCTCACCAAGTTTATTGCTGCATTGCAATGAAAGCTTCAGGTTGGAGTCAGAAGAAGTTACAAGTTGCTGATCTGATGCTCTTCGCGCTACCTATTAGTCGGACGCAGATGACTCGCCATTAATAATGGAAAAAAGTATAAGTGGCGTGAAATCTCTGTCAAACTAGTTGAGAAATACCATAGTTATGAAAAAATTAGTAGATTAAATTGGATAGGTGGCAGTAGACGGACCAATGGACCCATACCCAGAGAGACATCGGTACTTACGCCCCGATCCTCCATGAGTTATTGAGTTCTGGTTTTGTTTCCATATTTGTTTGGCAACTGGCTAATATTTCATTCATCACTTAATACATGTACTTTATACATAGCCTTTGAAACCATGATTTTTTTATCAATTCAAATATCTAATCATTTGTGCCTTTCGATAGTATTAATAGTTTCTTCAATTTTTTTGAAGATCCGTTCATAAGTTTTTGAGTTATGCTGCTGAGAAAAATTATATTATGACAAATATACAGGTAAGTTAAACCTACAAACGAACTAACCGATCTGCACCAAAACTGGATCATTTATGTCTTTCAACATTACTAACAACTCCTGTAAATTTCATAAAGAGCCATCCAAAACTTTTTTAGTTATTGCGTAAAAACTTTATGACAAAAACAACTCAAATGTAGATACAAATCAACTGATCTGCACCAAAATATAACCATTTATGTCTCTTAACATTACTAACAACTCCTGTAAATTTCATAAAGATCCATTCAAACTTTTTGAGTTATTGCTTAACAAATATTATGACAAACATAATGCAAACATACAAACGAACCTACCGATCTGCACCAAAATTAATCATTTATGATTAACATTACTAAAAACTCCTATAAGTTTCATAAAGATCCATTCAAAACTTTTTGAGTTATTGCGCTAAGAAGCACAAACTCAAACACAGCAACAAACATGTGAACGAACGAACAGATCATCACAAAAATTTGGTCATTTACTCTGTGTGATATACTTAACAACTCATGTAAATTTCATAAAAATCCGTCCATGCCTTTTTGAGATATGGCATTGAAAAAAATGAGGCAGACAAACAAACGGACGGACGGATCTTCACCAAAAGTTAATCGCCTTTTCCTCCTAACATGCCTAAAAGTCCCAGCAAATTACTTCAAAATCCGTCCATAACATTTTTTGAGTTGTCTTGGTGTTAGACGGTCAGAACGACAGAATAGCAGACAAAAAGACTAACATACAGACAGACAAACCCGACGAAAACATAACCTCCTTGCCGGAGTTAATGATACACTTCGTATTTCAGCAGTGAAGTGTGAAATTGGATACTCCACAATCCCTTTGAGAGAGCAACAATGCAGACCTGACTCCAAATTGCTTACTATCACTGTTATACGAATAAAATTCATCATTTTAAACAAATGCATCTCATTAAAGGAAACAGTATCAAGACGCAGTTGGCAACATTAATTTGCTTGGTGGTTGAAACATATAAAAATCACCTGTAAGTTGTAGCCTTTCAATGACACTGCATGTTTAAATCATTTCCGTTTCTTCAAAGATTATACCGATGCATATTTGCAAGTTGTACTAAAGTTTTATCAACTTTATTACAGTTCAAACACATTCATTAATCTACAGAGTTCATTCAATATTCTGTTGATTAAGTGCTATGCAATGACAACACTTCTTTTGGCTACTGCTTGTAGCCGATTTGCTGTTTTAAGCAACACCCATTAAAATTTCTCTTCAAGATATTTTCTAGATATATCCACAATTACTATAACGAAAATAAGTAGGCTAGCATATTTTGCAATCAAACTAAGAAAGGAGTATTTGTTTATCTTCCCATGTCCAGTCATTTACTCAGTCATATCATCCCGATGTAAGTTTCATGTTAAACATAAGTAAATCATTCCAAGTCATGCTTCTAAGACACACCTGATCTTGTATCAAATTTTGCTACCTGCTCTAGTTTGACGAAGCACGGGCCTGAACTGAAGCACATTTTTATAGCCAAACAACCATACAGCATAGTATATACCGTCTCTAGAATCATTTTCAATTCTGTCACGTTCGACAGTCAGACAGCCACTACTTTAAAAGCCATAATTATCCACACATGCAGTAACGAGAGTCCCATGATTTACTGGCAGTAGAGTGCATCTCCAGAAGCTATAAAATCGCAGTTAGTACCATTTTGCAGAACATGGACTCTAATTCCAACCACTTTGCTGGAAGGCTCGTGGCATTTCATGGAACTTTCTAAGCCACAAGGATTTGCGTGATTGGTCGATCATATCATTTGTACGATAATAAACAGTAGAAGGAAAATGCTTTGTGCAATCGATACTGTGCTGGTAGAGATGCCGCTCGAGGCGTAATAAAGCGAGGGAAGGACGCTTCAGCAGCAGTAAAATTGACGTTCATGAGAAACAAAAGATGTAGCAATCCCGACAACAGTGCTCTTGAAGTTCACTGATATTTCGCTATTTTCTTATCTTTCTTCATTCATTTTAGTTTCTCACGGACGGCCTGATTTCCCAAGGATAGGCAAGTATCTAGCTAGAAAAAGACGGATAGTCGTAGGTATTTTGTGCGTTGCAAGTATAATTTTTTAGAGTAGAATGAAGTAGCATACAGTGTTTTCAGCTTTTAAGAGATGCATGAGCAGTTAGCAGTGTACAGTTCCTATTAGATTACTGCTATCTAAGATGCATCAAATCATTTGGGACTGACAAATTGGTTTAAGCTCCCAACACATCTAGTAGTTACTTCTCATACAAATAACAAAATAGACGAGTTACATATTAATTGGTAGGTCAGTGATACTGGGTCTATGTAAAAAATTAACAACACTGTTCGTGTGAGCCAAGGGAAAATTTTATGTATATCTGCAGTTACATAACAGTCTACCGATAATTTTATAAAATAACTGACAGCATCTACATCCAGAGGGGGTGTAACATTAGGTTAGCAATAACTGTCACATTGCATTAATGCTCTCAAATTAGATACACGATATTCATCGTGTTATTAATGGCATTGAGCTTAATAAAATTTTGTCCGATGTATAGTAATACATTTGTCGTGAAATTTCCTTTTACCGATATATGCTTTGCAGATGAGAGTGGTAAGTTAACCATAACTTTGTATAATAAAATTTGTCTCTAAGAAAAGATTTATTTAAGAATGAATCATACGTTATGTATTGCCAAGTTAGGAATGATAACAGGTTAGGAAATTTTCAAGATCAGCGCCATCTATCGGCAGCCGTGGCAATCATAACCATTGCCAGCTGCAGTCAACCGCAGAACTGATCGTCGAACTTATTCAGTCGTGCTTTAAGGAAATGCCGTCTTTGTGAATAACGTTCGAGTTAATTAGGTTTATCATGTGAAATTTCGAGTGTACGTACACTGCGATGCAATATAGTATAAAAGCTATGCGTGTGAATGATGTCTACAGGTGTAAGGCTTTCCCGTTTTTCCTTTCATGACAAATCTAGAGACACGTAGTTTGAAATGGTGGACTTCTCTTTGACAATGATTCTATATACATATATATGCTTCTTTATCATGAATAAGCTAAAAATGCGTGTACTTTACGTATACTAATTTAAATACAGCAGTGGGTCTGGTTCTTAAATTTTAGGGTAAAATGTGACGTGAAATGATAACTTGACGAATGACTTTTAATTTCTATGCCAAACGATTGGGCTGAATCAGTTCACTTCGGGACCAGCTGAGTTAACCTCTGTAAGCGGCTGGCCATAAGAAGAGAAATGAACAACTTGTAGGAAACTCTGTGGTAAAATATTCCTAAAAGCGTGCGAGGACGAGCGACATCTTAGCTGATTTCGACCAGACAAAATTGTCGGATCGTCAAGCTTGGCGCAACATTTCAATGAACGTGTAGCGGAAAATACGTTCCTACAATTGCAAAGACTAGGGTAAAAAAAGTGTTTGGAAGTTCATTTGAAAGGAAATTTTAAGTTTTAACTTAAAAAGTTTTATTGCTTGTTTACAGGCTATTTTTTTATTCACCTTGCATAGTACTCAGTAACTGAATGTTTTGTACTATCTTTAGTTCATAAATAAAATTTTCAATGTACGTTCCTGCTGCTATCATCGTTGTAGCCTGGAGACAAATGCATGTTGTACTTTTGACCTAGCGGTTACGATCGCCACTATGTAACGTTACTTTTCAAGAAAAACAGAGGCGTTACATACCATAGTAGTGAACAGATAACAGGGAAAACTGGACCATAAGTTGCTTTGAATTGTTTTAAGAATACGAAGAAGATTGGCCTAGACGCATCCAGCTGAACTCGCTTTGGTGGAGCATATGTTGGCGAAATGCCACTCTTGGCAAATGTTGCTTCTCGTCTGCATTGGACTTTATCAGAACAAATTCACGGGAACGTTCTTTTTTCTCTTGTTTGTCATTACGGATGTAAGTTAGCAAGCGGAAATAACCTACGGGTATTAAAGAGGCAGACAATTCTTAGTTCGAAGTGTGAATGACGTGGCGAAATACAGGCGATGCTGATGCCACCTGTTGGCAGCAAGAGTAACATTCTGGAAAATTTGTAACTTTAAATATAAAGTGTACTGGCATACTTTATGCTATAAATGCCTCGTATCGTGGAATAGTTTAACACAATTAATAATTATTTCATTTGAATGTTTCATAACTTGAAAAAGCAAATTAATATCAATGTATTGACCCGAATAAACGGGATATCGTCCACAATAAACTAAGCTACTATATGCACAATACATAACGCTTAATTCCGTTCCTGCAGAATAGCGGTCACATATATGAGACTGGTCGTTTTAACTGGTGGTCGTATTAAGCGGAAGGGACTGTACCCAAAATGATATGAGTTTGTGAAGCCCACTCTAGTTTTTCAAAATCTCACTTCGTACGAGTAGGCTTATGATTCCCGAGAACCCATAATTCTATCTCACCTGGTTACCTCCGCAAAGGAGGTTATGTTTTCGTCGTGTTTGTCTACCTCTCTATCTGTCTGCCTGTTTGTCTGTCACCAAGATAACTCAAAAAGTTCTGAACCGATTTGGACGAAATTTACAGGGATTGTTAGGTATGTTAGGAGAAACAGATGATTAACTTTTGGTGGATATATGTCCATCCATTTGTTTGTTTGTCTGCCTCATTTTTCTCAATGCTATAACTCAAAAAGGTATGAATAGATTTTTATGAAATTAATAAGAAATATTGGGTATATAACAAAGAGTTAATAATCAAATTTTGGTAATGATCCGTTAGTTTGTTCGTTCGTTTGTCACTGTTTTTAATTTTATGCTTGTTAGCACAATAACNTGAATAGATTTTTATGAAATTAATAAGAAATATTGGGTATATAACAAAGAGTTAATAATCAAATTTTGGTAATGATCCGTTAGTTTGTTCGTTCGTTTGTCACTGTTTTTAATTTTATGCTTGTTAGCACAATAACTCAAAAAATAATAAATAGAACTTTATGAAATTTAGCTATAGGTTTTGTTAGTAATGTTGAGAGACATTAAATTTTAGTGTAGATCGGTTTGTTCGTTTGTATGTTTGACTCATTTTTGTCATAGCGTTTGTTAGCAGTATAACTCAAAAAGTTATGAACGGATCTTCAAGAAAATTGCACTAGCTGTTGTTACTATCAAAAGACACAAATGATTAGATTTTGGAGTTTATACAAAGAAAATTATGGTTTCAGAGCCAATTTGAATTTTTTGCTACCGTTGCCTCGCTTGGCGGAGGTTTGCGCTCTCAGAGGGCTCTAGTTTTAATATATGTAACTAAAAAAATGGTATGATTTCCTCAGAACTTTTTTCCTTTCAACAAATTAGAAATGTACTGAGGTACAAAGATAAATATAAAGTTGATAATGTCTTTCACGTTTGAAATGCAGACTTCAGTCCTCGACCAATAGCATTCCTGAACCTACAATTGTACATCCTGCATGCATAATGTGTTTCCAAGGTATTCCTGGCTTCGTGGATGATATTAAGCTACATAATTGTGGCTGACTACCGCAACTAGTGCGGCAGTTGCCTGCTTACTATAAACACAGTACAACAATAGTGCCTCGCGAATCACGGGGTACACCTTGCAATTGAGCTGCTATCTCGCCTCTATTATCTGTCTTTCTAAATTTATCCTCCGAAGTTTAATTCAATCGCTATAACTGCACGAGTATGCGCTCTATGATCCAGCTCCTGATTCCTAATAATGATGGTAGAGAGTACTAAATGAACAACGTCATTCATTATCAACTCATAAAACTCAATTGTACCTGGGTACAGCTGACTCGCTACCTGTTGTGCTGCATATGCCAGTCTACCCATCACGTCGTACTGGGGCCCAGTTATTGTTTCTGATAATCAGTGTGAAACACAGAACATAAGCATTACAGCGCACCTATATCAGCGCTGACTTCTGACCTCAAGTACGAATTTATCCAAATGCCAGTCTAAACATCAGCTTAGAAACTCGCTCGATTGTTTGTTTGGCATCAAAGTACATCCGTTCTAGAGCTGAGCTGATGATGCCAATGCTCACAAAACGGCAGGATCATTTGTTCGGTATTATGGGCCATAAGGTTAAAGTAGGTAGGTTTGTGCCTCCTACGTAAAGAGGAATCGCGCCCGGGGCACCTCTAACGTTACCGTACCCTTCGGTCTTCAAAGCCTCAATTTATCTGCTTGCCATTCCCTTGCGCGAAGCTCCTCCGAGCATAGATCTTCTAGGTTTTTCTGATAGCCTGAAAGGTCCTTCCTTTTGTTCGGACGCCATTTTTGGTCTAAAAAGTAAAGGTAATGTCAACTTAGACCACATCCTCACCTGGGAAACCCACATGCACTGGTTTGTGCTGCGGGTATAAGCCCACTGGCCCCAGAGGAGTAAGTGTAGCTGCACTCGACCTCGGGTCACCAAAATCCATGGCGCCAATTTGACAGAAGCAACAAATGACCCGAGACCCCCACCCCTTCATCTGAGGAAGGCAGTTCCACCACGGCGCAATACGGGCACACAACTGCCGAGTCAGCACACCTACCACCACCGTGGAGAGGATGATTCAGGTGCTGAGCCATTTAGCGACCTAACATGCATCCTCGACCTCCTATTTTGCTAATGGACGTCTTGACTCTGCGTTTCTTATATCTCTTGTTAAAATTAGATTTGTGCAATGCCTTCTTATTTTCATTTTTCTATAGTGGTTGGCGAATGAATGTTAGTTGTATTTTAAGAATATGACTCCTGTTGTGCAGCTTTTCACTCATTTCTAATACTAATATCAGTTAGAAGTTGAAGTACTTTCACTTATGAGTACAGTGAGGCTGCTGATATTCAGAAACTATCTCAATACTTTGATTAATTAACAATAAAACATATCCGTTTTTGGACAGTAGTGAATCTACCGATGGTCACAAACTAGCTTGATCGTTTGATATCAAAGCACATCCGTTGGATTATTCTAATGAGACTGCTGATGTTCACAAAGTAGAATAACCGTTTGCTTTACATTAAGGTACATTCGTTTTATGTCTCTAGAGAGACTGCTGATGCTCCTAAGTCTTCCGCCATTACATATTTGGTATCAAAGTACATCCGTTTATGACATTTGAAGCAAGTCTGCTGAATGCTCATGCTCAAAATCTTGCTTGATTCACTTGTTTATTATTAAAGTATATCCGTTCTATGGCACTTGTAGCAAGACTGCTGATGCGCATAAACCAAGACGATCGTTTGTTTGGTACCAAAACACATCCGTTTTATGCCTGCAGTAAGGCTGCTGATGGTCTCAATGAGAGGAGCTGTGTGTGATCTAGGACAACAATTTCCTGCACCTCCCATGAAGCTGGCACTCCTCTAATAGCCAGGCTGCTCCAAACAGGGCAAGTGAGACGATTCAGCCCGTCAAAGTTTTCCAGCGTTCTAGCAACGAGGTTCTTCCGCCCATACAGCAGGCCTTATAAGTCGCCTGCGCTACAGTAATTGCTTGTTCCAGTACAGACTTAAATCTAAGGGATTAAAGTACAACTGAGTCGAGATATTTACGCGTCTCGGGAAATGTAATACCTCCCAGTTTGATTTGTTGTTTTCTTGGAGTCGGCATAACGCGGTTTCTATAATATTGTATGGCTGGGTTGCACATTCCTAGCTACTCTTCCCTTTGTGTTACGACTGAGATATAATGGAGTTACCAGGAAGTAATGGTAATAGGGCAATGCTTATTATTTTAAAATTGTGGTACTGAAAGCAGGTCAGAAAAAGCAACGGAGGTCGTGGCAATTATTCGTTGCAAGCTTGCGTGGTGTTAATTTCGATGCATGTTGTCAAATTCGCTCGTTATTGCTACCATAAAAGAGCTAACCTTATTGTTCCTAATGCAATTGGTACCTACGAATTTCAGTTTCAATCATGTTTTCATGCCATCGTTTTCGAACTTACTTCTCAGTCACATTGTTGCAGTATAAAAACCGTTATAGAATTGGGAAAACAATATTCATTGCTACCATAGTATTGTACTTTTGTGTGCATTCATGTAGGCACTTGAAGCATCCTCGCACATCTGCACATTTCCCAGTATTCTTTCAAGCCGTTCGACTGAATAAAACAGGCAATCACTTTTAAGTTTTTATAGACCAGAAAGTTGGAGGAGCTGCAAAATAAAGCAACTGCAAAAGATATCAGCTGAGGACATTTGCTTAACTTATTTATTATAGGCTTCACTCTACTGTACATGAATGATTCAAGTACGGTTACCAACGTTGTTAATTACATAACAAATTCGGAAAGAAAATATTAAAAGCGTTTTAATAGTTGTACAGCCCTCTTTAATATTGAATTTCCCTAACCCTATACTCCGAGAAACACACAGACAACTCATATAAGGAAAGTTAAATTTAACTGCCCAGCAAGTTGGTTGATCTAACTTCCGATGTTCCTATTTTCCGGTGACCCGATATCCGCTGCCCTCGCGCACGCAACATTGAGTTAATAGACGTGGAATTGGTTTCCACCTGCTGTTCCAACCCTGCAAAGTCCATTAAAATTGTACCTTCCGGTGACCTGATCGTTACTAATACTCACGCAGTCATACGTGTGAGACACGCTCACGCCTTCAGAAACTTCTCAATTGTCGTTTCCGCCTTACGATTCTCTGTAACAACGGTGCATTAAATATTAATGAAAATGATAAGCAAACAGAAACTCGGTACTTAATGCAACCTATTATTCAATAATGTATATCTGACTGTGTCGGCAAAAAAGATGGTTGTTTTGTGCTAAATACAATGTGCACAAAGATCTCTCCAGGTACTGTAGCACTAAAACTTAACCAGAATCATTTTTATTTGTATTGGGCAAAACATCTAATTTGTAGTATATTTAGCAAAAGAATTAGCTTTCGTAGTCCTCACAAGTAATTGTTGTCGGCTGAATTATACACAGTTCGAGAAGTATATGGTGGGTTCTTTCTGTTACCATTTCAACGACATGTTCTTTACAAGCAGTAACTGAATCATATACCAGACATGAACGATTAAAAAAAAAGAAAATCTATATTTTCGCCTCCGATGAAAGTTTTTTATATATATTTAAATACCGTACGCGTATTAAAAATTGTAAGTTTCGGTGACCCATTCGTTTCTAGTACTCACAGAATTATACACTACCTCAATGGACATGAAGCGCCTCCTCCAGAAAAACTGCGAAATTGTTTCCGCCGAACGTTTCTTATCTGATGATAACAAGCCTGCCAATTGCGGTAAAGTTTTATTTCCCAGGCGGCAATGCAGAGAACGGACGAGAGCTTCCTCCATAGAGCCGCGGTGTCGCCTGTAGACCGTGAATGCGCACCGGACCCGAACATAAGGTGTCTATAATCAAATCCTGGAGCAGATCATTTCTCCCACTCGCCATGGGAGGGTGACGATCTGAACTGACTCATTTGTGAAGAGCATGGCGTAAAAAAGTGCACTCCAAGTGCAATCTGGTCCAATATTTTACAGGAAATGGACTGGACAGGTCCGATTGCTCTCCGAGTGTCCATCTAAAGCGATGAGTCATGTGCAAGACGTTTTGTATTACTGTTGCGGTCTAAAGATGTCCAGATTTTGTGGCAATACACTGTCAATGTCCGGTAAGCCTATTTCTACTGAAACAATGGTGATGACTGTAATATTTTTATAATGATCGCAAAACGTTATATCAGCGCACGATTTCCTAGCACGATGTTAAAATGACCAATAAGTTGATTCCCCTGGCGAAAAACTGGTGACGGTTGTTACGTACTTACAGTAGTTCAACCACATGTTAATAAATTACATGTTTCAAAGGATTTTGGTACATCTATCGCCACTGACTTTCGGATATTGCAGTATACTGCTGCAATTATGATTCTTTAGCTAGTTTATGGCTTTTTTTAATACTTTGGCTACTATGTAGTTGAAAAATTAGAAATTTTAAAATAGGAAGAAGGATCAATATAATTCTTGGTTGAATTTTTTCTATATCTTGACGAATAACGTGAGATTGTGAATGTAGAACACCACGGGGAAAAATGCAGTGATGCGGGTTCGGTCCTGACCATTGATTGCCCAGTCACCAATGTTATTGTCAGCTCATACATTTTGATGAAAAAGAAAAACATAGATTTTTCTACTATGAATATTTTGTAACATTTAGTAGCTTCTTTCGTGCGTTGTCACATGTCTGTGCTTTTTACCCATTACCCTCCTCTCAAGTCCATGATGGGCAGCTATACGTATAAATTTAAGGGATAATTTCTCTAGTTGCAATCCACTTTGTGTTACATCACTCTTTTTTTCCGTTGCAACTTAGACTTTTTATAGCTTCTAGATCAGTTCTGTATAGGCAGCACGAACTTTATTTCCCTACTAAACCAACCTTAACAGCAGTTTTGCCGTTTCAAAAATTAACGCAGCAAAGCAGCTTTCATGTACGCCAAAATTTCTGCTAGGGAAATAATAATTGATGCGACTAAGCAACAAACCAAGACGGAGTGCACTTATTTTATTTTATAGTTTCATTAATATTTATTACTCTATTATATTTATTATATTTTCATGCTAGCTTACTCTGCATGTAATACTATCTGCTTCACATACAGAGAGTGCTTAACGGTTTCTCCGCCGCTATGCACTTTTCTGCATCTATGCTGATGCTAAGGAAAGAATTTAGCGACATAAGTTACACCCTCTGGCGCAAGAGAAAGGCTTAATCCCTCCATTCGCGGAACTGAGTTCATTCAGGCACCTGAGCGGCGAACGCAATGCAGCTTCCTATCGTAGTTCGCTATGATTGCGCCTTAACCAAGTTTGCTACACGCTTGTCTATTTTCCCATGATAATGCCATAATAGACCATCTTTCTGTCGCGGCCCGCTGCTTCCATTCTGTCGCCGTACACAAGAAATTAATGGACTGCCGTCGGAAAGTCCGAATCGAAGACGCTTTGCGTGATCTACCTGAGATTTGTGTGGGAGATTCCATGGCGAAGAAGTCGAGCGTCATTCATGCACGCCTTCCGACCGGCCAACGGACCAACCGTTCTCAATTCCTACAGTGTGGCGGAAATGTTACATTGGGAGCGCCGGGCCAATCAACAGCTAATAATCTTTGTGAGGTGCCGTATAGGTTAGCCACCTATTCTAGCGGACCGAAGCTACTGTAACCTAATCTTAACTATTCTAACCTAACCTAGCAAGTACTTTGAGGCAGAACTCATTCTAGTTATTACTAGAATGAGTTCTGCCACAAAGTACTTGCTAGGTTCGCTTCGTTATATGTGAATATTGTAGACCATTCCAACAGAAATAGCATAAATGAACAATTTTGCATACAGAAATATTTATACCAAAAATAGATAACCTTCAGTGAAACCCGGACTCCGCAGTGGAAGCACAACGTCAGATAGCCACACTGTCTCTGAACATACACTGAGCCTTCGACCCTGAAAAAAAAGCGGTGTCGTCTGAGCGCGCAGTGCGAACACACACACACACACACTGTTGCCGTAACAGCCCCACTTTCGCTTTGCTGCAAAGGGCTGTAATGACCGTCAATCTCTATATCATCGTTAATGCATTAGCAGAAGTGGGTATTTTCGGCCGCCTCTGACTGTAGATATTTGAGCAAAAAGGTCACACTATGTAATAGTTTATATTTCTATTTATAAGTTCAATGTGATTCATTGCCTTGAAAGTTAACAAATAAAATAAATTGTACTATGTTATTACGTGTAAGTGGAATGTGTTGCGATGTGCAAAGGCTTCCATATCTCAGCGCTCCATTAACTACTGACAACGTAAAGTAGTCCACTATCTACCATATAACTTTACTTTCTAGAACCATGAATGAAAGTCAAATAAATATCAAGGAATATCTCAGCAGCTAACAAATAAGAAAGTATTCTAGTAGACATTTTTCCGGGTAATTATTGTTCCCGGGTAATTATAATTTAACTATCTTAGGAAAACATAAAATGGAACGCATATATAGAATTAAATTGCCAGACATGGTAGCGGTGTTGTGGCATAGCGGATACCGCGGTGGCTCAACGTGTTTCTCATCGCGGTCAACTCTCACAGGGCCTTGGAACCTGAAGAGTTCCCTATACGTATGTATATGTACCTATGGTAGGTGATACGCGTCCTTTCATGGCGGAGCCATGATGGTGAGATCAAACCACACCGCACAGGGCAATCTCAATAAGAGCCATGAAAGGCCTTGGTAATGCAAGCAAGCGATTGCAGTTTATTAGGTGTGAAAAAGTTGTTCAGCCAACAATGCAGCTGTCAAAATTTTTATGTTCTGTGCAAGGAATTATTACGTGCAACCATTGGCATTCTATTCTTGGCGAGGAAACTTAGGCCGAACCCAACAATGAGTGCTAAGGTTAAGCAATTCAGACACCTAACCAACACTGAGAAATGCAGGCAGGCACTATAAGGCTCCATTCATCCCGTCCTTTGTATGCCTTCACTCACGTTCTGATAGTCTAATATCGCCGTCATTATTGAAGTTTCTCACTTCTGAAGTATTGACTNTTAAGCACTTCAGACACCTAACCAACACTGAGAAATGCAGGCAGGCACTATAAGGCTCCATTCATCCCGTCCTTTGTATGCCTTCACTCACGTTCTGATAGTCTAATATCGCCGTCATTATTGAAGCTTCTCACTTCTGAAGTATTGACTTCCTGTGCCCTACAAGCCGACTGCGCTGACGGACGTGCCTTCCTTTAGAGCTGCTCCTTAATATCGGAGCAGATCATTATGCCAGGCCTGGCGCATAAATCACTTCCGACCTCGACACAGGAAAAGAAGAAGAATAATAAAGAGCATCACTCAGTTCAGGAGCTGGAGACATTAAATGCTTAAGCTGTCGAAATAAAGTATCGTCGGTGGTCGCCGAATAAAACCAAAATTCAGGCTGCATGAAATTCAGTATCCTGAGGATCTTGTGATCTTAAGGAATAGCAGTACGCTTTGCAAAGGAGGTAGGTATTATATCTCTATTGCCTACAATTATTAGAATTGAATACACCTAATCAGCTCCGCCTCTAAAAGATATTTTCAGAATTGGTGTACCCAGCGAAGCTTCTTTTTAAAATATTTTATGAGCGCCTTGCGTAATAAAATGAGAGACATTTAAAACTTTTGCTATGTAGCTGCTCACACAATCAAAGACTTTTCAAATGCTAGAAGAAACTGAAACTACTCAAGCCGTTGCAAGGCCTCACATCTTATTGGCTTTACTGGCTACAAAATAAATAATAGAGATTTACTCTCGCGCATAATTGTGTAACACTTTGCGGAATTAGCGACGTCATCTGCTGCACGTTCCCAGACTGCTTTCGCCCGAGCCTAATACTGCTAATAACGTGAATTATTGTAATCAAGTCCAGATCAAACAAAAGCTGACATTAGCCTGACGTACGCCTGGGTTTAGCTCGACAAGCCGCCAGCGTTGGAGAGGGCCTGGTCTCTCAGACGCTGACATGCCTTTTAACATCTTCACTTGCAGGGACCTTCCTTCGGAAACAGCTTTCCGTTATTCTTATTGCTATGTAATTTGCTTTCTATGTTCATAAACAATTTCGTTTCAATAATTTTCGGAGGTGTTATAAACATCGTCTTCACCAGATGCTTTCATTAATGTAATATTTACAATACCTGCTGACGAATGCTGGATTTTGTTCCAGGTAGGGCTAAGTACATGTATCGCTAGTTTATTCATCGCTTTTTTGTATTTAGTTTCTTGAAATGAAATTGTTGCTGGTCCCAGGAAAACTTTCGTTCCTCATGGTAACAGTGCCCAAATAGAAAACATGGCCTCTACAGGGGCTGATTGACGATTTAGTTTGTTTCTAGGCAGCCAAATCTTCTAACAAATAGCTTTATTTCAAAGTTGTTGTTGCAATGCTAATAAAGCTCTTACAGAATCGCACTGTACATAATAACTTTACTAATGAATTTCTCTAGAGAATATGTAATAAAGGGACTTGCTACAGTTCCGTGTTTACAGTAGTATTTTTTCATATGAATTAACTTTAAGCAGTGAAGCTTAGAGTTTACTTACGGACATAAACCGTCAGTCTGTCAGATATTTTCAAGTACGGTTCTTCACTTCCTTGCCAGCCCTCGTGCTACGGAAGTAATGACGTTCTCTCAACCCAAAACTCTTCATGCCGAGGCCGCACAATGCGAGTGACTTTCAGAGAACAATTGCCAGCGGCAGTCGACTCGCCGCTTTTAAGGTGTTGTCCAAGTTCCTATTATATTCTCAATGATTTTTTGTGTGAGCTCTGCAGCTCTGAGTTCACTTGCTCCGCGCGCTATCTAATCCAGTTGGCCAGCAAAGGTTGGGAGTTTTAGATGTTGGTCGTGACCGTCGTTCGTATTAGCGTGGTATCGGACTGCTCAGATTGCAGGGTGTTGCACGGGGCGGTCGCTCTGATGAATGCCCTAATTGTGCTCCAGACTCTGCCAAACTAACTCGACCACGATAAATTTTCAAGCTTTACTTGAAGCCAATGTTCTTGGGATGAATAATAGAAACGTGCTGCCAATTTTGGCTCCGCAGTGGGTACCCAAGAAAACAATTGCGAGCCTCCGGGCCGTGTCGATAAATTTTACGGTGACTAAGAGATTCATGCTGAACGCTGAATGAAAGAAATGTTCCACCCGCATCGCAACAGCATGAAGGGATTTTCAGTCTGGGTGCAGCACGATACACGCTCGGGTATGAGGGAGAGTAAAATTTAATATAATGTAAAAAGGCAATGATTTTAGCATGGGTTAGAATATTGGCTATGACTCTGAGCCTGTTAAGTTCATGCCAACAGTTGGGGCTTTTTAATTAACTGGAGCGCCCCAGCCTTCGCCTTCAAGGCAAACAGTAAACAAACCATTTCTCTGATCTATAAAAGGCATACTAATAATATTCAAGAAAAAATCTATTGAATAATACTGAGGAATGTGCAACACAGTGCATGGCTTATATGTATCGTAATGAAAATCTTACTTTGTTCATGAGTATGTTAGTTGAGCCTATGTATTGCCGGAAACAGCACGACAGAGCATAAGGATTCTTACCTATATAGCCCCAAACTAAGGCAATGCCAAACAGGAAACTTTATATCGAGAACTAGATCGTTCTATTTAGAATAGATTAGACATGATTATCTTACACTGGTTAAACCAAGAGACCAGCCAATTCCCAACTCTTTGATTTTCCCTGGTCCCTTATCGCCGCACAACAGCAATGCAAAGTCAATGCCGTTGAAAGTCAAGTACACGAAATAGCGCTAAAATCTGGACGAAGTGATCAGCACCACAGGTAGTAATACATACTACAAACTTAGCGGATCTACCTACTACAGTAGAGACAACTGCAACATTTATCCTGCGCTGTCTGAGGTGGTTGTATCAGCCGACGTTCGTAGCCTGTACGTGTACAGACTGCGTCGAAAGAAACACGAGAGGTTCATCTACTTGGGAGGGCTCCTCACGCACTCTCATTTAATTGAATACCGCAATGAAATGTCATTTCACGCAATATCACAATGTGCTAGAACATGTAGTATATGGTGCCAAGATAAAGAAATAGAAGTGTTCAAGCTTTAGAATAGGTAAAGAGTATTGACACAATTAAGTAAATCATGACGAGAGTGTAGTTGCAGAATATGGGTAAATGAATTATTCGCAGCGCAGTTATTTATTTTAGATAATCACTCTGTCTTTCGGCTAAATATATTTTTTTTAGCGTGATGCCTTCTTTCAACGTGTTTATAGCTATTATATAGTATTGTAGATGATAAAAAAATTACGCTTGATGCTTCTGAAATATCAGTTTATGATGTTTGTAAATATTTCACGTTTATTATCATAAAAAAATCAAACAAAATTCTTCTCGAAAACGAAAATCATTCTTGAACATCATTGAAAAACTGCCTGGTTGAAGTAATTTTCGTCATCTCTGTGAACGATATACGTGAACTTTATGCATTTTCCAAGGCGTTTTCCATACTCTACCACCACTAGTCATTCGCCATCTCGGAGCAAATTCCGTACCACATTTAACCCCAATGACCTATTGTTTCAGAGCCAGCGCAGACAGAGACAGAAATTATAAGGTCAGAACTTGAATGAGAATAGAGGCAGGATGTTACAGAAATTTTGGATGACCATAAAATTATATTTTAATTCTCTTTATGGGGATACTATTTTTTGCCACTGACCCATTTTCCTTCCTTGAAAATTAATGAAGTCGCGTGATCTCGAACTGTTAGAGCCATGTAGATACATATTGAATTCTTTTTACCGTGAGATATTTCTGACTTAAAGGCATCTTATTTCCTGGTAGGGGCATCTCTAAGAGCAGAAGAAAGCACTAAAAAGGTAGCATACCATAGAGAGGTGGTGCATTCGACAGATGTTTTAGAATGTTCTTTGTCGTCGTATCAATTTCGTTTTTCCTGTTTTTGTCAAAAATTATATTGCAATTGTGTTCAGGGTAACTTTTAGGGCAGCTAACAATGTCATTTTTACGTCAGCAGCGACACAAAATTACAAGTCAGATGATGTTATAAGCACGTTTTATAATAGCACCAGTAATGTTTTACCGAATGTTACAGTGAGTGAAGTTGCGCTCATTAAAATATGAGGCAGCTGGTAGGAGAATGACCAACAGCCCCATTCCCAGGGAGTAGACGAGACTCACAGTCCGGTTCTCTATGAGCTATTGCCGTAATGTCAAAATAAAATCATTTAGATATCTAAGGGAAAAAACATTAACCAAGGGGTAATCGTGCGAGCACGATTAATTGCAACAGATTCACAGGGAGTCGGAGAAGTTACGTTAGATGAAGCATGAAAGATAATGGAAGAAAAGCAGCCTCTAAAGATTTAGTTTTTAAGAGTTGGTGAGTCCTGGAGAAGAAATTCGTACTTGTGGGGGATGCTGCTCCCAATGATCCTCTAGACGATTTTTACCGTATTGTCTGTCCCTGCATCCGATGAGAATTTATTCCAAATGTTCACAATGAAGACCGGCAAAAAACTGCTGGCTTAGCGTAGTCCTTCGATGATGATGGTTTTAAACTGCCCGTTGCTGTGGAGGTAATCATCAGCGTTCCTGTCACGCGCCTACTAATCTAAGTAGTGACTGTGGTAGTGACGAGTAACGTGTGCGTTTACGTTGAATTCGTGATTTCGTGAAAGTATACTACTGTATATATCATCATAGTTAAAGATCTTTACTATGAACTTTTATCATAACATAAGCTCCTAGCATCTTTTTTTCATTTATTTACTCTCATCAACTTCCTGAAACTCATGATGTACCATCTCATTAACGCAGTAACCCAAGGGTTTCTGACCTTCATGCAGTAGTTTTAATTTGTGTTTATATTTATATGAACAAATATATTAACTAGTAAAAAATAATTGTAGTCCACAATGGGAATAACATTATATTCGAGAAATATCAATGCAACGAAAATTTGAAATGGCTTTCTCAGACCCGTTGGTCTCTCAGCAGTAAAAGTATTTATTGTATTTGATGATGTGACAGTTACTATAGCGATGTTGTTCATCACGTGTCGCAATAAAATTTAATTCGTTCACATTCACAGGTACCATTTAGTCGACTCTCAAATATCCCAATTCCTATAGAAATTGAGACATTAGTGGCTTTTACCTTATTTTTATGGCCCATCGTGAGGCACTTATGTTCTCATAGTAAATCAACAAAGATTTGGCGATCAGCTTGGGATCGCGCCTCTAAACTTAATGAGGGTTATGGCTTTTGCAATTGGTAAATATGTTAGCAACTACTTACAGTAGCCTCGCCGAGACACATAGATCCCATTTACTAGCTTCCGCATCATATTTACTGTAGATTCCTTTTATTGAAAAAAGTCTATTAATACCATAGACCTCTAACGAAGTTACAGAGACGATCGTAGCAAAACTGCATTTACTAGAAGATTTTATACTTTTGTGTGGTCGCACATTAGCATCTGGTGATCAAAAATCGAGTGAAAAACATCAGATGACAAAATTTTGGATGATATCCCAAATGCACGACAATATTTGATGAGACACATAAAGAATATCAGATATTTTCTATACATATCACGTTTTACCTTCCCGTTTTGCATGACTAGAATTTGGGGAACGTGAACTCATGCTTAAGTGATGCAACACCCACCCAACATCCTTCCCGGGGTGAAATATTAGCACGAACAAAAGCTTTAAATCAAAACTGATGTGGGTGCAGCAAATGCTCTTCTTCCCATGGAGGGCAAATCGAGACGAGAGCGCCAGGCATCAAATAATTTTATAGTTCTATGAACTATTGGTGACGCTAAGAGCTTGTTCGGTGCTAGCGGCATGTATGAAGCAAAGGTGAACATCGCTGCCCGGAGCTGAGGGTTCTTTAGAACACGTCCCGACATGCACTGGTCGTGTCCGGTGGGGATCATTCGTTACAATGGTACAGCATACTGCCTACCCTACTACAAGTGAATTAAAGTAAAATATATACAATTAGCAGTTCTAGTTATTACTGGGAATAGATTTAAGAGAGATTACCCGCTCTCACGGACAATGAGTAAGGCCTTCTGCTATCGTGCATAGGATTCATTCAGTATCAAATGTTACGGGTAGAAACTATTAGAGAATATCAAGCGAGCACATTATGTAGGGTTAGAACTTCTGTAAGCTGTAATAAAGTTTGTAATTTTATGTTTATGTGCCGTAACTATTAGTTTAAAAGAAGATAACCTCTCTCATAATTTCTTCTAACAGCCGGAGGAAAGTTTCTTAAGTTCCAACTACGTTTTGAGGATGAAATTCTTATGTCCTTGGCAATAATTCAAATGGACCAATGTTCTGTCCATATATGTTTAGGTTGTACTAGATATTTTCGCTTAGTTTATTAGAGTACAAAGCATTTCAATCAGATATAGCTAGAGTGTATGTATTACATACAGTTATAGGTGATAATCTTCAACTATGTATGAATACTAATCTCAATTATATCGTGAAAAATATGATGCTAGTCGCTCAATTTGAATTACTTAATCAAAAATAAAAAATGGTCAGCTAACAGAGTTTGAATTGTCAATATTGTGAAATGAAGACAATTTAGTTTTACGAAAGTATATAGGCTAGCGAAACAGGTAAGTGCAAAGTTGGATGAAATTTTAAATTTTAGTAATATGCTCTATGGGGTTCTGAAACCACATAGAAAATGAAATCACCGATCATTTTGTTAAGCTCTTTACAAAAGCCCTAGTATGACACCCTAATATATAACACGCAAATGTGTATATTTTCTGTATTGGATGCGTAGTGGTATACCCAGTTTCTGGAAATAGAAAATTACATGACCACGATTTTAGTAATTTTGAGATAAAAACTTACTTCACTTTCCAATTTGACTGCTTGAAACTGATTTTTCGAATAAATTGAGAGCTTGTAAATTGAAATTACTTCGTAGCCTATATTCCGACTTTCGGCATTTATAGTGCACTACAAATCAAAATTTTCACCTTTTTCACATCAATAATTATTGAACCAGACCAGATTCGAGGTTCAAAATTTACTAGTCAACAAACGAAGCCTATTCTCGAAGGTTGTGAGTTACTGATATTACATGAAACTCTTCTTAGAGATACTCATTCTGCCTATAGCTACTTGAAAACTAGCAATAATATTTGCTCTTTATTTAATTGTGAAAGTCCTAGTTTTGTTCTTTATTTAATTTTATTCTCCAGGTCTAGGCATTCAATAATTTCAATGAACTTTGACTGTCAAATATTTATCGATGATTAGGTTTTTCACAAATTTACTGCGAAATACTGCTTTCTAACTTACAGCGGTAATAAACGTACATAATCTAATACTAAGAATGACCGTCGTGTGTTTATAAATATATGTATATGTTCGGTGTCAAGCTCTTAACGAAATAGATAGGCGGAATTTAGCCCAGATTGGAGGCTCTGGCTGTCCTCTCAAGCTCCATTGAAAGTGATAGGCAGAAAATAGGCCGGTTTGCAGAAGATGGCTAACGTATCTTAAGCAGGGACAGTTGAAATTCCAACAATGAAGATATCGCAGGCTTAGTCTGATTTGTACGAGTATTAGCTTCTCCATCCATCGAATCTACGGCAAAGTATAGGGCGACCTTATCTCTGAATGCACTTCTTGCATTGCCGAAGTTGAAATCGTAGCACTGAAGATATCTGAAGTTTCCGTTGGCACTCTCATGCTTCTTGATTCGTAGTTTCTTCCCACAGATGATTTCGTTGC
>LQNS02278157.1:9134086-9154146 GCA_001587735.2 Parhyale hawaiensis
ATGTTACGGGTAGAAACTATTAGAGAATATCAAGCGAGCACATTATGTAGGGTTAGAACTTCTGTAAGCTGTAATAAAGTTTGTAATTTTATGTTTATGTGCCGTAACTATTAGTTTAAAAGAAGATAACCTCTCTCATATTTTCTTCTAACAGCCGAAGGAAAGTTTCTTAAGTTCCAACTACGTTTTGAGGATGAAATTCTTATGTCCTTGGGAATAATTCAAATGGACCAATGTTTTGTCCATATATGTTTAGGTTGTACTAGACATTTTCGCTTAGTTTGTTAGAGTACAAAGCATTTCATAGCTAGAGTGTATGAATTACATACAGTTATAGGTGATAATCTTCAACTCTATAAGAATACTAATCTCAATTATATCGTGAAAAATTTGATGCTAGTCGCTCAATTTGAATTATTTAATCAAAAATAAAAAAATGGTCAGCTAACAGAGTTTGAATTGTCAATATTGTGAAATGAAGACAATTTAGTTTTACGAACGTATATAGGCTAGCGAAACAGGTAAGTGCAAAGTAGGATGAAATTTCAAATTTTAGTAATATGTTCTATGGGGTTCTGAAACCACAAAGAAAAATCATATCACCGATCATTTTGTTAAGCTCTTTACAAGAGCCCTAGTATGACACCCTAATATATAACACGCAAAGTGTATATTTTCAGTATTAGATGCGTAGTGGTAAGCGCAGTTTCTGGAAATATAAAATTACATGACCACGATTTTAGCAATGTTGAGATGAAAATTTACTTCACTTTCCAATTTGACTGCTTGAAGCTGATTTTTAGAATACATTGAGAGCTTGTAAATTGAAATTACGTCGTTGCCTATATTCCGACTTTCGGCATTTATAGTGCACTACAAATCAAAATTTTCACCCGTATAAAATGGTCGCCCATTTCACATCAATAATTATTAAACTAGACCAGCTTCGAGGTTCAAAATTTACTAGTCAACAAACGAAGCCTATTCTCGAAGGTTGTGAGTTACTGCTATTACATGAAACTCTTCTTGGAGATACTCATTTTGCCTATAGCTACTTGAAAACTAGCGATAATATTTGCTCTTTATTTAATTATGAAAGTCCTAGTTTTGTTCTTTATCTAATTTTATTCTCCAGGTGTAGGCATTCAATAATTTCAGTGAACTTTTATCGATGATTAGGTTTATCACAAATTTACCGCGAAGTACTGCTTTCTAACTTACAGCGGTAATAAACGTACATAATTAGGGAGTAATAATTCCCATTCCTCATTTTTAGAGTTTAGATACGAAAAATAACAGAATCAAGCAAAATAGAGGAACTTTCCTTTGATTCGACAGAAGTTGTTGGGTAAGTTATTGCCAAAAGATTTAGTTGTAGCCGCACAGTGAATAAATCTACTCAGATTGCAGTATTCAGTATCCGCAAAGTTTTACCTGATTATATGTCTTGGATAATATGCATTTGTATTCATACATTGCGATATCGAAACTTTCCAACTGAATTGAAATAAAATGATCCTGGTGTCCTTCGAAACCGTGACTGACAGACAGCACTCGTTCATACGAGTTAGTAACGAAGACGTTTGACCACTTGGTAAACTGTATGAGCTTGGTAGATAAAATTGTCAATAATTTTCTTCCAAATTCAGTCTCTAAGCTAGCGGCAATTTTCCTATCATTAAAAACTAGAATGGCTTACTTGGAATGCAAATTTGTTCCATCNCTTAAGACATCCAAGTTTTCTTCTGGAGCTGGTGATAAATCTTTCATAATGGTGAGCCTCTACGCGCTACAAGAGGATATTCTGCGAATGGACGAGGCTCTGAAACTAGAGGCGGTCGTTTAGGCACAGTATCTCTTGCCAATGATACTACGATACACTAAAAAGTACAACACTGTGGCGTCTACATACCAGACTGAACGATATTCCCTAAAGCTCGGTAAGTTCTTTTGGCAGCGTGACTATCTTAAAAAAATGTCATACTCAAAAGTAGCACTAATGGTTATGCCGTGGACGTCTCTAACCTGGCTTTTATTTCATTGGGATTCACGCTTACGACAAAGCGACCTTCGTTAGCTTTTACGACGGCGCTGACCCGGAAGTTTTATTAAATACGTCTGCAATATCATGGCCATTGCTGCTAATATTGCTAACCTAAAAAATTAACGAAGAGTAGGATCCACTTAAATAGGCACGTAAAAATTTACTGTGAGGGGAAACTAGTGTTTAGTCATTTTTTTGACAATAATAAGGAAATATCCGTACAATTTGGAGAAAAGGTTGTGAAAAAGTATTTAAACACTTCATATACCATGCTTTTATCTGTTATTTATTCAACTATCAGCTCTAGAATATTCAAGTGGCTGCTGGATAGTGCAGAAGATAGCAGATACAAGATGATCTGTTGATTTGCGAGGCAGTTATAAATGAGACGCCACTTGGACGGCACTACATGAAACCTAAGAAAAGGGAACTATCAAAAGATTTGAAAAATCATGTAATTTTGGCGGCTATACTGCCAGTAAATCCTAACACAGCAGTCCTTAGCGCGTAATCGTTCTTGTCAGTACTGTAGGCTTCATCGTCAAGAAATACAAAGAGTTTTGAACAATAGGAAATTTTGCGAATATACTGCACTCCGAAAAACTTCTGTACGAAGTGGTCTTACCATGATTGTTAAGAACAGCTAAAACAAAACTTGTTTTCGTTTTAAAGAGCTTTAATAGCATCTTTGTACCAGCGGGAGACAGGATTTAAAAAAAAAATACGTACTGTACTTCGTCGCCAGAAACTAACTTCCTAATCTCACAAGAAATTGTTGCTAATGAAAACACATTTAAAACTAGAAAGCCTCGTAGCTTAAGACCATCACCCGCAGTGGAGGCCAAATTCAACGCAGTCATTTTTGATGGCCAGCTAATCCTGGTTTCTCAAACGGATGCTTTATCCAACAAGGTTAGCGCGCTACGCCCCTAGTATTTGCTCTTTATTAATAACATAAGAAAAAATGACAACAAGTGGCATAATGGCATCACCATCGGTACAGGCAAATTCAACACCGTCATTTTTGATGGCCAGGTAGGCGTACTTTTTTTGCCATGGGTCACATCTAGAACAGCCCACCAAACTGTCTACAAAAAATAATGAACATTGCTCAACACCTTCGACCACTTTTTGGGTGGACAGACAAATATATTTACAAATATAGAAACATATAAACAGAGCTGGGTTTCGGTATTTTTCTTTCTTTTTGTTTTTGTACCGTCGGTATCGGTTTCGGTAGATGAAAACGGGTCGTTCGGTTCGGTATTTCAGTAGATTTCCAAGAAATCTACTGCATGATTCAGCGTTTCGGTATTTTGATCCGGTAGATTTAATAAAATTTCTTGTATATATGTATAAATATATACACCTTTAAGAGCCTTTTAGTACATTCTAGAGCCCATAGAACACCTATTTCAAGCCTTTAACTACATCACCCACTGACAGTTCACGTTCCACTAAGCTCGGAAGCACGTGACAGTTGAGTGAGTGAAACATTATGTCACACTATGCCCATTTCTCAAAGCACAATGTCGCTTCTCTTCAATGAAGTGCAATACAGCGTGAAAAGCACGACTGAACGAAAATCAATGGGATTTTTCTCTAATGTCTTCTAAGAGGGACGGTGGGTCCATTGATGAACTACGTTACTAGTTAACTCATGCGCAGGTAGCGTGTTAAAATGGTCAAGCGTTGAGTTAACCTGTTACGTAGTTCAGCCATGGGTGGGTCATAGAGGACTAAGAAGATTCTTTTGTCGGCGAGGGAAAATCAATCTACAGAAGAAAGTCACTCGGTAGATCCATTTTTTAATTGGTAGAAGATTTGGTAAAGATTCGGTAGTTGGGCAAATGAATCTACCGTCGGTACTACCGAAATACCGAATTTCATTCGGTAGTCCCAGCTCTGTATTTATATATATATATATTGAAGAATTAGATGCAAAGAAAAACATTTAGTTGGCACTAAATGTCTGCGAAATACATTGGAGACGTGCCGATGACTTTCCAAACAATTCTTACCATAAAAAAAGGCAAAACCGATCTTTACGGTCAGATCGAACCATGTAAATTACATTTGCGGGCTAATTGGAACTACCTCATGCCAGAAAAAACATCTCTGCAGTAAAACATGCTACTAGAACTAGGACAAACTGTTGCTTTGCAATGACACTGGAACATTGGTAATGATCGCAGGCACAGCTAGTGAATATACTACTAAGTATTGGATAACTATTGGAAATAAACTGCAAAAATCAGTTAAATACATGAGAACAAGAATTAATGTTGTGTTAACAGGACAGGGATAAGAATATAAATGTACCAGCATGACCTAGCCAATCAGTCGATCTGGGTCTAGTAGAATATTTATAGACAACTAAGAATTATGGTGCGCTCAAGACGATTGTCAACTTTTACTGAAGTGTAGACCGTAATCGAAGGAGCGATTTGGCCCAAGATGTCTCTTGAAATGTTATCAAGAAGTGTCACAGCCAAACTACACGTTTTTAAAACAGAGATTCAGTAATAACAATAGAGGAGAGCAAATTGAATGTTAAGTAGATATCTTTCAAGCGACCAAATAGTTTTTCTCCGTCCTGTTTTTTTTTGTGGAAAATGTATATGAATTTGTATGCGCGACAAACTACTCTATATTTGCTTTTCGCAGATATTTGCAACAAACCGATGTAGTGTGAGCGAAAGCGTGGCTTTACTGAGAACAGCTTGAGTGTCGTTAATGGCGAGGCTGTCTGTGAATACAGTTTGTCTGTCCGGGAGATATTACTTGTCTTAGCGGGCTGTGTGTGTCCGAACCGACTCTAATCGGCACTGATATTTTGCATAAGATTCACTGCTCAATCTAGTAAAATTACACTTATTCTGCAAGGTAGAATCACAGGCATAAACAACGATAAGCATCTGCTTTATTTTAATTTTGCCTTTTCTACAGGTCGAGTGCGCAAGGACATATATAGCGCATATCAGTTAATTCTGAAGTATAGTAGAAAATGCGTCTTAAGCGCTGTGCATAATGTACGTAAAGTTATAGTCCCTCGGTCGCCATCTTCCGTCACCTTCCATCACAACGGTCAGATTCACTGAATCTGGCCGTGTGGAAATTTTCGGTCTTTGCTGGAAACCCCGAAGACGCACACATCACATACCGACACAGTCCCCTACACAGCACATCCCAGCTTCCACTTCGCTAAAGCACAATGTCACATTTGCACATCACATTTCGGAAAAGCCCGAGCGCAATAAGTACCGACTTTTCTTAAGTAAACGGAAAAATTTTGTTACACTGCAGCTGAAGAATAAAATAGTTGCCCCAAAAAGATTGAATATAACTTTTTAATCAGCATGCCATACTGAATATCAATTGCGTAATTGCTCTGTAGCTCTTTTTTCTTTTTTACGAAATTTACCGAATACAGGCAATATCCAATAAACTCCTCTCTTGTTTCATGAAGCTTATTATTTTAGTTCAAAGCTAGAGAGCACTCTCAGAGCGCATATCTCCGCCAAGCAGGGCAACAGTAATGAAAAATTCAAAGTGGTTCTGAAACCATTATTTTCTTTGTATCAACACCAAAATCTAATCATTTATGCCTTTTCAATACTATTAACAGTTTCTATAATTTATGTGAAGATCCATTCGTAACATTTTGAGTTATGCTGCTAACAAACATAATAGTAAACATACATAAGTCAAACACACAAACGGACCAACCGATCATCACTAAAATTCAATCATTTCTGTCTTTCAGCATTACTAGCAGGTCCTATTAATTTCATTACGATCCATCTCTAACTTTTTGAATTTTTGTGCTAACAAGCATGAAATCAACCTCATACAGCGACAAACACACGAACGAACAACAGATCAGCAAATGTGGTCATTTACTCTTCATAATATGCCTAACAACTTATGTAAATTTCGTTTATATCCGTCCATAACTTTTTCAGTTATGGCATTAAGAAAAAAAAACTGGTAGACAAACAAACTGAAGAACCGAGTTTCACCAAAAGTTAATCATTCGTTACTGTTAACATTCACAACAATCCCTGTAAATTTCGTAGAGATCTGTTCCTAACTTTTTGAGTAATCTTGGTGACAGACAAACACAGAGACAGAAAATCACGACAAAAAAATACCTCCTTGGCGGAGGTAATTATTATATCCTGATACTTGACTGATGCACTCTTGAATAAAGCATTTATCTTGCTGTCTTGATTAACCGGAAGTGCGAATTTTCAACTTAAATCGTAAAATTGCTTCAAAAACTGAAACTACTTGTACCTCCATTTCTTCATACTGCCACCTTCCTCGGAGGACGTTCTTGCTTTAATTTATACAACTACAATCTTATGGTCAGTCTGTAATTAAGACATGCACAAGCAGATATTTACGGTCAAATAAAGTTTGTATAAGTTTTTTGATGCGTATGTGTCGGCGTGTTTGTGTAAAATGTTCCAGTCACAGCACCTGTTTTTGTGATATGTTGAAAGCAATACATTTTTACTACAGTAAAATATAAACATTTTTAGCCCTGCCCCTAATGTATAATTGAGAATTAACTCTCAGGAGCTATTAAAGCAGAACTTATTATTTTCTCCAGCCTAAATTTTACTCATGACACGCACTTAGCGCTTGCTGGACATTTTACAATGTTAGGTAACAAATTTGTTCTTGTTACCTCAACAGTTATAAATAATTGCACGCTTTCAGCCCCAGCTCTATCTTTAAGCTGCTAAATTACAAGTTTCTTGGTTTCTTCCCTCAGCATTTATCATGAGGCTCCATTACAGCAAGCTCACTTCTTGAAAGGCTGAAATTACTACAGCGGAGTTTTTGTATCTTATTCTTTCATCTTCTTATAAGGTCCCTAACTTTTATGGAGAACACTGAGTGTTAACACCAAGGTGTATTTAGTTCTGGCCTTTGAGACATAATTACAAGATGCCTAGCTTGTCTTTTAAATGGAATCAGATTGTAAATTTTTCTTGCCTTATTCGCAATTTTGAATAATATGTATACACTCGTGAATACAACTCTCAATAAATTTAATTGCAGTGACGTACTATAACTCAATGTAAGCAGCTCTGTACTTATATACTGTGCTTCCGTATAGAGTAAAATGCAAATTCACGTTAGCCATGTGCTAGAATGCGGCAACGCGCATTTCGGTAAAAATAAGATTGTTATCATTAATGCTGGAAATGAAAGCCGAGCAAACATCATAATATACCATTTTCAAAATCTGGCCTCGAATTCAGTGCATTTCATTCAATTACAGAAACGTAGATCTTGAATAATATATATCTAAGTGCAATCAACTAAGGGATGTTTGATTGGACCCATAAATTAGGCCTTCAAGCGATGACTTATTCGAACCTCTACGCAGGTGACCGGCTTCCACTTGCTGAATTCAGTTTTAGGCATTGAACCTCAATCGGTTACCTATGAGATTTCCAGAAATTTCATTTCACTCTGTAGTATGGAGTTTTCAGCCAGCTGCTGTTGCTTCTAACACTTTCAACACGAGTGAAAGTGACAAAGTCAAAGTTTCTCTCAGGGAAGTTTCGGACAAGTCAAGCCTCGACGGTTTAATTTTGGGACCCAATCGAAAATGCCCTTAATCCGATTTTAGTTTAGATTCGCCTCTCTTCTTATTTTAAAATACAATTACTGCTCATTTAGAGTTTTTACAATGAGAAAAAAAAAATTCACCTTACATTCACAGAAGAAAAATCAAGTTGATTAATATTCCTTGAAAATACAATCCCTATCTTATAAATGATATCTATGGAGTGAAACTTTCGTGATAATTTTAAGTTATGTAGTAAATTGGAAATATTATTAAAGTTTGCAATTGCGGCTGATTTCACTCTCATCTATTTAGCATTACGGTGACGTAACTCGTCACCCTTAGAGGAAGCGCTATGGAAACATTTGCTCTCTCTTTGTTTCTGCTGCATGCCGTGCTAAAAAATAATGATCATTCATCTATACACAATAGTTTTCTCATACCAAGTTTTTTATTACGGTTTGTAGCCTATTACTCTCATCAGTTTCAATTGTAAAAGTCAATGTTGAAGTATAATGAAATTAGAGTAGCCATTTATTTTTCTAGCTGTGCATGCGTGTTGAAGATTGTGTTAGCTAAGATCAACTATCTTTGTACGTTACGTACAAATATATGTAGTAGAACAGCAATTTATTTTTCTAAACTGCGAATGTAGTTCACGCTGGCTCTTCATTCCTTTAACAGCAATTGGCAGAAAATGAGGATTTCCGTCTTGGATATCATTTTCGTTGTATGGGCTGCATCCCACGGCATGATCCACAGCCTGGTTTCTCCGAAGTACTTGAGGTGTACTTGTTTTTATTAGCTGGTGAGGAACGTGTGTCTTCGTAATCACCAGCCTGTCAATATGCACGAAGGAAATAGACCTTGGCATCACGATCTGCCTTTCCTTCTTAGTAAATATAATGCCCTTTAATTAAGCTAACACGATCTATAGTTTAGGGTCAGTGCTCGATAGAGTGGACAAGAGGCTCACGGCTGACGAACTCTTTAAGACCAAGATAACCAAATGCGCCTCCCATCATGGGTGGTATGAACGTGAGGGCGTCACTCCACAGCTTACTGGATGCTTTGATGTTCGTCATTTCAACATTCCGAGTCTTAGACTAAGCTTATTAGCATCACATGTCAAAGAATATTTTATGGGCAAACCGGAACATCAAGTTGTTCTGCATATGAGTGGACCTTTAAATGGAGAAAGCCGAGGACACCAAAAATGCGGTATTTTCTTCTTTGCAGCCTTACTGTTGCACGCTCTTTGAAAGCCTAGCTGGAAGACTTGATTTTATGGGCTTGTGCGTTTTTGCAGACTGACGTTGAGAATATTAACTACACCATCAGTAACACGTAACTAAAAAATGAATTTTTTCATTTAAAATCAGTAAAACTTCACCGCTGCAGAATTACTACGCACTAAATGGTAGGTTCCCTCTGAGTTTGTCTGATTTCATATGTTATTCTTAGCTTGATAATTTTCTAAGGTACGCAAACGCAAACGTTGATATGATGTTATTTTATTTCACATCTGAGCCCGGACCTGTGGCCTACGATAGCGTGCGCTATAGCTTATTTATTACAGGTGCATTTAGTTTTTATTTGTATTCCTTACTGACCCTGCACACTTAACAGAACATATGTATTGCACTTTCATAGCACGTAATGTTTAGTTTACTTGGTATAACATGGGCATTAGTACATAAATTATGTATATGTAAATCTGTTTTTATTGCAAACGCTTGCAGCTGCATACATAGCCCATATTGTTGTAGAAGTTGGACGACCCTGCCTGCCAGCCTGCCATGGGAAGGTTTCTTAAACGCCTCTCAATGTTACAAGTCTCGCAGCTACACAGCTGAGGGCGCTACAGCAGTGGCATCACACCTTTGATACACCTTTGATGATACTTCGGACGAGGTCCAGGTGACGTTATGCTCGCCGCCCATCTTGTGCAGAGGTGATGCTGCAGTCCGTGACCAGCGGGGTGACTAGCAGCGAGTTATCCCCACAGTTCACGTAGCCGCTTACAGCAGGTTTATCTAGCACTTTCAGTAAGCATGCGTCCAGTAAGTGTTTAAATTTCGCAGTCTCTGTACCGGTGACATTTCGAATGAGACGAGGCATTTTGTTAAATAAGCTTGCCCCTCGGACTACGAAACTATAGAATACTTTGTGGCCATCGCATCACCACCAGTTTTGATCGCAATGTGCGACCAATACAAGTGCGACCAATACAGTTTGAGTGTCTGGCCTGGATTCGCCCATTGACATTGACAGTATTTCCTTCTAGAATTTTCCAAATATAGATGATCGTACAGCGCTCGAATCATAGCAAATGTTTTCTGTTAATTTCACAATATTCTTTCATTTATATAGTAATACTGTGTTTGATCGCTAAAACCACTTAATACATAAATTTGTTAAGATCGGTATAAGGAACTGCAAAATCCAGGACGTTATTTTAGCACTTTTTCGCGGAACTGCATGCCTTACGTTCCAGTAACTTTTAAAAGTGAATAGCATGCTAACCTAGCTGTAGCGCGACTTTATGGCTACCAGCATGTTTAGATGGATGGCTATAGGACTCTCAAGCCTCCTATTCGTGATTGCTTTCGCAGAAACAATAGAGAATTTCAAGCAACACAAGCTCTAACGTAAGCAGTTCTGTTTCGAACGACTCTGTAACAACTCGCTCGACTGTTTCCTATGCACTTAGTCGCTTCAAAAAGAGAACAGTGCAAAGAAAATGAAATTCTCATTTTCTGAAGGTGGTTTTTGCCAAACGCTTCTCTGCCCTTCTACTGAACGATCTTATGATGTAAGCATTCGCTTGCAAATGAACTTTTTGAAACAATACGCCGGGGTCATAGCGCACTCCAACTGGCACTCTCGCATTCACTCTAATCTATCCAATCTTCTAAAGGCTGCAATTATCAATCTTTCCTTCTTGTTTGCCACAAAAGACAATTATACTGCTTCCCTTATGCCAACTCTATTGCAGAGCGCGTGGTATGGAGCCTCTTGCTCTTCTTTAACTGCAGACTCGTGTCGTGCACTGAGAGAGTTCAGAACTACACAGTTATTTCTGACGTTTTGGAGCAACTGGCGATGTGCTTTACCCAACAGTCTTAAACTTCATAGGCAAATTTTACAGACTCTTTGCTCTAGTGTAATCCTGCTCGGAACTATCAGGCAATAGTGTATATTAATGTATATATATTCTATTGTTGTCCAGCAATGGAGCGATATTGCAGACTCTTAGGCAATATGGTGCAGATACATACTCTACTGTAGCGCTGCTCTGAACAGCTGTTACAGTCTCTGTGACAGTAGTGTATGTTCAGTAGGTGGTCTACTCTTGCTCTGCACTAAACTGACGCTGCAGACTGCATAACATCAATGTAGATATTTGTTCTACCACATTGCTGTTCTTAAGAGATGCTCTGAACGATGTTGAAGGCTGTCTAGCGTGGGCAGGCTCCTGCTCTGAGCAGATGTTGATACTTCTCTTGTGAGCTGCGAACACGTGAATAACTCCAGGCCTCCACCGAACAAATGAGCACTGCAGTCTGTCTTTTGATAGTGTGAACATGTGCCCTACCGCAGTTGGGCTCCCAACAAGTGCTGTAATTTCTTCTTTGAAACAACAAATTCGTGATATGCCACCCCCACTAGTGCTGCAAACAATTTCTTAGAATGGAAGACTCATTCGATACCACAGTTTTGTAATATCTTGTCAAGTTTCTACAATTATCTATTTGCAGCATTTCTTCACTATACAGTATATCTATATGGGGAGCTATGCTAATAATGCGTGCATTTGGTTTCAATGTAGATATTATTGTTGCTTAATTGACAAAGCCAGCTATGAAGTATATTTATTTTGTCGGTCACTATTACGCGGGAATCTTCCAGCTTTCAATTGCAACAGAAATTATTTAACACTGCAGAAAAGAGTCAGAGTTATTAAATAAGGAAATAAGAGCAACCAGGCTAGAATGACAGTAACGAGTAAGACAAAAAAGAATTACCAGGATTGGTGGTGGTGCGCGGTGATGGCACCTGCCGGGTCTGCCAAACCCACACCATGGTTGCCAAGTGGCATTTTTAAAACCCGTTGTATCAAAGCTTGTAATGAGAAATTCGTCTGGTTATAAGAAAAATCAAGTTGGCAGTCTGGTAATGACCAAGCTTGTATCTGGTATTAGAGATCAGATAGCAGCAGTCCAAATTAGACGTATTTTGCCGCGAAAGTATCGCTTAAACATTTATTTCTTTGTAATACAGAAGCGCTATCGCGTTAGATATCGGGTTTATTGAATAAAAACTTGCAGTTGGTGCCACAAAGGAATAGCAACGGACAAATTTCGCTAACATAATCTTATAAGATTTTAATTTCCTGCTCTCAAGAGTATATGTAAATAGAAGCTTAAAATTCTTTTATCTATAGTGGTAACTAGTGGTGGAAAGTTGTAACTAACAGCAACTGATTGTAACTAATGGTAACTCCTGTACACTGCGAGCCACGGTATTAGTCCAATTTGATTTTTCTTGAAACTATTATTTCCTGTTAATATAACTTGACATTTCTATTGTATGTCCCAGAGTAATCATGTACAATGTTCGTAATCCTATTGTTTGAGGAATTGTTTGCTTGATACTATTTAGAAATTTACTTTTATCTAATCCACCCTCTATTTCCTGAACCACGATATTAGTCTCGGGTATCAAAATTAGTTAATATGATGAATAAAACACAAATAAACTATTAGTTTATTTATTAATTACTAAATAATACTTCAAAAAGTACTTGGAACATATTGCAACAGCAAAGAAGGCAAAATAAACGAGAAACAATAACCTCATTTATTAATGTAACAGCCATTACATATTTTGACCTCAAAAATGAGGTCATTAACGGAATGAGTCGATTTCTTAATAGTTGTTAAATCGATGGATCTTGCAGCGACTTGTATGGCCTACCGCAATTCTGTTTTTGAAGAAAACTGCTTACCCTCTGTATAAATTTTGCGCTTGATGATAGACCACAGATTTTAAATTGGGTTCAATTCTGGAGAATTGGGTGGCCACACCATCAAATTCTGGTTTTTGAACCCCAAAGAAGCAAGGTATTGTTCTGTAGCTCTGGCTAGATGCGAGAGTGCATTGTCTTTCATGAAAACCAGCTTTTTGCGAAGATCCAAAGTCTGGTCGTCAAGCCAAGGAAGAAGACATTTATCGAGTAAGGCGCAATAGAGCAGAATTGATTCTGCTCCTTCACGGACCATTCTTGGACCTACAAATTTATCATTCATAATCCCAGCCCACAACATAATACCACCACAATCTTGATGGCGGCGAAAACGATGGTAGAGCTTGCCCTCAAATCCAACCCATCCTTTAGACCATCCGCCTGGGCCATCGAGAGTCGCACTGGTCTCATCTGTTAATAAAAAACACTTCATAATCTGCTTCATATAAAACCTAGCCCACTCTACTCTCAGAAGCATGTGCCTTTGTGTCAATGGAGGCTTTTTTTGAAGATTTCACATTAGCAATAGTCTCTAAGATTCGGTTTCGCGTAGTTTTGGTACTTCATTCAGACCAGAGATTTCGAAAATTGTGTTGCTTGTGCTTCCCGGCTTTTTGAAGACTTGACGTTAAATTTTCTGATATCCCGCGTGTTAACAGCTTTTATTTTACCTTTATCACACCGTGTCTTCCGACTGGAAGGATCCCTCAAAAAATGTTGAATTGTTCTAACATGGCGGCCTAAAATCCTGACAATAGACGCAAATGAGGTCTTCTTGGCAGTTTCTTTGATAATGGTTTGCTTCTCTTCGTGTGTTAGATCTTCAGCACGTCTCATTTTGAATATTATTTAAATGGGCTAATAGCGTGGCTCACAGTATATCTGTTGAACAAAGGAATGTTCTGCAACCAACCTCTTCAGAATGTGAACAAACATTGCCAGATGAACTAAGCACACAGTGTTGCCATATGAAAGCATAATTCTAGTCAGACAGAAGATTTTCGACGAAAAATCGACAAAAAAATTGTTGGACTAATATCGTGGGTCGCAGTGTAGTTGGAAATGCAGGAAGTCCCCGGTAATAATAATAATAATAATAGAGATCAGAGATCCCTGTAAGAATGAAGCTGTTCAGATCAAGTCCTGCCCCTCATCTAATGCGACTCAGATTAAGTAACACCGACGATAACCTCAGCATTAATAGAGCTATGAACTGGGTAAAATCAGGTTTGTTTAAAAACATTGCCTCTGCTTTCAAGCATTGTTATGTTAAAGGAAGAGCGCGCAACACACGTTTTAATTTTCTAGATAACTCATCTCACTACCTGCCGGCCAACTCCAGAGCCCAAGGAGAAGGAGAGAGAGTCTAAGCACAACTTAGTCTTGTATTTGTTCACGCTAAAAGGGATACAGGATAGGGCACAACCGCTGCTACAGGTACACCACCGTGCCATCAACTAAAGAAGTCTCCTCCCCCAGCTCACAATTACAGTAACACCAGCTAAAAAAACAAATCGCTATACCTGAATTGTTCTCCAGTAGAGCAACCATTACAGAGCTGACCTATCAACATCTACTGTCTGTTGGAACACGAAAGAAAATAATGTTGAAGAAGCAATCTTTAGTTCTGGTAGTAGTACAGGTAGTTGTTGGACATTCACAGCGAGGGTTAAGTTACCACAGGGTGGTCGCCGTAAAGCTGAAGTAGGGCACCAAAACCAGTGCCAGAGACGAGAGACCTGCAGTAATTACAGATAACAGCCTTGTAGAAGGCGACAGGATGCTACTGACAGGCTGCAGATAGCACGGTGACAATTGCCGCAGTTACGTGGCAGCAAAACAGTAGCATCTTGTCACCTTCTACAAGACTGTTACCTGCAGTTACCGCAGGTCTCTCGTCTCCGGCCCTGGTTGTTTTGCCTCAGGAGCCGTGTCCCAAAACCTCCGGACTATCTGGCAACGCCTTTCCTGCGGAGACTCCAGGATTCAGAGCAGTAGCAGAAAAAACAGGGATTCGTTAAAAGTATTATGTATCCATCGTCATTCCAAAATTACGCCGGCCAGTGCTTGTAAATTGTTCATCTGCAACTACAGCATTGTAATTAACTTTTCCTTAAATCGTTCCTATTCCTCTCTTCCTTACTGCTACTTTTCGCCTCACTGCTTTATCGGATTTTTCCATAACCCCAAACAAAAGGGGAATGGTAGGTGGGTGGTAGCTACATGAAGTGCTAGACTCTGCATCTTGACGATTATTTTGTTAGCTGTATGACTCCACGTCGTAACGAGCGCACGGCAATGAGATATAGGACGAAGCAAATTATGAGGGACGACTGACTCAGGCGTCACAGACTGAGACAGTTTTGACGAGATAAGCTGAACTCATCAACTTTGAGTTCTCCGAAAGTTCAGTCAAAAGCTTTAATCTTCGCTGTTTTAAAATTCAGGTTCAGGCTTTAATCCCAAATCAGTTACCCTTTAGACTGATGAAACTTTGGGCATATTAAGTAACGAACTGGCCAAGCTGATGAGATCTGTTTATCTCCACGAAAATACTGTAGTCGACGATGTCGTTATTCGATTTGCGGAAATTGTAGACGATTGCTAAGCCAGAAGTGTCTACCTAAAATATGACATCTCGCAGTCAAGGCTTTGTTTGGGCGCCTATCAAAGTCGATAGTCGAAGCTGTGAGATTAGCTGATTTCATCTGTCATCTGTCCATTTGGGTGGATTGCCTTCTGTAGAGATAATTTATTCATGTTACCTTTAACTTGTTTGGAACTTCGATCTTGAGCGTTTGCTTTACCAGTTTGCAACTACTTTCAGGACTGATCACCAACCAATCGCAGTTGACACAGTCGAAACTTGACTTATAGTGAGTTAAAGGCCCTGTCACACTACGACGATTTGCCAGCGTATGCCCGACATTGGCTAATACGCTGGCGTACGTTGAATAAGTTATCAGTAAGTTTTTTTTAACGCTAAGAGCACGCTACAATACGCCGACATACGTTGCAGTAGATTAGATTAGATAGGCGGCAGTAGACGATCCAACAGGCCCATTCTCAAAGAGGCACCGAACTTGCCCGGCCCTTTATGAGCTATTGCCGTTATGTTAGCAGGATATAAAATACTGGGGAAAAGAGAAGGAATAAAAGAGGAAGAAGAAGAGTCTCAGCAAAAGAGACGAACATGAATGCACTCAATCATGGTCAATAGCCGCTGATATGCGGAGTTAAAGATGTTAAGACAGTGTAGTTGGAGCGGAAGAGAGAAGCAGACGGATTTAGGAAGCCTCTGAGGCATTGGCCGTTAAGAGTGTGCGACTCCTGGAGGAGGAATCCTTACGTCGACCTCGTCCAAAATTTTCAACATGTTCAAAATTTGTCGACGTATGTCAACGTATGCTACGTACATTCCTTGTTATGTGATCTTTAACGCCGTTTCAGTCACGTTATGTGTAAGTTCCTCAAAACTAGTAATAGGTCGATTTAATATCAGGCGTAGTCAAGACGTTATGACCTTTAGAATTTTGGAAAACGTAAAAAAACAGCTACCTAACAGCTGTATATCTGGGAATAGCAAATGCCATATGCAATATACTCTCAAGCAATATTGCGTTGGCTGATCTTTCCACCTAGAAAAAGGCAAAAAGAGTTTGAGCCATCATTAGTCATTACTCATTAAATCTTTTTCAGGGAGTCAGAAGAGGCTGACTGAGATGTGAAAAATGCCAAACGGCTGGAGTTCCGAGCCGTTCCTTGAAAACTTTCGTAGGCATTATTGAGAAAAATTTTATCCTGATGCTCCCAGTACGATAACAAGACAGATACCTACTGCTTTGAATCGTCGAGCGTAAAAGTGGTTTTATATGGAACGTCACGTGTCCGTCGGCCAATCGCTGCGCTGCGTTATTCATACGCTAGACGCGTTGGACATAGGTTTGCCCTACGTCGTTAACGCCAGCAACACGCCCAAATACGCTACACGTAAGTTGTCTTTAATTTATACAATCGCTCTGTGTACGTTACTAATACGTCCTGTATACGTTCAACTCGTTATGACGGCGCTAGTTACGCACCCAATAATGGAAAATACGTCGAAAGTTCAACGTATTTCATCACAATTTTCACGTCAAGCATACGCCTGCTAAATCGTCGTAGTTTGACAGGGCCTTTAGAGAGCGGAGCAAACACGCCTTAACTGTATGTAATACAATACTAACTACCGCTCCCAAAATTTTTTAAAGCGCAGCACGCATAACTATATAACTTTCTTAGTCCACAAAACTGGTTGTTTCTCATTGAATTGACATCTTACATCAACAGCTGGTGAGGGAAACCTGGGAAAACAAAAGCAACTGTAGCGACTACACTACGACAATAGGAAACAAGTAAATGCATTAGTTCTCTTACCCAATAGACAGGACAATAAAATAAGTCGCGGAATGTGTGGTCTGTGGTCAAATTTGCGGGCATAGTCGTACTCACCTTTTCGGTGTCAATCAATGGTGCCTAAACTAAGAACAACATATCAGAACGCAGACCCGACAATCGGATACACCATTGTTACTCGTGGCCCAACATTATTAATAATAAGAGTAAATAAAATAATTTAGCGCAAGTTAAATAACTCGCCACTTATCACATCTTTTCATGAGTCTAACTGCCTCCTGGAGTAAATGCCATTGCCACAAATTCGAACGCTATCTTCTACAGAACAACTGTTACAAATCGTTGAATACAGATGGGCATACATATAATTACGTAAAGAAAGGATCACACGACAAATCAAATGAACGTATTCTCTTACTCCAGTGTCAAAAATCGTTTCAGTTTTTGCTCGAAAACGAAAAGCACACAGATTATTACGCTCTCAGTCCCTCCGAATCTGAACAGCCATCCGAAACGGAACTGGAGACATCTGCTGCGCCAGATGACCAGGCTGCTATCAGTTTTGCTGAAGGCACATCCGATTGGGGCGGAAATTAGGACTTCGGGGCTTGACTTGTCCGAAACTTTAAACATAAACTTGGGCTTTGCCACTCTGAACCGAGTTTCAAGTGCTAGAAGCAACCCGAGCATCTTGAGTCTGTTGAAACTCCATGGTCCGGAACAGGGCAGTCGATTAAGGGTCATTGCCTGGAACTCAATTATGCAACTGGCCGAAGCCTGCCTGAAGTTTCGAACAAGTCAAACCTAAAAGGCTAGATTTTGGCACCCAATCGAACATGGCTTAGATTTTTTAATAGGCACGCATATATGATTAGAGGAAAGCAGCAAAGCATTTGGATGATGAGCTGCGAGAACATTACCAATTTATTACCATCTGAACGCACTTGCACTCGTATAATTGCGCACCGTAAACTGAGTACTTGGTGCTTGGATCCTCCATTTCAGTGCTGGATATGCAGGGAAAGCTTCTGCCACATTCACTCATATCGATTCAGTAAAATCTTTTATATCGCTACAGTAATACAAACAGAAAATATTCAGGAGACGGTGCACTGAGACCGACGTTTTCCGAGGAAACGTGACCACTCGAAACTGACCGGCATATAACTTGTTTCTACGCAGAAAGTGTGCTTAACTTTACCGTTCCAACAGAAATTTTTGTATTTCTTGCTGCACAAATGTGACTTTAAAGTTCATCAGGACTTTGCTGCCTTAATTATGGTTTATTTAACTTATGAAAGGAATGAAAGCCCAACGATTTCAAGTAGATATATGTCGTGTAAGCGTTGCGTGCATCGACGTTCCGACAAATTCTCTCCGTGGTAGTATAGCCACAGATCTGTTTAATGCAGACTGTTGCTCAGATAGGTCAGCAAACGGCAATTTACTAAGAGGTGACGAAGGGTCGGCTTACACGACAGTTCTGATGAGCGAAATCTTGAAGCCACACATGCGGATGTGCTGCTTAGCCCTTATCGTCACCACTGGGTGACTGCCAAAAGTTACTGAAATGCTAGCCGTCAACTAAGTTCTCTTCGTGTCACTAGAAGACTTTCTGAAATCTCTTCATATTCGGAAAGAATTAACACTAAGAGAGCTTTACGCTTTTGTGCATAACTTGGTATTAGGATCCAGATCTAAAAAATCTTGATCATTTAACTTTCGTGAGGACCCGCCGTAGGAGATTGCTGTTTGAGCACCATACCCGCCCTATTCCATCGCCACCAAATGCCTGCAGAATTGAATCAAATTTTTCATTGTATTATCTTATGTTGATGGGTATCTGATCTCTAACTCGGTCTTATTATACAGGTAGCTATCGGATACGACTAATATTTCGCGTGTATCTGGATTTCAGATATCTCCGGCCCACCTGCAAAGCTGATGAACTTCATTGAGAAAATGGTTCTAACGCTTGCGAGGAAGAATCTTTTGGTATTAGTGTGCTGTGCTTTGCAATTCTTTTACTCTCTAGCAGAGGCCTACGGTGCTGTCTGGATATGCTCAATGCAAGTACAGAGAAGCTTCTTTTAGTTTCCAAGATCAGTTTTTTATGTATGGAAAACTTTGAATTACGGTGCATCTTCAAGCGGCAAAACTAAGAGCGAAACCCAGCATTGATTTTTTATTATTTTTTGTTATTATTTATGCTAATTATAAGCTGTTTATAATACACTGTAATAATCTATTTTTTTTTTTTTGAATTGTTGTCAGAACTTACTGTATAGTCAGAGAAAATCCCAATGTTAGCCTTAAGACATTAACGCCTCATGCTGCTGTACTTACTAAAACGAAAAGCCTGTTGCCTACATTAGGCAAATTTATCACTGCCTGCTGTAGTGTACGCGAAGGTTGATAGCGCTGTGAACAGTGAGGTTTATTGCTTATCTACAGCACCGAATGTATCTCATAAATATCGTTAAGCGCTCCGTGCGTGGCTGACTGCTGTTCTAGGAGGTTGTGCTGTGCTGCAGGTGAGGCTAGCTTGTCTGGATAGTGGTACATGTCCAAGCGGGAGTTGCGTATCGCAACAAATTCTATTTTAAAGGACATAAACCTTTGTTGACTACTTGGATTTTTCTTATTTTAATGAGCTGAGCACACTGGACACTGGAAGTGCTCTCGAACTGAAGATGTAACGAGTGATAAGAGCGAAAAATTTAGAGTAAGACTAGACGACCCGTGACCCGTTGGGTCGTTATCATGATCGTCTTGTCTGTCTTTCGTGCCCATTTTGCTTCCTTCTCACCAGTTACTTATACTGATCATTCCTCCATCTATTTTTCCCCTTCTTTCCCGACTTGCTGTTCCCATGCGCGTTGATACTGTGTGGGAACACCCTCGTGCATGGGTTCCACGTGTCTATTATCACACTACGTGTCCCTTCATTCTTCCTCAGTGACATCGCCTTTGTTGTGGAAACGGAGACTTAAACTTCTGAATAT
>LQNS02278157.1:9159039-9178731 GCA_001587735.2 Parhyale hawaiensis
CACATGAGAAATGTGAAGCAGAGCATCACAGGTTCCCAAGCCCTTACGAAAACCATACTGTGTTGGGGGGAGGACACCCTGCTTTTCATGAAAGCAACCCAATCTCGACGCAACCAACCTCTCATAAACTTTCGACAAAACAGGTGTGCTCGAGATGGGTCTATAATCAGAGGTACGGGATGAAACCGAGCCCTTCGGAACAGGCGTCACATAGGTAACACGCCAGCACTCCGGAAAAGAGCCCAGCCGCAACATTCGATGGAATACGGAAGCAAGCGGGGCTGCGTGGTGGTGGTGCGCGGTGATGGCACCTGCCGGGTCTACCAAACCCCAACCATGGTTGCCAAGTGGTATTTTTAAAACACGTTGTATCAAATCTTGTAATGAGAAATTCGTCTGGTTATAAGAAAAATCAAGTTGGCAGTCTGGTAATGACCAAGCTTGTACCTGGTATTAGAGCTCAGATAGAAGCAGTCCAAATTAGACGTATTTTGTCGCGAAAGTATCGCTTAAACATTTATTTCTTTGCAATACAAAAGCACTATCGCGTTAGATATCGGGTTTATTGAATAAAAACTTGCAGTTGGTGCCACAAAGGAATAGCAACGGACGAATTTCCCTAACATAATCTTAGCAGATTTTAATTTCTTGCTCTCAAGAGTATATGTAAATAGAAGCTTAACATTTTTTATCTATAGTGGTAACTAGTCGTGGAAAGTTGTAACTATGTAGTTGTAACTAACAGCAACTGATTGTAACTAATGGTAACTCCTGTACACTGCGAGCCACGGTATTAGTCCAATTTGATTTTTTTAACTATTATTTCCGTTTAATATAACTTGACATTTCTATTGTATGTCCCAGAGTAATCATGTACTATGTTCGTAATCCTATTAAAACTCCTTAACAAACGAACTATGATAAATCTTTAAATGAAAATAGATTAGGTGGGAGATAAAGGACTTGGTGCTATAATCAGAGCCCATAGTTTTAATCAATTATACTACTTATTTTGTGTTTATTTGATAGTCAAATAAATAATTAAACGAAATAATACTTCAAAAAGTACTTGGAACATATTGCAACAGCAAAAAAGGCAAAATAAACAAGAAACAATAACCTCATTCAATAATGTAACGGATATTACATTTTTTGACCTCCAAAATGAGGCCATTAACGGAATGAGCCGATTTCTTAACAGTTGTACCATCGATGGATCTTGCAGCGACTTGTATGGCCTACCGCAATTCTGTTTTTGAAGAAAACTGCTTACCCTCTGTATAAATTTTGCGCTTGATGATAGACCACAGATTTTAAATTGGGTTCAAATCTGGAGAATTGGGTGGCCACACCATCAAATTCTTGTTTTTGAACCCCAAAGAAGCAAGGTATTCTTTTGTAGCTCTGGCTGGATGCGGGGGTGCATTGTCTTTCATGAAAACCACCTTTTTGCGAAGATCCAAAGTCTGGTCGTCAAGCCAAGGAAGAAGACATTTATCGAGTAGGGCGCAATTGAGCAGAATTGATTCTGCTCCTTCACGGACGATTCTTGGACCTACAAATTTATCATTCATAATCCCAGCCCACAACAGAATACCACCACCGCCTTGATGGCGGCGAAAACGATGGTGGAGCTTGCCCTAAAATCCAACCCATTCTTTAGACCATCCGCCTGGGCCATATAGAGTCGCTCTGGTCTCATCTGTTAATAAAACACACTTCATATCCTGTTTCATATAAAACCTAGCCCACTCTACTCTCAGAAGCATGTGCCTTTGTGTCAATGGAGGCTTTTTTTTAAGATTTCACATTAGCAATAGTCTCTAAGATTCGGTTTCGCGTTGTTTTTGGTACTTCATTCACACCAGAGATTTCAAAAATTGTGTTGCTCGTGCTTGCCAGCTTTTTGAAGACTTGAAGTTTAATTTTCTGATATCCCGCGTGTTAATAGCTTTTATTTTACCTTTATCACACCGTGTCTTCTGACTGGAAGGATCCCTCAAAAATGTTGAATTGTTCTAACATGGCGGCCTAAAATCCTGACAATAGACGCACATGAGGTCTTCTTGGCAGTTTCTTTGATAATGGTTCGCTTCTCTTCGTGTGTTAGATCCTTAGCACGTCCCATTTTGAATTTTATTTAAATGGACTAATAGTGTGGCTCACAGTATATCTGTTAAACAAAGGAATGTTCTGCAACCAAAATCTTCAGAATGTCAACAAAAATTGCCAGATGAACTAAGCACACAGTGTTACCATATGAAAACAGAATTCTCGTCAGACAGAAGATTTTCGATGAAAAATCTATAAAAACAAAATTGTTGGACTAATACCGTGGGTCGCAGTGTAGTTGGAAATGCAGGAAGTCCCCGGTAGAGACCAGAGATCCCTGTAAAAATGAAGCTGTTCAGATCAAGCCCTGCCCCTCATCTAATGCGACTCAGATTAAGTAACACCGACGATAACCTCAGCATTAATAGAGCTATGAACTGGGTAAAACCAGGTTTGTTTAAAAACATTGCCTCTGCCTGCAAGCATTGTTAGGCTACAGGAAGAGCGCGCAACACACGTTTTAAGTTTCTAGATAACTCATTTCGCTACCTGCCGGCCTACTCCAGAGCCCAAGGAGAAGGAGAGAGAGAGTCTAAGTACAACTTAGTCTTGTATTGTACACGCTAAAAGGTATACAGGATAGGGCACAACTGCTGCTACAGGTAAACGACCGGGCCACCAACTAAAGAAGTCTCCTCCCCCAGCTCACAATTACACCAACACCAGCTAAAGAAAACAAATCGCAATACCTTAATTGTTCTCCAGTAGAGCAACCCTTACAGAGCTGACCTATCAACATTTACTGTCTGTTGGAACACGAAAAAAATAACGTTGAAGAAGCAATCTTTAGTTCTGGTAGTAGTACAGGTAGTACGTTGTTGGACATCCACAGCGAGGGTCAAGTTACCACAGGGTGGTCGCCGTAGAGCTGAAGTAGGGCACCAAAACCAGTGTCAGAGACGAGAGACCTGCAGTAATAACTGGTAACAGCCTTGTAGAAGGCGACAGGTTGCTACTGACAGGCTGCAGATAGCACGGTGACAATTGCCGCAGATACGTGGCAGCAAAACAGTAGCATCTTGTCACCTTCTACAAGACTGTTACCTGCAGTTACCGCAGGTCTCTCGTCTCGAGCCCTGGTTGTGGTGCCTCAGGAGCAGTGTCCCAAAACTTCCGGACTAGCTGGCAACGCCTTTCTTGCGCAGACTCCAGGATTCAGAGCAGTAGCAGAAAAAACAGGGATTTGTTAAAGTATTTTGTATCCATTGTCATTCCAAAATTACGCCGGCCAGTGCTTGTAAATTGTTCATCTGCAACTACAGTATTCTAATTAACTTTTCCTTAAATCGTTCCTATTCCTCTCTTCGTTACTGCTACTTTTCGCCTCACTGCTTTATCGGATTTTCCCATAACCCCAAACAAAGGGGGAATGGTAAGTGGGTGGTAGCTACGTGAAGTGCTAGACTCTGCATCTGTGGCAACGTAATATTTTGAATTGACGATTATTTTGTAAGCTGTATGACTCCACGTCGTAACGAGCGCGCGGCAATGAGATAAAGGACGAAGCAAATTATGAGGGACGACTGACTCAGGCGTCACAGACTGAGACAGTTTTGATGAGATAAGCTGAACTCATCAACTTTGAGTTCTCCGAAAGTTCAGTCAAGAGCTTTAATCTTCGCTGTTTTAAAATTCAAGTTCAGATTTTAATCCCCAATCAGTTACCCTTTAGACTGATGAAACTCTGGGCATATTAAGTAACGAACTAGCCAAGCTAAGGCTGATGAGATCAGTTTCTCTCAACGAAAATACTGTAGTCGACAATGTCGTAATTCGATCAGTAAAAATTGCAGACGATTGCTAAGCCAGAAGTGTCTAACTAAAATATGACATCTCGCAGTCAAGGCTTTGTTTGGGCGCCAAGCAAAGTCGATAATCGAAGCTGTGAGATTAACTTATTTTATCTGTCCATTTGGGTAGGTTGCATTCTGTCTAGATGATTTATTCCTGTTAGCTTTAACTTGCCTGGAACTTCGATCTTGAGCGTTTGCTTTGCCATTTTGCAGCGACTTTCAGGAGTGATCACCAACCAATCGCAGTTGAGACATTCGAAACTTGACTTAACGGCCCTGTCACACTGCGATGATTCAGCCAGCGTATGCCCGACGTTGGCAAATACGCTGGTGTACATTGAATACGTCGACCTCGACCAAAATTTTCAACATGTTCAACATTTGTCGACCTATATCAACGTATGCTACATACGTTCCTTGTACGTAGGAAATACTTAATGCGATCGTTGATGCCGTTTCAGTCACGTTATGTGTAAGTTCCTCACAAGTTATAATACGTTGAGTTAAGCGTACCCAAGACGTTTTGACCTTTAGAATTTTGAAAAACGGAAAAAAACAGCTACTAGCTGTATATCTGGGAATGGCAAATGCCATATGCAACTTACCCCCAAGCAATATTACGTTGGTTGGTCTGTCTACCCAGAAAAAAGGCAAAAAGAATTTGAGCCATCATTAGTCATTACTAGAGCCCGGACATTAAGTAACAACGGTTTAAGCGCTTTAAGCAGTAAAAATAAGCAAGTATAGCATACAAAATAAGCGCTTACGTTGAAGAATGTAAGCATTGTACTTTAGGCGGGAAAAATTACAAAGCAAAATAAGCACCAACATTTTTCTTTTATAAGCGCTTAAAACAAAAATAAGAAACGATATAATTTCAAACATTTTTGGAGCTATGTTATGATGATAAACAAATCTAAGCGGACATTATACGGGCATAGACCTTCCGTGTTCCGCTCTAGGTAACAAAAACTAGCAACTATAATGGTATTAGTTTTTTCTCCGCTGTAAGCCTATAAATTTGCCTCAATTAGTAATTGAAAGTTTCGGTAACGGAATAGAAAAAAATTTTAAATAATTTTCAATATAGGCAACAGTTACAAAAGTCAGTTAGAAATTGTAAGTGAATCTAAGTTCTTAAACAAGCTCAGTCGACATAGGCTAGCTTTGACAAAAGTTTGTAAGATTGTTGGGAAAATGGGCTCTTCATATGAAAAGCCACATTAGCCACACTATCTTACTTTCTTTTGCAGAGTTTTGGCACAGTGTAAAGTGGATCATTTCGCCTGATTCCTCATGATCCGTACGTTTTTTGTGACCACTTTTTGATGTGATTCGCATAGCAATCAACTGTGATCATTGAAGAAAATTAAACGCACCGAGCGTCAATATTGACATAAGGGCTTCTGTATTTTGGCTATTTACGGTGCTGTTTTCAGGGATAATTCCATTTAATAATGATGATAAGTGTATGTAAGACTGCGCAAAACCATTTGTGATGTTATCAACAATGAACTAACTACAAAAACTAACAATGCAAAACTTACCACCAAACGTAAAAGATACCCGAGCAACACGCAGTTCAGATTAGTTGTCCTGTGCAGGTACCTCGGAAGTGTTGAATATTTTGTGCTTCGTGACACCAACAAAGTTATATGTACCTAGTGAGTTTTGCAGCACGGCCAACGTACGCAAGCAAATTTATCACTGCCTGCTGAAGTGTGCGCGAAGGTTGATAGCGCTGTGAACAGTGAGGTGTATTGTGTATCTTCAGCCCCGAATGTATCTGATTAATATCGTTAAGCGCTCCGTGCGTGGCTGACTGCTGTTCGAGGAGGTTGTGCTGTGCTGCAGGTGAGGCTAGCTTGTCTGGGTAGTGGCACAAGTCCGAGCGGGAGGTGCGCATCGCAACGAATTCCATTTTTAAGGGCATAAACCTATGTAGACTACGTGGATTTTTCTTATTTTAATGTGCTGAGTACACTGGACACTGGAAGTGCTCTCGAGCTGAAGATCTAACGAGTGACAAGTGCGAAAAATTTAGACTAAGATGGGAAGCTCCAGAGCGGTAGTAACGGCAGTACAAGTCGACCGTGCTCTATCCTTCTCCGACAGCTCAGGCTCCTGCGTCTCACCCCCACTGTTGAAACGCTAGTGATGTCAGAGTAGATTACGTAGCAGTAATATCCACTTCGGCTGGTGTTGTTTCCTATTGGCATCTCGTAATTAGTATCCTAATAATAATTATTGTTCAAATTTTGAAGCGATGTGTAGGTGTGTGATGATGATCACTATGAAATAAAATTTTCTGATGCAAATCAAGCTACGACTTGAGGAATAGTTTGAAAACAGACAATTTTAGCACACTTTTACAGCTGAAAAGGTTCCACGTCATCCATCTTTTTCGTCCTGAACCAAGCATCACTTCCATAGGGCACACACAGTCTATCCAATTGGATCTTGCTAATGATGCAGCGAAGCAATGAGCAGTCTGGAGATTAGCTCAGTCTCGTTCATGGTGAATCGTGGTAGTAGTCTCAGTACTCTGCTTTGTAGTTTCGTGGCCCCGGCTAAAATACCTCTAAACAGAGACTTCTTTTGTGCTTCTAGAGTTGCACCGCCGAGCGTTACTATACCCTCCAGCGATCACTCAGATCCGATTTGCCCAAATGACCGCAAGCTCTTGGGTGAGTGAAATACCGTGCAGTTCTTTGCGTCTAGTGTTTAGTCTTTCAATTTTACAGCGAAGGTAATTTGGGAATGCAAACCGCGCTTGACCTGGCAGTAAGCCGAGCGACCGGAATCACGCCTTGTCGTTGGAGCTAGAGGATTTTGTTCAATGAAATGTTCATAGCTGAAGACGATGTTTGTATGTATTCCCTTTTGTCAGGATAAACTATTAGCTGATTTGTTGAAAAAGTCGATGCTGAACGTATTAGGTCATTACTGTACTTTTACTGCGTTTGTGGTACAATAAATAAAGTTTGTTGTCACTTAGGGCTGACGAAAACAATATCTGCTTTGTTAAATTCTAGCTTAGTGCACCATTGAACCTCAGCTGAGCGATGTTCCGGTTTATACATTTATCGCTTCGTTACTTCCAACAGTGACTTCAGTTCTATTTCTAAGCGATAATCTCATTTTTTTTTTTTGAAGGCCATAAAATGTTGTAAGTGAATAAGGTCACCCGTGGTGCGGCCATTAAGAGCCATTCCTATCATGCGCAATAAAAAAAAACTTGCTCTTTGTAGCAGTTGCGGGCGGAGTAAGGTGCAAATTGTATTAAGGTAAGATAATCGCTATAAAAGGAGAGGCTGGGCAACGCTTTGATGACCTTACACGGGGTTGAATGAGTTTTCTGTAGCCCGCATCTCAGACGGAGCTAACAAAAAATGTGCAATACCAACCAAGAGCACGACTATATTGCTCCACCGCCCAGAAAGGTTTCTTTATATCTGCCCTTCCTTCTACAGAGCCGAGCAGCGATAGCATCTCAGAGAAGTTGCCATATCTATGAGAGCGAGAACCAACAAAGCTAACCTCTGTCGATACTCACTCATCACGATAGCAATAAAGGTTTGGCCTGTGGAATTCAAATCTCGAGAACTGCTTCCCATTCCAGAAAATAATTAAATTACTGTAAGCTGCATATACTGTAGATCGTACTAAGTAGTATAATAAGTTAGTAGGTATGTACTATCTTGGCTTAGGTAATTTCTTCTTCGTGGCTTAATTCAACACCTACATGACGCATTGTGAAGAGCCGTCACAAACTCTGGTTAAGAATTTGAAAATGCCCTAGTGATATTCTGGAGAGTGACATCCATATTATCAGGAGTGGGTTACCCTACATAACATTACAACAAAAATACCGTGTTCTTTTCTCGTAAAATTCAAAATTTAGGACAAGTTGCACTTTTTGCTAACATCTGCAAAATATTATTTCCGCAATAGCAAATAATTGATAGCGTCTTTTCAGTAGAGCATAAGTAATCTTCCTTGAATACAGAGAAGATAACTATTTTTAGAATGCAGAGTATGGGTATTTCTTTCATAATTCCTAATTGAGAATCGACCATTTACCTTGCATATGTGGCACCCGAGAATAGCCGTCGCCGTGTCTACTATAAAGAACTGAATTTAGCCATCATTTACCGTAAAGTAAACGTGCAAACCAGGGGCGGATGGACAAACTCCTTGTAAAGTTACGGCAACGTAAACTGTACCGTTCCTAGATGAAGTACTGATATCGCGGTTCAGATTTTGTCACATACTTACACTGATCTTCACAAAGTTGTGATCAAAGTTGTTTGAACTTCCAAATGATTCATACCTAAATAATAGGCAAACTCAGATACTAAACCGAAGAGTAAAAATGTAAAACTTCAGCAGTTACACGGTTGCATTCGTGCCTGCAGCTGTACAGTTACGCAGTGCTTGTAGCTTTATAAGGCGTTTGAGCATCCGGCCCCGCAGTGTAATGGTAAATCTTTCTCAGTTGCTGGACGTCAGATGGATTTACACCAAAGATTTTCGAAGTGTCAGTAGATAAGCTTCTTACTTTTTGTATAGAAGCATCGTCATCGGTAACGGTGAGTCATTTTTTAACAATACCATCCGCTGAAGCTTGCTAATGCGGTTGAGCTATATATATAATTATTATGCCCAATTTCACATTCACTTCCTATCATATGCTGTCCCCTCCAGGCATCGGATAATTGCTTATGAATTCCTGATAGGGTAACAGCAGTAATTCAGGTTCATATATAATCTTAAAATTTACGGGGTACCATGCATGTCAAATTAGTCCCTCACAAACAAATCCTGTAATGGTACCCACAGAACCGAAACCTAACAGCATACTATTACTCTAGTCAAGGTAAATTTCAGTTATTTTTATTAGGCCATTGTAACAGAACAATTAAATATAACCGTGTGATAATAAATATTCATAAATTTCTTCTTTGAGCTGTAGAGAATGTCGGCCACAGCGTGCGTGGCACCCTGGTTGTTTTTGCTTGGGGTCTCATGACGCGCTTGTGGTCACTCAAGGCGAGCAATGAAGCAGCCTTGAATGAATTAGCTAGCGACCTACATACTCAATCTATTGTCTTTGGCCAGCTCCGGATGTTGTTACTACTCTTATATAATATTATTTCGATTGAATAATGTGGTAACTTTCTACTGCCTTCTTTGATGTTATTTTCAGTGAGCAGGTCGGTAACTTACTACTGTTCTACTTTAATATTACAGCGAATGAATAACTCAGCAAGCTGTGATATGCTAAAATATGCGTCTAGGTGGGAACACAGCATAGTTAGAAGCTGGAAAGAGATTTTTTAAGAGTTTTTTACCACATGCAGCATCATTATGAGTTGGTATGACAGGTCTGTATATAGGTCCTGCTGGTATCGCATCACCAAGAAAACGCTTCAGCTGCCCCAGTACTTGAGTAGGTAATACCGATAGGCAATCATTCATCACCAGACCTGAAATTCACTTTTCATGGGCCCAAATTTTAGCAGTAGTACGTCACTCTAGTAGGTGTAAAGGCAAAGCTACTATTAAAAATAAACTTTATTTGGGCGAATAATAGCAGTAAACATGTGTGCAATTCTTACCGTCAGGCCTCTCTGTTGCTAAAAAATACATTCATTAATTGTTGAATTTTAGGATGCATGAACTTCCTTCGTCAACATCCCATTCATTTCCCGTATACAATCGTCTTCAACTAGACCAGGTTTATGTTACGAATCATTGTTGAAATTTTCAGAGTCAGACCTCCAAGTTTTGATGTACAAAGTGTTTATTCATTTCTTTAACATTCTCCACCCATGGACAAACATTGATTAATCTATTGAAATCTAACATTATGCATGTGTCGACATAATTTTTTTTTACCTAAAATACTTCATCTTAATATGCCTTTAAGAGTAATATGTCTATAGCAAATTAGTTTTTCGAATTAATGCAGATTTCCTCCATTGGCAAATTTTTTACATTGCGTGTCTGACGCTTACTGCAGCCTGCGATATTTAGTTTCAGCGCAGTTCCCCATCTAGTTTTGCACACTGACCCTAAGTTTCCACCCCAATTTCGGAGAGCGAAACAGGAAGAATCATTTCACTTAAATGAGATCGCTGGAGTTTATCACAAGATCTGCAAAGAGACCTCCCTTACTACAGTATCCGTATTTTCCTAAGTTCTTTTTTCTTCCAGCTCACGTTACGAGATGTTTTCCAGAGACCCAGCTCCGCCCTGCCATATCGCCCGTCACGCACGACCATGAACAACTGCAGATACAAACCTGTGATCTTGAGGTTCACTTAACCTAGTGTATTACGCGTTCAAAAATACAACATACTTGCATTTTCCTCCGTATTTAACGTGAATGATGTGACCTACCATTGAGCTCTCTTCGATTCGGCCATTATATCTGAACGTATTAGCCATAAATAGTGGAAAAACGTGGTGAAATGCGTGGTCTGTTCCGCTATAATTGGCGTAGTTTGCATCATCCCGTTGGCTAATTGTGCTCTCAGAAGGAGAGGTTCCCAGGCTTGGGCAGAAGAGTCGCGTACGCGTGTCATGCGATAGACTATACACACGACGGTCTTTTGTTGGTACCATTGTACTGGAGACACAGCCGGGACCGGCTTGTGAAGTGTGGCCACCCAATGCCTTTTTGTAGGTACCTATTGTGCCGGAAACTCTGCCAGACTGGACTGAGCACTTATTGCAGAAAATTTCAGTATCTGGAGTTATAGAGTTCACTAATTAATCTCGTTAACAGTCACGTGTGTAGTGGATAGCACAGGCCTATAAAAAGAAAAGGTAGAACTCAGAAACATTATTTTTCACTCATTAGAGTTTTTTCTCAAAACTGCATTTAAAACTGGTTCTACCTATAATAAATAATGAGCACACTCAGTGTCGTACGACTGTGTAGGGTCATGCTGCGCTGCGTGCATAAATCAGCTGTTTCCTGCTTAGTAAGTATTAAATGAGCCTTGTAGGATGGGAGTATAGAAGTTAATTTAATGAACTGCCTCCCTTTGACTGACACAGTATTTTGCAGTTAAAGGCGACCAGCCTGACAGACCGACCGACTGGATACTACTAAGGCACTGATATGGAAAAAAAGATCCATAGTATATTAGCACGTGAGAAAACTGGAAAAGCATTATTCCTATGAGCACTAAGCACTAACAACGGTCGATTCTATAGTACTAAAATCATCCCACGGATTGTTTCTTGCATGTAGCAATATCAACGTTAAATAAATTCCAACCCTGAGATTAAGAGCACACTTATCCGCTTGATGTCAGATTCTGAGAGCAATAGAGTAAGGGCGCAATTATTCGCTTGATATCAGACCCTGAGAGTTAGGGGCTCTTCTTCGCTTGACCACAAGCTCTGAAAATGGGGAATCATTCATTCATTTGATGTCATACACTGAGATTAAATGCGATCTCATTCGCTTGATGTCAGACCCTGATAATGGAGAAGCTCTTCATGTTGAATCCTGAGAGCATTGGCGCTCTTATTCACTAGATACCGACTTTGAGATTAACGGTGCTCGATGTCCGACTCTTGCAGGGTGTGACGCTCTGTTGTCTGTGTCGCATCCCTTACAGTTGCCGCTGATGCATCAATGAGAGGCGCCGTATTCAATTAGACTTTAGCACGAAGTTTGATGAGGTTGACGGCCTGAGTCTCTTAATCGAAACTGAAGCGCATGGTGTGCGTGTTAAGGTGAATTATTCTTGATTTTGTTTCTGAGCGCACGTAAAGTGTGTCTATTGGCAGTTGCGTGGATGAACCTACTAAGGTTGTTTTGGGTATTTCTCAAGGTTACGTTCTTCGTCCCTACTTCTTCGTTACGTGCGCTAGTGATACGCTACCTTCTCTCGAAAACACCATTATTATACTTGCCGACGATTCTATTTTGATAGTCTTGGCTAGGCCCCCGAGCATGCTTGGTGCTGTGTCTTAGTTCTCAAGTAGGGATATGTCACCCATTAATGGTTGGTGTTCAGTTTTGCGAATGAAACTTCAAATAGAAATGACTAAATTTGCGAATATCAGTTGGTGTATAAGACACTTTAACTCCAGCGCTCCTCTAAGTACTGATGACAACGTAGTGCACAGGCTCTAGCTCTCTAGATATATTGCGTGTCTCTTTTTTTTTTTTTTGAGAAGCGTGCATTTGAGGAGCACAGTTTTACATTCTTCTATTAGGTAGGATTTGGCTCATACGAACGGTCAATAAAGTGCTTGGTGAGAACTGGGAAGCCCGCGGAGAGATCTGTGCTTTCACGCTACCTCTTTCAAAGAGTACGACTTCCCATTCTGAGCTTCTGTTGCTGCGAATTACCTTGCTTAATCTGCTGACCGACTTATCGGCTCGTCTGCTGTTCTAGTGCTTAGAATAGTTTGATACAACTCTGTAACAGGGGCATATTATTTGTCCCTGTACTGTTTAGGGTTTTGGAAGGCATTCAACATGTGACACATTGGTTGCATTCTTCTACTCTTCCAAAATCTACGGCGGATGAAACACACGAGATGTGGCTATGGCCCATCCCTGCACATTACCGACTTTTACAGTTCAGTCGGTGTTTTCCATCCTAATTTCAGTTGAAATATAATTTATCACAGGGATCTGTGTTCGGCAGTGTGATCATGCAAGAGTTCTAGGCAACCATGACATATTTTGAGTGGTTCTGCTTCGCAACGTTTCGGGAGTCACGGAAGTGTTTAATGCACCAACTTTGCTAACTCGACCCTGTATTTTTTGGGAGTGAAGTGTTATTGGCAATAATAAGAATTCAAACGGCTTTTCTAAGAATTTAAACGGCATGTCTCGCGCCGTGCAACGTAAACCCACAAAAAGCCATAAAGTTGTTGAAAGCATATTACATTGTTCGGATTTTCTTGTTTCTTATCGCATCACCTAACACTTAAATTATCTCAAAAATTGCATTTATCTCAATTGCCTGCTCGTAATAACAATTTTTATTCTGAAATGAGGAAACTTTGTTAACCGATTTCAAATAATCAATATTATCTAAATCTAAAGTTACGTCCTCAAGAAGGAAAAGTTGGTTCTTGACGAGTTTATAACTGACTGAAAACCACCATTGAGCTGACGGGATGCAGAAATACCTTAAACAATATTAGTTGGGAGCGTTATCACGGCCTACTGAGAGATTACTGCTGACACGCTTACTGCAATTGCTTTAGAGAAGACAGTTTGCTGTGTTTACGACAGTAATATTGAAGAGCAGATTTCTTTTTCAGATACGTAATATCTCGATCGTGCAAGATCTTCGATAGACAAACACAGACAAAGTATTTAACTACCTATATTTTACCACTCTAAATCTATTTAATCTTGTCTTTAACTTTGTTATTAATTAATAAATTTACTACCGTTCTCTATAGGGACGCGTTCTACTGGCCCACTGGAATCCAGTAACTGGATTAACTTTGAATAATCATAAACGTAATCCCAATCTTTTTCTCTACCGCTTAGGAGCGATTTCTATGCAGCGGGGAATTGTAAGCCTGTAAAATTGACAAGAAGGACAACTGATTTTTTCCGTATGCTTCAGCTATTTTAAGAGTAACCAGTTTAAGATTACCATTTGTAACTCGATTCAAATGGCAAAGCAAACCTCAGGTTGAAAGTTTTGGTCACGGGTTCTCCCGTGACCAAAACTTTTATTTCGATTCAACTAAAAGAATCGAAATCTCCCTACGCTTAACACAGTTTTAACACCGATGATTGAAATCCAGTACGCATAAAGAAGTGTTTTGACATGACGCCGATCGGTAGCTGGAGACCACGTATTTTATTAAGCATTAGTTGCTCTGATTTACTCCTGCACTCTCGCTCATAAGTGACAGCAAAGACAATAAACGGCAGCTTTCAGTTGCACGGCTTTCACGTCTGCTTCATGTATAATACTCTGCAAACTCTCATGATGCACGCAAACCAGACCGTCTGTTGTTTTCTAGTAAGATTTGCAAAGCTGTTCTCCTCCTGAAAGGTCGACCGTATCACGTTTGTATCGATCTTATCGGGTCGTGCCATCATCCTTTAATAAATTCTAAATTATCCGCTTAGAGTTGCAGCACTTTTATCTGCGTTATCAAAGTCGTGCAGGCTTAGCAACCTTGCTCTGGGTTCGCGTCGATCCTTTAATGCGTTGTCGCTGCTCCTCTTCTCCATTTTTAAAGACATGTTCTGCATGGTAATAGACCCGCCGGACTCGTGGGTGCCGTCCTATTTCCTTCAGGATTTTTTAGCCGTACCTCTACATATGAGCTGCCATGTAACGGTCCTAGACTGTCACGAAACATGTACATACATTCGAGAGAATCATGAAAAGATTTGCTTACGTGAAGCACTGCTTGCAGCACACGCCTAAGGGTTTTTTAAAATGTCTTCTATCGTTAATAAACAATAGATTCGGGGGCTCTGTCCCTATTATCTAGAGTGTTTCGTGCTGTGTTTTCCGCACTTTTACTGCTTAAGAAATAAATAAACTTCTCCATTATAAATTTTGATTATAGTGAGAGCATATCGATTAAGCCTCTGTCAACACGTGCAAGGCATATATTTCGCATGCTTTGTCGGTAATTTTTTTTCGGTAATGCGATGTTAAATTCATGTTTTATTTTGAGGCAATTAACTTATGTTTTTTAGTAATATTAGGAGATAGTCATCACACATCATTTCGGCTGGTAGTGAACCCGCAACCTACATTTCAAAATAATTTAAATGTGAAAAATTTGATATCAGTTGTTACTTATACTATTTGGGTAAGAGTTAAAAATAATATGCTCTAGATTTCAGCCATGGGCGCTAACTGGTAAATTAAACAACATTTTTTAAATTCTCATTTTGCCCGAAAATTTGCTTGAATTTGGTAACAGTTTGTGTTTTGATATTATGTATTGCAAGAAAACAAGTAGAGCTCGTTCATATTATGCTATGGGGTGTCGCTACCCCAATGGGAAGACGCTGTAAATTGACTTAGCCTAAGTTAGTCCTCCTTGCATTCGTGCCCACCTTGCTTCCTTCCAACTTTAGGCTCCAACTAATAATGCTTTGTTTTGTTCTTCTTCTTTTTCTTTCTCGACTTGATATGCTTATGCCCGAAGTGGGCATACCTTCCCACAAGTGTTAAACGTTTCTATATTTATACTTTTCGTCAATTGGTCTTCTTCTCTTCAAATAAGTGTGTAGGGGTTAGCAACGGCTAAATTAATATATGTAATAGTAATGATAATTGCCTAGCAGTCCAATCGAAGATTTTAACCTTCCAGTAGAACGGTGCATGTGTTAACGTCTACAGATTAATTGATATTCTAAAATCCAGATGGGAGAAAGGTGATCCTTAATCTATTCGTATTATAAAACGAACGAATTAGCTATACGAGCACATGAGTTCATTAGTTGACGGCACTCGAAATATTTTGAGAAATTTGCGATAGTACAATAATTCTTCTCAAAAGCATCATCCGCTTCTCGAAACCGTTAAGATAACAACAGCAGGAGGCTAGAAAAGAAAAGCTGTTGCGGCGCCGCTGCCAGCAGGGCTGGACGGCGTGAAAGTGACTCCAATATAATCCCTGTCCGCTGAATCCATAACCTTTTGCATTTGACTTGTATGGAGCGCGATGACAGGGTCCGTTTTTTGGTCGTTATGTACAGCGGGTCCTATTTTTGAAGCATTTCTCTGTTCCTCCGAGAAAACGGGAGACGAGGTACGAGCGATATCCGCGAAGAAAAAGAGCAGAAGGGACGGCTGCGAGTTTCCCACAGTGTAGCGCACTGCGGCTGCTACGAGCATGCAACAGATGACCCCGCCTTAGCGTGACCTGCGACGCCCGAAATGTTCACATTAGTTCGGAAAACAGCAAAACTTACGACACAACCTGGACTGTACACGAGCTACACGCAATCCAGATTAGTTGGTTTGTGTCTTGCGCTTGTGTTTGTTACTGGGATGGGCATAACGTATTAGGTTTCATAAAAATATGGAAAAAATGTTAGAGACAGCAAAACTTACCACCAAACGTAAAAACGAAACGAGCAGCACGCAGTTTTGATTAGTTGTCCTGTGCAGGTTCCTCGGAAGTGTTGAATATTTTGTGCTTCGTGACACGAATAAAGTTATATGTACCTAGTGAGTTTTGCAGCACGGCCAATTTACAGTACCCTCGAGCAAGCAGAAAACGAAGCGAAATTGCGAAGCTGCTACGCCTCCTCGTCGCAGTGCAGTCGTCACTCTGAGATGACATATAGGTAGTATCATGAGTGTTAGATTGTCTAATTTAATAGTTCCCAAACTTTTTCAAACTGACACCGTCTTGTTTTCTATTTGAAAAATATCACGACATAAATGTATAGGTAAAGTCAACTTGACCACTTCCCTTACTAGGAAAAACAGACGCACTGGTTCATGCGGCGGATATAGGCCAACAGACCCCAGAGGAGTATATGGCTGCAGTCGACCACGGATCATCAAGAACCATGTTTCTGATCTATAGTGAAAAAATAATAGTTTTGTTCTGAGATTTTCATATCTTTAGGCACCTGAGATTTTCATATCTTTAGGCTGCTACACATCATAATTACTTCTTTAACATTATAGTCTTACAAGCACCAGGGGCTTATATACTGTAGAAGGCATCTGAAGTAGTGTATTTGCGACAGTTCGTTTTTTTAGAAAAATTGAAAGTTTTAGTTAAACCTTAACGGTTAGTATATTGGTTGTACAGCATAGCATGGTTGTGATTTTTTATCTACGACAGGCTCTAAGTCATACAAGCTCAGTACATGCAAGATAGCAAATTGCAAGTAATTTAGGTGTAAAAATATCGTAAGCTTTCATTAAAACTTTTCTCGCGTTATTTCATTCTCATGCTCAAGAAAAGTGTCTAATTTTCAGTTTATGCCATGGCAAAAATAATGAACTTTAAATGTGTTTACCAATGCTAGCACTTGCTGTAACTTGGGCCAAAACCACATGTGCCGTACATGATGTACATTGCAGTACATCACTGCAGTTTGCAGTGCTGCAAACTGCAGTGCAGAGGTCATTCCTTCCAGTGTTACAGTAACGCGGTCAAGCTGCACTGCGACAGACATAAGGATTTTGACGTCGAGTACAAGCAAGGCCGCCCAAACAAAAAGTCGGTTTGAGAGGTGGGTTATTCATAGCCCCGTCGCTGGCTCACAAGTTAATTACCTCTGCCTAGGAGGTTATGTTTTCGTCGTGTTTGTCTATCTGCCTGTCTGTCTGTCTGTCACCAAGATAATTCAAAAACTTATGAACCAATTTGGATGAAATTTGCAGGGATTGTTAGGTAGCCTATGTTAGGAGGAACAGATGATTAACTTTTGGTGAAGAGATGTCCATTCGTTTGATTGTTTGATTGTCTGCCTCATTTTTCCCAATGCTATAACTCAAAAAGTTATTGATGGATTTCGATTAAATTAGCATGAGTTTTTGGTATATAACAAAAAGTAACTGACCAAATTTTGGTAATGATTCGTTTGTTCGTTCGTTTGTTACTGTTTTAATTTTATGCTTGTTAGCACAATAACTCAAAAAATAAAAATGGGATCTTTATGAAATTCATAGGGGTTGTTAGTAATGTTAAAAGACATAAGCGATTAAATTTTGGTGCAGATCGGTTTATTCGTTTGTATGTTTGGTTCCTGTTAGTCATAACGTTTGTTAGCAGTATAATTCAAAAAGTTACTAACGAATCTTCAAAAAAATTGCACAAGCTATTATTACAATAAAAAGGCAAAAATGATTAGATTTTGGAGTTTATACAAAGAAAATTATGGTCTCAGAGCCAATTTGAATTTTTTTCTACCGTTGCCTCGCTTGGCGGAGGTATGCACTCTCAGAGTGCTCTAGTTTTTAATGCTATCAGAAAAATGCTGGTAAATGCCCTGCTTATCAGTCATGGACACCAAAAAATAACACCTCTCTTTGATGAGTATATATTTTTTATCTACGATATCTATTTCTTCAAGCTAAGATCTGCATTAAACGGGTGTTACTGTGATATATATATATATATTTTTTATGTATAACAGGGAATATCCACTGTGTTAAGTTCATTATTATGGCATCAATTAATATTTTTTTTATTCGTTAGGAAGCAATAGAAATATCTCAGAACACTTGAGGTTTGACCAAAAAGCTCTGACAACAGTAGGTTACCGGAACCAAAAACTAAAACAGAAAACACCTGATTATATGTACATCAGCCCGACTAAGTTATCTTTTGTGCTTTAAACCTAAACTTACGGATCAATATCAGATGTCTCACATGTAAAGCATTTTTTAAATCGAAAGAAAAGTGCCATTCGCAGGTCTCTTGTAAAATAGTTAAATGGTGTTTGCTGCAATGGTATTGGTTATTCGTTAGCTATGCACCGTGCTTTTTCACGTCTTTATGGGTCCCTCCTACGCGTAGCGCTTTCGTATGAGTGCGTTCATAAGAATTAGCGTAATCTTTAATTTATTAAGTTCCAGGAGTGCGTATATTTTAGCTCAGGCAATTGTTATAAAATTATCGTCATACACTCATCCTCTGTTTATGTCAAATTCTCAGATTTTCCAAATATCACCACTCTGAGGACAGGGTAATACTACAGCTGGAACTCTTGTCACCTGACTCTACATCTATTGTAATATTTAAAGCTAATAACACAAGTTTTATACGTTAATGCACGGAGGACTACCCCCTGCATAAGTGCCTTTACTACATTAAAATTTCGATGTAGAACCCCAAAATTTCACGATGATTCACCAGCCTAATATCTTTTCCTATATTTAGCATCTCTTGTAAGTACCAAAAAGGGTCATATGCAAGAGCTATATAATTGCAGTTACTACATTTAATACTTCAACTTAAAACCCCGACACGTAAACTGCATTCGTCATTCAAGTAGCTTTTACTACATTTAGCCGTTCAGGACAGTGCAAAAACTGTATTTAATACCACAGCAACAACGTTTAATCGCTAAATTCCAAATCTATATTAGCGTTGTAAGCTAGTACCCTACATAGCGTTAGTGCTACACCTGGCACGTTCAGACACCTCAGTTTCTCCACCATCACAGCTCAATAACAGGTGCTCCAAAGGAACTGCAAAACTGGCTGTATTCCTTGCTTCATTCTTCCTGCTTGCCGTGGCAATTTAGACCAATGATGGCTATCGCCGGAGATCGTAATCGGTCATGAAGTTTCAGTCATGGAAGGATCGCATGCACTCACGGATTTGCGTTCTATTTTGCGCTCTTTTTGTGCCAACCTGGAATTTCCAAGCATTGCGATGGATGCACTCTGGTATATACGAATAAACTGAAGTAATAATGCCTTCGCGGAAAGGATGAGCCATGGCAGTATGCCTTCCTATACTTTTCAGCGGGTAATTATAGACAATCTGACATTCAAGCGAGGCGGTAAAAAGTTGAGGTGACTAGAACTGGTTTATTTCCGTGAACGAACGTGCATGTCACAACTTTTTCCGACAGGAGAGCGAACTGGAGTGATCCCACAAAAACAACGCCATCGTTCCTTAGCATTATGGAGAATAAGGGATGGTTCAGTGGGCATGGCTTTCTCTAGCTCGGACCGCAAAAATAACATCTACGTTGTTGTTATGGATTTTGGAAGTGCAAGGCACTGCAGAATCGAGCTGCAAGTGCATCGAAGAAAAAAACATAACGCCTTCGGTTTTAATGGAT
>LQNS02278157.1:9186377-9200030 GCA_001587735.2 Parhyale hawaiensis
TTTTTTTGAGCAGTGTAGGTCATGAGACCACTCATTTCATCAAAATTAGTGTAAAGCAAAAAATATTGGTGGTGTATTATGTGAGAGCAGCCTGAGCTCCCCAAAATGGCGTAAACTCATATTCATTACCCAAGTTTATATCTTGGATATTGCCTTTTCGGTTGTAGAAAGTCAAAAATTTTGAAGAGGCGAGGACTTTACTTTTAACAATCAGTTGCAGAGCACATTGTCAATAAAGAGAAAGTCAGTCTATCATCAACGATCTCCATATTGGAATACCCATGATTGATACTTTCTGATGAAAAGAAATAAACGAGTACTAATAATCATCTTAAATTTGCAGTAGACAATATTTTGCAACTTATATAAACGTTCAGTTGTAAAACTCATCGGTGAATGGGTCTGACATTTCCCAAGTGTCAAACGAAACAGTGTGAGAAAGTTGTTTTCATTTTCCTCATTCGTCTTTATAGAGGTTTTCGAAACATAATCAAGTGGAGCAATCAGCGATACAATTTTAGAATTGCATGTCTAGCGACGTAACGGAGGACATTGATTGATATGATCTTCCCAATGATTGAGTTCGAGAGCTCGCTTCCTACGACGGGTCGACTAGCGCACACGCACATACGTGCTCATCTCACTTGCATACTCGAATGCTTCCTAAGGTTTGAAGGTTTAAGAAAAACCCACTTCAAATCCACAGATGAATGAGAAACGTCATTGAATATGTCATGTCCAAGGAGCCTAGATAATCCACAAACTACACCAGCTTTGCAAATGACCCATAAGGCTAGATCCTCAAGTTTTATTGAATATCCTGATCAATATAACAAAACACAATATTTCAAATACAACACACTGCGGTGACGAAATCGTTGCTTTTAAAATCATATACAATGCAAATTCATCGCATAGGTCATTATTGGGAGATAGAATTAAGTGCACCAATTTTTAGAACCTTTTGGTGTACTAAGATTAAATGATTGTCCGACCCTCCGATGGTTTAAACTTAATTTGTGCTTCTTGCAGATAAATACAACGCTTGAATGGCTACGAAAAGTTTATTCTGTTTTGAAATCCCTATGTTACTTGAGGCCCATCTACACTTTAGTCTTTTGAACGTGTTTACTCATCATTCGTTAGAATATTTTGTAGAGTCGTTGTCAACACAACTCTGTGGAGACAAAAATACTAGCCTCCAAATCAGCATCTTCGGCAAGTGTCAAAAGGTAAGTAATGGATATCTCTTCAAATTAGGAGTGAAGTAGAACGTAGAAAACAGTGTACTTTTCTACGGTTTCTACAGCACAGTACACATTCGGACGAGTGAATGAGTGGACGCGTTCAAAAGGCTAACGTGTATAGACAGGCCATTAGAAAACATTTTATTGAATTTCCATCTATCAGCCGAAGGACCTGTTTGGACCTTATTGACACGACCTTGTCCAGAATGGCTTCGCTGGTCTGGGTTTAATTTCATATATGATCCCAGGTCGAATAAACTCGATGGACTAAGTATGAACAGACAAAATAATGAAAGTTAAAATAATTAGTAAAAGGCGAGGAACGAATTTCCCTTTCTCTAAAAATTTTTTTCGATAATTTATGACAAGGCTTTTACCAAATATGTCTCATAAACCCACTGTAAGTATCTTGAATCGAATTAAAGTTGAATAACATGGGTAAAGTTGTACATAGCTTACTAAGATACACACGTACGAAGACTAATACATTAGTCAGCAATAAAGTTATTTCCTTGCTGTAGTTAGTTTAAGAAATACGTATTGCATAATATTAACGATAGCTGTATGTTCTATTTCAGTTTGTAAATTTTTAAATGAGTGAGCGACAAATATAGAACACTTCCTCTGAATGAATAAACAAGTCACTTATCGAACAATGCTTAACAGTCATTCCTTCAATCTTTTATATCCCCCTTAGAAGCCGTTACCCGCGAGAGCCCAAACTGTGTAACGTTCTCATACCTGTTTTTGACTACGTTACCACGGGCACGGTTTCCGTTAATACATTGTTGTACTGTCTAAAACAAAGCAAAATGTATAATATCTCAGTTGCCAAGGAGTTCATTTCGCATAGCAGTTACCAATTACTATGTCTTGAATGTCTTTTTTTAAACTTAAGCTTAAAGCGTCTTAAATTTTGGAGCAATATTCAAACACGTAAATCTGTAATTACGATTGCGTAAAAATTTCTGCTAAAAACCTGGGACGTTCAGCTTTTACTTCTCTTAAACTGAAGCTTTTAGTGTCATTCACCAGTAGCTCGATCCAGCTTCGACCATCTCTAAAAGCTGGTGTTCCCGTTCGTTTTTCCCATCGTGTGTGGATGTTTGGAATGCTCTTGATGGCTCTGTCTTTGCTACTGCGGGTATTGGCAGCTATAAACGATCTGTACACAGAGCTATGCTGTGATCTTGGATCTTTTTTTTTCCTCATTCTTTTGCTTTCTTCACCCGCTGGGCTGGTTGCGTGGGGGTTTGTTAACCTCATGGAGTTTCTCCATTCCCACGTCGCCAGTCTGGTGTGATTTAAGGAAAATAACGGCTCGCTTTCTATAAAATTGAGCTTTGGAGCGCTGCAACTTCATCAGCAATCCCCTATGAAGCTCACATTATGCTATGAACAAAATGTAAAAGATTCCCTATAGGCGAGATCTTCGAAGCTAACGCAACCATGCACTGCCATGAGACAGCCACACGTCCTCCAGTTCCTGCATAGCTGGGGCCCAGGCTTTCCATTTCAGTTCCTAATTGACACCTTACAAACTTGATGGCATAATTTCACTTTTCTTCCTACAAAAGTAAAGACATCCTCTCCGTGAGCGACTGCTCTACCTCCGCCTTCTATTCAGTCATAAATTGCTTCGTTTAAAGACTGCAAATTATCGTCCGCTTGCAATTGACTCAGGGAAACGAGGCCAGTGAGGTTAAAAGTCGGCAACGCTGGAGACGGAAGCCTGTGAGTGTGTGACGGAGCAGCTGAAGAGGTGGAAGTGAAGAGTCTTCTTGATGCAACTTCAAACCAAAGAGTTTTTTCCTCAGGGACGAAAATTCTTGTTGACGTAATTTCATACCAAAGTGCTCAACAGCAAACGAAAATGTCTTGCTGATGCAACTTGTGCCAAAGTGTTTTAATGGGAAAGTTTAAATTTTAAAGATGCAATTTTCTGCCAAAGCATTCTACGGAAAAACTCATGCAAGACCTGGAAACAATCGCATATCCGATACTGCTCTTAGTAGTGTTCACGTACATATTTTATTCATTTTTCGGTGCAACATGCAAATTTGAAGTCCGTTGTTTTAAGTGTACAGCTAATAAGAAAAGTAACAAAAATTTTACAGCATCATCATAATTTTTCATACTTAGAGCACAACTAAAATCTTATAGCCTAGAAATGTTTTCAGACTGATGTATCTGTCAAAGTTTCAAAGTGAACATCTTGTAATTGAGGCAAAAAGTATAGTTGCACGGCATCATAAAGAAATTAGTAGCTAAATTTGCCAATATCTTAGTTATTTCCATATGCTTAGAAAAAATAGTAAACGTAGGAATAGTGGCTATACGAAGAGTTACACGAGAAGTAGCCGAGTCCCAGCCTTTTAAAATGGTAAGAGACACGCGCCATGAACATTAGTTGGTTTTTTTTTTTTTTTCTTTGTCTTCGATCTTTGTTGGTACGTAATACATTGCGTGGATCCCCATTTCCAGGCATTCACGTCAGCCATGACTGGATATTTGAGTGGTTCTTCCGAGCAACGTTTCGTGCATCCTGGCGTTACCCAATGCTGTGTATGAGTCCAGCCCGTTCCTTGTCGACCGCATTAGCAGTTTTGACAATAATGACAACAATGTAAAGCTTACTCAAAAGCGAATTTTATTAATCAGTAGTTGGCTGCATATTTAAATCAAATTTGGACGCTCAAAGTTTCTAAGAACTTCATACCCGCTATATCAGTACGCCGTATTTTTCTCATTTAATCAAGAATTGCATCAATTGAAATTTGTTTCTGTTTTCTTTATGAAAAATGGCGTCATCCTACCAAAATTCAGCCATGCAGAGAGTAATAATAATTTATACACATTCAAGTAAGTGCTAGGAATCTCAGAAGATAAAAATAAATTTTTCGAAAATTCGAAGGAAATTCAACTTCCCATGTCCTATCGCGTGAGGCTTACTATAGATTCATAAGAAAATTTATGGATTGCTTTACGAATATAGTTCAATTTCGATCAGGTTAGTATACAAAGATATAATGACTGTTTCCATACTGGTGCTTGGCTTAGAAAATATATGCGGATAAATATTGACGTCTAAGTCCTGATTTACACTTTTCTTTAAATTAATGAACTCTGTTGAGGAAACTGTAATGATTGTTTATGTCTTGCCTTCACTTCGAATAGCTGTAATTTGTTGTTTAAAAACCTGTTAACCATTACCGTCGTACATTACAATTATAATCAGACGAGAACTAAATCCAGTGTTTTAAAATTTTCATATATTTGTATTGGTGTATATCGCAATCAGTGCATAATACCATTAGAACTTTATATATAAATCAATATATATATATATATTGACTATGAGAACAGGTACCTGAAACGTTGCCCATAGATCCAATTAAAACTGTTTTAGCCAAGTGGCTTTCTTTTATCATCTTATGAAGATCAAATACAGAAGTAATAGAAGCATTTCGCAAACTCGAGAAACTTGAAGTAAAACATGTAAAAGTCACATGTCATCTACGTTTTAACGAGACTTGCCGGATATATATATATATATATATGTGTGTGTTATGCTCTGTTTTCATAATTCATACGCGTTGTATGTAATATCATTAGGACGTTTTTTGTAACATTCTGTTAAAGAGCGCTGCGAATTCTATTCAAGGCAACGAATAAGCCTCTGGTAAACACATGGAAAAGTAATCAATTCTTCTTAAAGCGATTTGGCATCAGAGACAAAGCACAGAGATCTCCAGATGTGTAATCTCTATTTTCCCACTGAATTGTGTTAGATTTTTCTGCCCGTTTGCTGTTTTTCAATGTGATGTCTCGAACCGTAACGTGACTGCGCTTCGTTTGACCTACCACGACCTACAACATTAAAGAATTGACCATAAACAAAGCAAATGTGATCATTTAAGCGAAGAGGTTGCCCGCGTGAGACTTCTACCACGTTTAGGACCTTTTAGCGATATTTAGTGGACGAAAATACTCACCCTTCCATGATTTATTGACGAGCACAAGAAAGATGAAGGAAGGAATTGAACCACGATCGCCATCTAATTGAAACACGACAATCGCTCGAGTGAACTTCCTCCACGTACGCTGCCCAGAACTTGTTTGAGATGAAACTTTCTGCTGAAAAAAAGTGGAAGTAGCTAAAAACTTCCATATGATTTTTACATTCACGTGCCCAACGTTTGATATTATAGGGAAAACATGATATTGAAAGAAGGAAATTATATATCTACGAGTAATTTTAACGGTACTCCACTTCGTCATTCTGGCAGATAATTCTTATTATAGCACATAATTTATGCACGAGTGAATATGGATCTATGCTGCTAAAACTAAGTATGCTATCTCTGTACGAGTGCTACGCATGTGATTTAATATTGTAATTTACTCTGAGAATCCGTTTTACGAGGTATTGTATCAGACAGGTACCAGTAATATGATCAGTGCATCTTCACCAAAACAAGAAAAACGAAAGCTATCGTGTTTCACAGTTTTCCTGAATGAGCACAACAGTGTAGCGCATATTATCAACACTTAAACTTGCAATGCAATTCCTCCATCTTCGGCAGATATAATTTTACATATAGTTCCACACCAGGCAAACATACAAAGCTCGTACATACTTCGGTCGCGGCATCTTCAAGCCTAATTCCAAAGACTATCTCTGGGTCGGAGAAACTTCAAGAAGTGCATGAGCTTGTCATTACGCATGAATGACATGAAACGTTGGTGTAATACTCTTTAATAGAGACCATTCTGTATCGGTAATGCAGGCATCACTCAAAGCCTAGAAATGGTCCCTAATTTGCACCATTCGATCCCCCATCGACCGGTCATTCTTTGGCTATTGGCTGCTACGTATGTCACCATCAGAGGATTATTGCCCGTTCTTGTGGCCCAATGAGCAGCCAGCTGGGGCCCCATTACCCCTCAGCGGGGGATCATGGACCTCAACACATTCCTTTTCCAGTGTAATCATCAATAAAATTATGTAGACTTTTGTAGAAAAATCTTCTGGCACGCATGAGTCGTTCTTAGATGAGAAACGGGACGAACAACAGGAAAGTCTCTTCCATCAGCCGGGGGAGTGAACGCGTGTAGAGAAGCTATTTTTCTCTCCCAGTAATCGCATCATAGGAGACCTGTAGGCCTGTTAGTTAGCCAGTCTATGTAAATCTATCTTCCATTTTGAAAGAGCTCTTCATAAGAAAAAATAATATTGGTAGTGATCAGGGCAAAAACATAGCAGCAGCATTTGATGCAAGAAGAATATCCTAGCTTAATGAAAACAAACGTTATGTAACCGCACCTAGACCACACGGAACATGACTGTCCACTGAACTTCCCGACTGTCCACTTCAATCAAATCTTTCCTGCTCAGCAGAGCAGCCTTAAAGAAAAGTAAACTGTTTTCGGTGATGCGAAAAAATGTGTTTATCAGCAAAAGAGAAAAGTTTCGAAGTTAGATATCAACTGTGAACAACGATAATGGAATTTTAGGATACCAAAATTATTTCAAACTTGCTGAAACTAATGTCGTAGTTTACCATTGCCGGGGCTCAATTGTGTTTGCTTCTTTCCAATCGATGCATACCTTGCGTCTCTAAGATAGCTCATTTTGGTTTTAGGTCGTTATGTTAACAGAAAATGAATTAATCGAGCTTTTTTTTTCAATTTTCCTTTAGCCGCATTTGAGTGGAGTAGGTAGCCAAGTATCGTGTGGCTGATATGGCTTTCAAAATGTTGCATGTTCAGGAGGCCTAAAGATTAACGTTCGCAAGAAATAAGCATCATTTTAGGCTTTAGAAGCGGCATATCTTTCATGGTCTAACCCCGTCTCGCTTCCTGGAAAATACGTACTTTTATTTAGGCATCGATACTGGTTATGGAGAGCGTAAATACTGGCTATGCTAACTGAGAGCGTAGAGATATGCCGTGAAACTTTACCTCAAGGCGTTTTGTTGAATTTGGCTCCTACTGAAGACTTTACAACAGGGCGTAGATAACGATCTTGAATTGCAAAACGAGTACACTGAGCAACTGTAATACAGAATAACCTATAGATGCCCTAATGACGGCTGCTCAACGAGAGCATAAAATGCAAAGTATTCCAGGTGTTTGGAAGAAAAGTAAGGTATTGGGACTGATGTCGACTTGTGTTAAATTGCGGCAACAGTTAACTTCGAGTAGATTTTAATTCACTCTATATGTTTTGAAATGGTTGTCACATTCTTGATGTTACCGCCAATTCTAAAACTTGTCAATAAAGGACTGTGTAACAATGTGCAAGCTGAAGCTGGGCTCGCACCAACATAATAGGATGTTCTGTTAAGAGCCTTTAACAGTGTATGTTCTCCCGGATGGCAGCTTAATTATTGATAGTATTAGGAACGGCATTGCACAGCGAGCAGTTATCAGAGGTAACATTGAAAGACTACGACGCTTAGTAAATGGTTCTTCTCAGTTGAAAGCAAGGATAATATTGAGAGAAAATAACGCACAGAAAGATGTTATCCTCGGTTGTATTTAAACGTAACATAAAGAGAGACTACAACGCAGGGCAGTTACCTACGTAGTTATCATCAGATGAAGTTAACAACAATATTGAGAGACTACGATGCACAGCAAGTAGTTCTGAGCTCAATGCTTACACTGAGAGACCACGACGCAGAGCAAGTAGTTATTCTCGGCTGAAGTCAGCGGTAACACTGAGAGACCACGACGCAAAGCAAGTAGTTATCTTCAGCGGAAGTCAGCGGTAACATTGAGAGACCACGACGCAGAGCAAGTAGTTATCCTAGGCTGAAGTCAGCGGTAACATTGAGAGACCACGACGCAGAGCAAGTAGTTATCCTAGGCTGAAGTCAGCGGTAACATTGAGAGACCACGACGCAGAGCAAGTAGTTATCCTCAGCTGAAGTCAGCGGTAACATCGAGAGACCACGACGCAGAGCAAGTAGTTATCCTCAGCTGAAGTCAGCGGTAACATTGAGAGACCACGACGCAGAGCAAGTAGTTATCCTAGGCTGAAGTCAGCGGTAACATCGAGAGACCACGACGCAGAGCAAGTAGTTATCCTCAGCTGAAGTCAGCGGTAACATCGAGAGACCACGACGCAGAGCAAGTAGTTATCCTCAGCTGAAGTCAGCGGTAACATTGAGAGACTACGACGCAGAGCAAGTAGTTATCCTCAGCTGAAGTCAGCGGTAACATTGAGAGACTACGACGCAGAGCAAGTAGTTATCCTAGGCTGAAGTCAGCGGTAACATTGAGAGACCACGATGCAGAGCAAGTAGTTATCCTAGGCTGAAGTCAGCGGTAACATTGAGAGACTACGACGCAGAGCAAGTAGTTATCCTCAGCTGACAAACTGATTTCTATAAGGTAGAGTGCGTTTAGTGGGATAAGCTGTTTTAGGTTAGATAAAAAAAGGTGCTCTCGGTAACACTAGGTTAGGTCAGGTAACGCGGCCATGCTCATTCAAATACGCTTCTTTTTGTTGCAGCTTTATGGAAATGGTTCCACGTCTCTAAATTAAGATGGTGATTTGCAAGGGCTGGACTGGTGAGATATTTGTAAAACGGATTTATATCAACATGAACAACGGCATATAGTTCTTGTGTAGAAATAAAACGCGATAGTAGAAGTTAATATATTGTCGATATTCCTCTTTGTCCAACTGAAGCTGCATTCACTCATTTTCTTCTTTACTGAAGATAGAATAAGACCCAAAGATCTGAATAAAGAGTGTTAGGACCATTGTACAATATACAGTCTGCCAAGAAGTTATATACAGTGCCTAGACATAAGTATTTGCACAACTCTATTCTTTATGTATTTTTAAAATTTCAGGATCTGCATTAGGATAATTAATACAGGAAGTTTATATAACATATATATATATATTAGAATAGTTAAACAGAACAGTCAAATGTGCACTTGTAACAAGAAAATTTAAACACAAGTAAAAGTAATGAGGGACAAAAGTAATTAACCAAAATAAATATGATGTTGAATCTTTGATATTTAATAGTATAATTTTAATAAATTAGTTTGGAAATTATTCTAGAACGTTCACGAAACGTCTCGAAAGAAACGCAATGTAAACAAACCACAGCCTACGCAATCATTACCTCTCTAGACCTCCTTGAAGTCGCGCACACTCTCACTACAATGCCCAAAAGTTAGAGAAATCCCTGAAGCTACTCGTAAACGGATAATTCAACTTCGTAGTGAGTTATTAACTTATAGAGTAATAGCACAACGAGCCAATGTTCCTTTTTCAACGGTTGGAGCAATAGTCCGCAAGCATCAAGTGACTGGGGTGGTCTCCAACCTGCCAAGAGCTGGAGCTCCGCGTAAGATCATGGGTAGTCCTCGGCGCTACATGCTACGTAAGGTGACTAATGACCCCATGACAACTCGTGCTGACCTTCAGAGTGAACTAGCGTCTTAGGGACTGCATGTCAGCAAGAAAACTATTGTAAGGGAATTGAACCATACTGGCATTCATACACTCCTCGAAAAATTCCTCTTCTTACAGCAAAACATGTCAAGAGCCGGAATTGTAAACGGTTTCTGGTGGACCTGTTTCTTTTACTCAAAACCCTTCCCCAATATACCAGACTGCTTTGATTTTATCTTGAAAAACCGGCTTTGCTTCGAGCCGTACATACCTCCTAACTTTGTACTGCCTACGACCCCAAGAACACCATCCCCACCGTGAAGCATGGAGGGGGCAGCATCATGGTGTAGGGTTGCTTTGCAGCCCATGGTTTTGGGAATCTTCATATCATTGATGGCAAGATGAACAGTTTCATGTACAGGGAGATATTAGTGAAGAAGATGCTTCCAAGTGCCAAAAAATTCTACGGACGGCGCAGGTGGACCTTCCAACAAGACAACGACCCCAAGCATACTGCGAATTTAACAAAAGAATGACTTCAAAAGAAGAAAATAAATGTTCTCCCATGGCCTAGCTAATCACCGGACCTTAATCCAATAGAAAATTTGTGGAGGCTTTTTAAATATGGTGTCCACAAACGGTGTCCCAAAAACCTTACTGAATTAAAGGTTATCTGCATGGAAGAATAGAAAAAAATACCATCATGTGAATTTGAAAAGTTAATTTCCAGCTATAACAATCGTCTCCAAGCTGTTATTGCCAATAAAGGGCACGCCACCAAGTACTAATATCTTAATTTTTTTGGTCAAATACTTTTGTCCCTCCTTACTTTTGCTTGTGTTAAATTTTCTTGCTATAAGTGCACATTTGACTGTTCTATTTAAATATTCTATTATATATATGTTATATAAACTTCCTGTATTCATTGTCCTAAAACAGACCCTGAATTTTTAAAAATACATAGGAAATACAGTTTTGCAACTACTTATGTCTAGGCACAGTGCATATGTTATTTTTTTCTCCTCATTGCGCTCAGAGAAAGGTTTCAAGCGAAAACATGGAATTTGTTTTTTTTTGGGAAAAATTCTTAGGCAACTGTACCTATGCATCGCGTAATATCAGTTCCACATGTATTTCGAAACAAGGTCTTATGAGCCAAAATATCCTGAAAAGATTTGGTAGTTCGTAACATTAAATCCTACCAGCTTTTTCTGCGTCTAATAATCCATCAAAAGCTTGGTAACGATGGTTATTATAATCCCCTTTACGTCTATTCCACTACTTTTATGCTTTATTGGTAAATTTTTGGCCACAACCCCCTGGCAGTAGCAAGCAAAGAGTTTTTTTTTTTACTAAAAGATCCACTAGCCACAGGGCTGCATGACGGGCAGGATCTCCACAAATGGGCCGCAGGACCGGGACTATAATACCCAGAAAACAGGGCCTCGCCCAGCTTATGATGAAATTAACTCTCGTTTCATGTTTACGATCGTTGACATTATCATTAAGTTTACCTATCACTCGAATGTCCAGATAAAAAACTTCACAGCTTTCAAAGTAAATATCTTACTTTTTATGCTGGAGAAAATGTACTAAATCGGTAACGTGATTTACTTTTCATAGCGCCAGCGATCAGTAATACCGTCATAATGGAGTAAGCCATTTCGCTTGACATCTGCAGAAATACTGAAATTGCTCATTGTTACCTCCGCTTCGGTAGCATTGGCTAATGAGCGTCTCTCGCAATTTGGCTATTCCACAATACAATGGAAACGACTTCAGTTTTGCGATGCCCGGCAGGAAAGCGTGTCTTTGACTCTGATATACAAACCTATAGACCACACCGGCTCCATTCGATGTGACACGAGCCTGATTCATCACAGAAACAGAACAATGACTCGTTGTCACGACATCCTCAAGTCTGCATAGAAAATCCTCTGACTTCTGCAACGGGGGCTAAGTTGTCATGATACTTTAACTTCAGCAATATGGAACTTTCTAAGGCAGACAAAATAAGTGACAATGCGTGATTGCTCTGGTAAGTACAGGAGTAAACATTTATTTTGCTAGCGAACGAAAAACGAACAGAAGTTCTAGCCTATAATTTAAAGGTTATTATTTGTATGATAAATTATTTTAATGTATCTATTTGGAAAACTTTTAGATATTAATTTGTGTAAGTCTGTGTTGTCTTCCCTTCGTAACAAAAACTTGTATTGTTCACTCCTTCATCGTCTTATTATTAACTCCCACCTATGCATTATTTAAATCTAATGAATTTATTTCCCTCTATGCTCTGTAACCTATAAATATCGTAAGATTTTAAATGTTACGTGTTCATGGCGTTAGGTAAACGGAAAAAAATACTGTACCTGGCCATTGCTCCGAGAATAGATTTCCTAAAAGAATAAAGTAAACACCAACGTCTATACTTTTACCCAGTGCTGTAATACAGATAAATGTGCATTTATTAGTTTATAAATTTATTTATGTTTAACTTACCTGCCCGTTTTACATATCCTTATTACAGAATATCCTTATTACAGAACTGCATTGTTGCAGAAACAAAATTTTCTAATTTTGTAGCAGAAGTAGTTCTTCATAGGCACTCCAACATGGTTGTATATACGGATGGCCCCGAGATATACATAATTGAAGATTGGTATTGGCCAATTTCAAAAACAAGGAATTAGTTTTCATTCTGCATTCTAGCGCAAGCGAAACGGCACCGCTCATCCAAGTCGAATTGACGGCGCTCTTTTTCTTTTGATAATAGAAATTGAATCCAAGAAGAAGCCGGCAGCTATTTTTGGAGTTTGCAGCGGAACTTAGAGTAGGAGTAGGATCTACGGGTGCGGATGTGACTGAAGAGATTATTGCATTGTACAGTAACGACAGAAAAAGACTTCAAGCACACTTGCTCGTCCTTAGCTTTGTTGAAATTAGCTATAATTTAAATTTTGATAACTGAAGTACGTTTCAATAGAACACAATACTACTATTACCACTGCATCCCCTATATAACACACAGTTTGTTGGTTGGTTGGTTGCTTGGACTCTTTTTCCATCCTGAAGCTTTAGTTATGGATAAAATTTATCTACTGAATGTTACGTCTGCTGCTTTGCCATTCTTTTTAACTCAAGAATTAAAAACGGTTAAAATGCCTCTGGTACTGGAAGTACTAAATTGTATTTCTCACTGCGAATGTTTTTTTTTATTATTATTTTCTGAGCTCCTAATACTCAAATTGAGTAAAAAAAGATAGACAATGAAGAGATATCTATAAAAAGAGAAACACATAGAAGACTGAAGGAAGTTGTGGTTCCGTGGAAGTAGCTAATTATTTTTTGCCGTAATTTAATTACAGGCAAGAACAATGAGCGCTGTCAATGCAATATATTCGCCACCATTTTCTGACAGCAGGTTACACCAGTCAATTGAGTGCAATAAGGACCATGTGTTCTTATTTATGTGCATATATATCCAATGCATAACAATACACAGCTCTAACAGGCTTGCTTGCTCCCTTGGTTAGTCCCTTCTGTCATGCTCTTAAGAATTTACAAAGGAGGCAATTCATCCACTGAATAACAAGATGAAATGAAACTTCAGCTTTGAATTACGATTGTAAATCTAGTTTCTGGCATATATGCTGGAAAACCCTCACACTGCATTTTCTGAAACCTACTCCGCTTAAAAAGAAGCTCGTTGCTATTTTATATGATATGATAAGCTATTTCACACATTTTTTATGTAATTGCTTCGTAGCAGTTAGAGAGACTCAATCTTGGTTGGAGTTTTCGTTCCTATATCGCTTACCTCTTGCTCTTGCCTCAGCTTACCTCTTGCTCTTGCCAGCTTACCTCTTGCTCTTGCCAAAGCAAGCTACTGGTGTTATGGCTCCGTTCTTTGTGACGCCAACCATTCGATTGTGCCCGCTTGCGAGCTTTGAAAGTACCCAAACAGGTGCATGAACAGTCTAT
>LQNS02278157.1:9200312-9244451 GCA_001587735.2 Parhyale hawaiensis
TTCCATAACCCTGACTACAGCTGAACACAATTTAACGCCGTTGTCAATTGAAGCTCATCTAAAATTAAGTGAGATATACAAAACTTTACCAACAGTGTAAGAACTACAATGGCGGTTAAGATTTTGAACAGTTATTTCGACTCTGTAACAATGTGCGAGCTGAAGCTGTGATCGAAGCAACGTAATAAGAAGTAGTGTTAAGAGCCTTTAACGGTGTACGTTCTCCCGGATAGCAGTCTAATTATTGATAGTATTGGGAACGGCATTGCACAGCGAGCAGTTATCAGAGGTAACATTGAGAGACAACGACGCATAGTAAATGGTTCTTCTCAGTTGAAAGCAAGGATAATATTGAGAGACAATAACACACAGAAAGACGTTATCCTCTGTTATATTTAAACGTAACATAAAGAGAGACTACAACGCAGGGCAGTTACCTACGTAGTTATCATCAGATGAAGTTAACAACAATATTGAGAGACTACGACGCAGAGCAAGAAGTTATCATCAGCGGAAGTCAGCGGTAACATTGAAAGACTACGACGCGGTGCAAGTAGTTATCCTCAGCTGAAGTCAGCGGTAACATTGAGAGACCGCGACCGAGATCAAGTAGTTATCCTAAGCTGAAGTCAGCGGTAACATTGAGAGACCACGACGCAGAGCAAGTAGTTATCCTAGGCTGAAATCAGCGGTAACATTAAGAGACTACGACGCAGAGCAAGTAGTTATCCTCAGCTGAAAAACTGATTTCTATAAGGTAGAGTGCGTTTAGTGGGATAAGCTGTTTTAGGTTAGATAAAAAAGGTACTTTCGGTAACACTAGGTTAGGTCAGGTAACGCGGCCATGCTCATTCAAATACACTTCTTTTTGTTGCAGCTTTCTGGAAATGGTTCGGCGTCTCTAAATTCAGGTGGTGATTTGCAAAAGCTGCACTGGTGAGATATTTGTAAAACGGATTTATACCAACATGAACAACGGCATACAGTTCTTGTGTAGGAATAAAACGCGATAGTGGAAGTTAATATATTGTCGATATTCCTCTTTGTCCAAGTGAAGCTGCATTCACTCATTTTCTTCTTTACTGGAGATAAAATAAGACCCAAAGATCTGAACAAGAGTGTTAGGACCATTGTACAATATACAGTCTGCCAAGAAGCTATATACTGTGCCTAGACATAAGTATTTGCACAACTCTATTTTTTATGTAGTTTTAAAATTTGAGGGTCTGCTTTAGGATAATTAATACAGGTAGTTTATATAACATATACACAATAGAATTTTTAAATAGAACAGTCAAATGTGCACTAATAACTAGAAAATTTAACGCAAGTAAATGTAATGAGGGACAAAAGTATTTGACCAAAATAAATATGATGCTGAATCTTTGATATTTAATAGTATAACTTGAATAAATTAGTTTGGAAATTATTCTAGAACGCTCACGAAACGTCTCAAAACAAATGCGATGTAAACAAACCACAGCCGGCACAATAATTACCTCTCTAGACCTCATTGAAGTCGCGCACACTCTCACTACAATGTCCAAAGTTAAAGAAATCCCTGAAGCTACTCGTAAACGAATAATGAACTTCGTAGTGAGTTATTAACTTATAGAGTAATAGCAAAACGTGTCAATGTTCCTTTTCAACTGTTGGAGCAATAGTCTGCAAGCATCAAGTGACTGGGGCGGTCTCCAACCTGCCATGAGCTGGAGCTCCGCGTAAGATCAAGGGTCGTCCTCGGCGCTACATGCTACGTAAGGTGACTAATGACCCCATGACAACTCGTGCTGACCTTCAGAGTGAACTGGCGTCTCAGGAACTGCATGTCAGCAAGAAAACTATTGTAAGGGAATTGAACCGTACTGGCATTCATACACTCCTCGCAAAACGCCTCTTCTTACAGTAAAACATGTCTAGAGCCGCTTAACATTTGCCAAAGACCACCTGGACAAAGGAAATGAGTTTTGGGAAGGGGTTATATGGTGTGAGGAAACTAAAATAGAACTTTTTGGCCGAAACGAAGCTCGACATGTATGGAGGAAACGTGGTACTGCCTATGACCCCAAGAACACTATCCCCACCGTGAAGCATGGAAGGGGCAGCATAATGGTGTGGGGTTGCTTTACTGCCCATGGTGTTGGGAATCTTCATATCATTGATGGCAAGATGAATAGTTCCATGTACAGGGAGATATTAGAGAAGATGTTTCCAAGTGCCAAAAAATTCTACGGACGGCGCAGGTGGACCTTCCAACAAGACAACGACCGCAAGCATACTGCGTATTTAACGAAAGAATGGTTTCAAAAGAAGAAAATAAATGTTCTTCGGTGGCCTAGCCAATCACCGAACCTTAATCACCGAACGCCACCAAGTACTAATGTCATAATTTTTTTGGTCTTATACTTTTGTCCCTCATTAATTTTGCTTGTGTTAGATTTTCTTGTTATAAGTGCACATTTGATTGTTCTGTTTAAATATTCAATTATATATCTATCTATACATAATAATTCACGTCGTGTTTTTATTTATTTATTTATTTATTCATATATTTATATCTTTCCTGTCACGCTCTATGGGAATAACATAGGAGAAAATTCAGATTTCAAAATGTAAAAAAAATGGGGTACCTTGGAATCTTTTTCTTCAGTATTAGATAGGGGGAAAATAGAACTAATAACATAGGAAAAAATTCAGATTTCAAATGTAAAAAAAAAAAGTGGGGTACCTTGGAATCTTCTTCTTCAGTATTAGACAGGGGAAAAATAGAACTAATTAGATAGGAGAAAATTCAGATTTCAAAAGGAGAAAAAAAAAGTTGGATACCTTGGAATATTTTTCTTCAGTATTAGATAGGGGAAAAATGAGGAAGCCCAAAAGACGGCGGGGGTTTTGGTGAAGTGTTAATTTTTTGCCGTCATTGATGATGATGGCATGGGCCTCTAGTATGTTATATAAACTTCCTGTATTAATTATCCTAATGCAGACCCTGAATTTTTAAAAATGCATAAAAAACAGAGTTGTGCTACTACTATGTCTAGGCACTGTACATATGTTTTTTTTTCTCCTCATTGCGCTCAGAGAAAGGTTTCAAGAGAAAACATGGAAATTTTTTTTCGTCGAAAAAATTCTTAGGTGACCGTACCTATGTATCACGTGAAATCAGTTCCACATGTATTTCGAAACAAGGTCTTATGAGCCAAAATATCCTGAATAGATTTGGTAGTTCGTAACATCAAAATCCTGCCAGCTCTTTCTGCGTCTAATAATCTATCAAAGGCTTGGTAAGGATGGTTATTGTAATCCCCTTTACGTCTACTCCACTACTTTTATGCTTTATTGATAAATTCTTGGCCACAGCGCCCTGGCAGTAGCAAGCAAAGAGTTTTTTTTTTACTAAAAGATCCACTAGCCACAGGGCCGCATGACGGGCAGGATCTCCAAAAATGGGCCGCAGGACCGGGATTGTAATACCCAGAAAACAGGGCCTCGCCCAGCTTATGATGAGATTTACTCTCGTTTCTTGTTTACGATCGTTGACATTAAGTTTACCTATCACTCGAATGACCAGATAAAAAACTTCACAGCTTTCAAAGTAAATATCTTACTTTTTATGCTGCAGAAAATGTACTAAATCGGCAACGTGATTTACTTTTCATAGCGCCAGCGATCAGTAATACCGTCAGAATGGAGTAAGCCGTTTCGCTTGACAGAAATACTGAAATTGCTCATTGTTACTCCCGCTTCGGTAGCATTGGCTAATGAGCGTCTCTCGCAATTTGGCCATTCCACAATACAATGGAAACGACTTCACTTCTGCGATGCCCGGCAGGAAAGCGTGTCTTTGACTCTGATATACAAACCTATAGACCACACCGGTTCCATTCGATGTGACACGAGCCTGATTCATCACAGAAACAGAACAATGACTCGTTGTCACGACATCCTCAAGTGTGCATAGAAAATCCTCTGACTTCTGCAACGGGAGCTAAGTTGTCATGATACTTTAAGTTCAGTAATAAGGAACTTTCTAAGGCAGACAAAATAAGTGACAATACGTGATTGCTCTGGTAAGTACAGGAGTAAACGTTTATTTTGCTAGTTAACGAAAACGAACAGAAGTTCTAGCCTATAATTTAAGGGTTATTATTTGTATGATAAATTATTTTAATGCATCTATTTGGAAAACTTTTAGATATTCATTTGTGTAAGTCTGTGTTATCTTCCCTTTGTAACAAAAACCTGTATTGTTCACTCCTTCATCGTCTTGTTATTAACTCCCACCTATGCATTATTTAAATCCAATGAATTTATTTCCCTCTATGCTCTATAACCTATAAATATCGTAAGATTTTAAATGTTACGTGTTCATTGCGTTAGGTAAACGGCAGAAAATACTGTACTTGGCCATTGCTCCGAGAAGAGATTACCTTAAAGAATAAAGTAAACACCAACGTCTATACTTTTACCCAGTGCTGTAATACAGATAAATGTGCATTTATTAGTTTATAAATTTATTTATGTTTACCATACCTGCCCATTTTACATCACGCTTGAATATCCTTATTACAGAACTGCATTGTTGCAGAAACAAAATTTTCTAATTTTGTAGCAGAAGTAGTTCTTCATAGGCACTCCAACATGGTTGTATATACGGATGGCCCCGAGATATACATAATTGATGATTGGTATTGGCCAATTTCAAAGACAAGGAATTTGTTTTCATTCTGAATTCTAGCGCAAGAGAAACGGCACCGCTCATCCAAGTCGAATTGACGGCGCTCTTTTTCTTTTGATAATTGAAATGGAATCCAAGAAGAAGCCGGCAGCTATTTTTGGAGTTTGCAGCGGAACTTAAAGTAAGAGTAGGATCTACGGGTGAGGATGTGACTGAAGAGATTATCGCATTGTACAGTAACGACAGAAAAAGACTTCAAACACACTTGCTCGTCCTTAGCTTCGTTGAAATTAGCTATAATATAAATTTTGATAACTGAAGTACGTTTCAAAAGAACACAATACTACGATTACCACTGCATCCCCCTATATAACACACAGTTTGTTGGTTGGTTGCTCGGACTCTTTTTCCAGCCTGAAGCTTTAGTTATGAATAAAATTCATCTACTGAATGTTACGTCTGCTGCTTTGCCATTCTTTTTAACTCAAGAATTGAAAACGGTTAAAATGCCTCTGGTACTGGATGTACTAAATTGTATTTCTCACTGCGGATATCTTTTTTTATTATTATTTTTTGAGCTCTTAATACTCAAACTGAGTAAAAGAAGATAGACAATGAAGAGATATCTATAAGAAGAGAAACACATAGAAGACTGAAGGAAGTTGTGGTTCCGTGGAAGTAGCTAATTATTTTTTGCCGTAATTTAATCACAGGCAAGAACAATGAGCGCTGTCAATGCAATATCTTCGCCACCATTTTCTGACAGCAGGTTACACCAGTCAATTGAGTGCAATAAGCACCATGTGTTCTTATTTATGTGCATATATATCCATTGCATAATAATACACAGCTCTAACTGGCTTGCTTGCTCCCTTGGTTAGTCCTCTCTGTCATGCTCTTAAGAATTTACAAAGGAGGCAATTCATCCACTGAATAACAAGATGAAATGAAATTTCAGCTTTGAATTACGATTGTAAATTTAGTTTCTGGCATATATGCTGGAAAACCCTCACACTGCAATTTCTGAAACCTACTCCGCTTAAAAAGAAGCTCGTTGCTATTTTATATGATTCTTCTTTTGAACAAAGTTTTTGATTCTGTCGTGTATAAGCTATTTCACATATTTTTTTATGTAATTGCTTCGTAGCAGTTAGAGAGACTCAATCTTGGTTGGAGTTTTCGTTCCTGTAGGGCATAATCCATTTCGATTATGTTTTCCTTTGCTGTGCTTCTTTGCGGTAGCTGAAACTTCACGCTGAGCCGAGGCCTAAATATTCTCAGTTCACATTGTAACCCTATTTTTTCCTTAGGTTCAACTATTAGTATCCAGGATTAGTACACATTGAGCATTTGCAGTGAATTCTTTTTAATTGAATTATATTTTCCTGGTGTTGCTCAAATTAGGAACAGTTCCATATTGATATTCACTCCTTTACTTACAGCAGGGAAATTTTGCTCTCGCAAACTCATGATGGCACAACTTTCGTTACTTTACTGGAACATCAAGCGTGCATGTATGAGGCATAATATTTTCGACAAAAGCTGAAGCGCAAACATTATTGGCGTCATTTCTGAGGGCAGGACACTAGTATATATGTATTTATATACATGAAAATGTATGTTTTGTGCCACCCTCTCATTAATCAACTAGACGAAATTTAAGTTAGGTGGTCGTTTGAAGTAATCTTGCTGCACGCTTTTGAAAACAGGTAGGTGAAAATTGGATCAGGTTGCAGATGGTGGCAAAAGTAGTGAAACTCTAACGTTGTCTACACCTCTTGCTATGCCAACTTTGAAATCTGTGCAAAAAGAAGTCTGCTGTATTTCTAACACTCTCGCGAAACCTGATTTTACTTGACTCTCGCATCAAATCTTTATGTGTTCTGATTTCTCGGTGCTCAATTTCAATAGATGATCACTGAAGTAAAAGGCAAGATGTTCTTCAGAGCTTTGTTGAAGCACAGAAGGCGCGCACAAACAGTGAGGTTCTTTGCAATATCGTAGAACCTCGGTCCTCGAACATAGATTTCCAAAAAAGAGAAAATTCCTGAAAGTGAGATCCTTCACACTGAAGAAACTCCTGAAGAGGTGATTGTGTGAAGCGCCATCTCTCGTGTACTGCAGCCATCACTTATGCCCCTTTGGCAGTACATTACGCTGTACAACTTTATGAGTTCATATGGTGTTTGTCAAAGGAAATTTTCTTAGGAATGTCTAGGGAAACAATCACGCTGTAGAACTGGTTATCTTCAAACTGAGGTAATATGCCTGTCTACGTTTTAGGGGCTCCACTGTAGTTATTTTTCCTCAGCTAAATATTCGTTTCTCATAATACAGCTTTACGATTCAGCAATAAAATCTATTTCAGCAAAATCATTCATTATAGCGCCAGAGCACAGTAGAACCACGCAGATCAGTCAATGAAATGGAGGTTTCATTTCAGTAAATATTTTGCTTCATCTAAGTATCTTTCTTTGATAACATAGATTTTCATGGGAGCTAAGAATTTCAATTGAAATTTGATCATTAGTTAACGGTACACGCATATACACAGATCATGCCTTGAGTGATGTTAGACTGCCTGCATGTAAGGAATTATTCCAATGAATGCCACCGAATGGAAAAAGTTTGTGTTGCTTAGGAGAACTGAAAGCAAGCGCACTCACAGGCTTTGATCATTAAACATTATCAGTTACATTGCACCTTTATAAGCAAATTCTGGAAAAGTATGAGAAATGAAGAACACCGAATATTTTCGCCGTCTGTTTTGATGGAGGGCACACTATTTTTAAAGTAATTCACGATGAAAAAATGCATCGATTATTTAATGGATGATGCTGCAATAGGCAGTAATGTACAAAATATTTATGTAAAGAATTTGCAATGACAGCGCTCTGTTAGAAGCAATGGCTGTTAACTGTTAACTCTTAAAAGCTGTTAACTGTAAGTTAATATTGTAATTTAATATTTTATAGTCAATCATAGGGCATTCAAGCGTGAATGAGTATTTTCGCCGGTTATTGCACTTTATTCGGTAAAAATAATATATATACAGAATGATGCTTTCCTTTATCGAAATTAAATATATTTTTTGTGTGTATAAGGTTAATTTTCATTATCAAAGCATGTAAATAAACAGCTAGAAAATTCTTTTCATACATCGTGTTATTCATTTCCAATATTAAATAAATTTTCAGGCGAATGAGCTATTTATGATATACAAGGTCGTTCTTTAATTCATATTTGGAATATTATACCTTGCTTGAGAAGTAATATCAATCATGACCCACACAGAAAGGCACTCAGATGCTCCAACCCTTCACGTCTCATATTCTGTATTCAGAACATTTTATCTTGCGTGAGAAGCAAAATTAATCATGACCCAAGCACCAACGCATAGCTGCTCTGACCCTCTACGTCTCAAATTCGATTGGGCAGATTTCAATTAGATTCCTCGCACTTCTTCTTTCCCGATAGGTTATCGGTAGGCACGACATGATTTCGTTCCACCAGCTTCGTCTGCTCTCTCTCGGTCAGCTCCAAAAACCCAGCATTATAACACCTTGACTTTATCAAAATGGTCCAGCACAAAGCCTCTTCGCCATAATTTTGCCGCAGATAGCGCGCGAGGTGTGGGAGAGGTGCTATTCCAAGCTATTGCTCCCTTATTACGTGTCGGATGCCTCGCCTGATAAAGTCCAATATCAATAACGCCGACGCCAAAAAATAGCCTTCCTCATACAGATTCTCTGATTTTTTTTCAGGTCTGACAGTGCTAATTGATGATTTCTTTTTTGCCCCACGAGTCACGGCCCTTCTTATCTCAGCTGAAACGCCCTGACAGTAGAAAATATTCTTGAGATCATGTTTTGCTTTTCGTGCACAGCGTGTAAAGAGGATTTAGCCATAACATGTGCGCGTGTGCTGCCCGAAGCATTTTTGTTTCTTTATATAAAACATGATTTATTATCGTTTTCCATCTCGTACAAAACTAGTTATCGCCTAGCTATTAGTACCTGTGAGGCAGCTCAAGCACTGCAGGGTCATGGTAAAGGCTAAGCACACGTGAATTGGGTTCAAGCAAGGATATTGTAACTGACAGTATAGATGTAACACGTTCGGAGAAGCAACATTGTTAATTTCATTTTTTTTTACGAGCTACTACGGGCTGCATCAAGTAAGCGTTGCACATGCATAGAATTGTCCATATCTACTTTGGTTTTCTGAATAATACACCTTTTTGCAATTGCTTTTGACCAATTTCCCATATATATTTGACAGTCTTCATAATTTTTTTACGGAGTTTATTACATTTTGACACATATCACAATTTTATGACAAAAGAATAAAACTGTTTGACAATTTTACAAAACAGTTTGTCAGGGTCCTGTCGAGGAAACCTTTTGACAATCTGCATTTCACTTTGACAATGAATATGAAAATTCTGGAAATCGTTTTGACAATGTTTAAATCTATATATAAGAAGGCGGATTATGTAAGAGGTAGTGGAGGACTGGAAGCCATAAGTGAGAAGACAACGAACCGGCGAGATGCAATACATATATTACATAATGCATAACACAATATACGCAAAAGGCAAACAGGCGTGTCTTCCTAGTACATAAGAAAATAAGCGCCCTTTTTCGGCATTGTATGAGAATGATTTGAATGAAACTAAGTTAATCAAAAGGTTTTAGCAATTGTTAAATAATTTCTACGATAGACAATATTTTTCAAGATTGTCAAAGAGAAATGTAATCACTGTCAAACTAAGTTTCCGTTTGTCATTTTATTTGCATCATTGTCAAAGTGATATGCATTTTGTCAAAGTGTCTTCAATAATTGCCGATATGTTTTGCTAGTTTGTCATTCCCACAGTGAACTTTGTCAAGCCGTTTTGATCAGTGTCAGTGCGTAATGAACCTTGGTTAAACTGCATTGCACATTGGCAAATTGGTCAAAAGCAACTGCAGAAAGGCATAGCCACTTCATGAAATTGAAACAATCGATAGCTCCACGTTTCTCTCGTTCACTTGAATTCCAGACGCTGCGTCAAGTATAAGTGTAGCACATGGAGATATGATCATCCATCACCAATCGTATTTTCCTGACCAGCCATTATCAGCGAGCCATTTTCTACTTTTTCCGATTCGTTAAGGCCATAACGTGCAGGCAAAACGTACGTCAAACATTTTGTATCAATATTATGTCACCCACAGTTATCAGTGAATCGTGAGCTTTATGTTAAATCACTACGGTTACTGGAAGCAACGCACTAGTGCACGTACCACCATCCGCACAGACAATACTTAAGCCGACAAACAGACNTTTTAGCAATTGTCAAACTATTTCAATGATTGACAACATTTTTCAAGATTGTCAAAGAGAAATTTAATCATTGTCAAACTCAGTTTCCGTTTGTCATTTTATTTTTATCATGGTCAAAGTGATATGCATTTTGTTTAAAAATGTCTTCAATTGTCAAAATGTCTTGCTAGTTTGTCATTCAAAGAGTGGATTTTGTCATTCCGTTTTGAATAGTGTCAAGGCGTAGTGAACATTGGTTATACTGTATTGCACATTGTCAAAATCAGTTGTTAAATTGGTAAAAAGCAATTGCAAAAAGGTGTATTTTTACAGTCTTCACAATTTTTTTACGGAGTTTATTACATTTTGACACATCTCACAATTTTATGACAAAAGAATAAAATTGTTTAACAATTTTACAAAACAGTTTGTCAGGGTCCTGTCAATGAAACCTGTTGACAATCTGCATTCCACTTTGACAATGGTCAAATGAATATGACAATTCTGGAAATCGTTTTGACAATGTTTAAATCTATATATAACAAGGCGGATTATGTAAGAGGTGGTGGAGGACTGGAAGCCATAAGTGAGAAGACAACAAACCGGCAAGATGCAATATACATAATGCAGAACACAAAATACGCAAAAGGCAAACAGGCGTGTCTTCCTAGTACATAAGAAAATAAGCGCCCTCTTTCGGCTTTGTATGAGAATGATTTGAATGAACCTAAGTTAATTAAAAGGTTTTCGCAATTGTTAAACAATTTCTACGATAGACAATATTTTTCAAGATTGACAAGGGGAAATCTAATCACTGTCAAACTAAGTTTCTGTTTGTCATTTTACTTGTATCATTGTCAAAGTGATATGCATTTTGTTGAAGTGTCTTCAATTATTTCCAATATGTTTTGCTAGTTTGTCATTCCCAGAGTGAACTTTGTCAAGCCGTTTTAATCAGTGTCAGTGCGTAATGAACATTGGTTAAACTGCATTCCACATTGTCAAAGCAGTTGTCAAATTGGTCAAAAGCAACTGCAAAAAGGCATAGCTACTTCATGAAATTGAGACAATCGATAGCTCCACGTTTCTCTCGTTCACTTGAATTCCCGACGCTGCGTCAAGTATAAGTGTAGCACATGGATATATAATCATTCATCACCAATCGTATTTTCCTGACCAGCCATTATCAGCGAGCCATTTTCTACATTTTCCCATTCGTTGAAGCCATAACGTGCAGGCAAAACATACGTCAAACATTTTGTATCAATATTATGTCACCCACAGTTATCAGTGAATCGTGAGCTTTATGTTAAATCACTACGGTTACTGGAAGCAACGCACTAGTGCACGTACCACCATCCGCACAGACAATACTTAAGCCGACAAACAGACACATACTGCAACTTATAGTCAAAGTTGATGTATGGGTGATAAGAGTTCATCCGGATACACATAAAACCGATAAAACATGCACCATCAACTGGATAGACAAATGCAGAAAGACAGATATAGGTACACGCTGTTCCCTATACAACCACGCTTCAGCTTACGCCACAGCGGGTTGTTATAAGGGCCGATACACTGGGCGACCAAAGCGTATTCGGAGAACCCTCCAGCCCTATACTCACTTAATGAGAAAGCGTGAGATTCATATAATACAATTCCAACTAGATGAGACCTGTGCGATTCCAAATGAAAGAGACCAGCACAGTTCCAAATGGATGACACCAATGCAGCTCAACTCAGATGAGACTTGTGCCATTCTTTGCTTGGGTAACTCACCCAAATTTTTGCACCATATTTATGATTATGGTCCATGCTAATTCATGAGTCAAATATTTCTTTCAGAGAATCCATTAACAATAGAATCTGGTGTCGCTATTACGATTCAGGTCATCTTACATCTCTATGTTATTATTTCTTTGTTTATATTTTTTTCTTATATTATTCATATATTCATTGCTAGTCATTCCTTTCATTTCCACTATTTATTCATATTCTGATATTGCAATAATTATACTAGATAACATAACTTACCCCTTAAGAACAATACAAATTCAATACTGGAAATTGAGATCATTCATAATTCACTATTAATGAGATCAACAACCGGGATACAGCTTTATTAGCACTCACGCAATGTGCAGAGTTACAACCGATTATTAAAATTAAGAATTTTTAATCGCACGTTAAGAAGACTGCTCTCACCTTCACCACCAGGATTGTTGTGATCTTCCAAAGGCAAGCCCTCTGCAAAACGTGGGCGTAATTTCCTTTTTAGGGCTCAAGGCAGGCTGTATTTCTAGGCGGAACGGCCGGATTGTAGTGGAGGGGAATTTATTGAAAAAATAGGTTGGTGGACGGATGTGTCTCCGCACATTGCTCCTAGTGACACCTGGAACAGGTAAGTGTCAGTTGAAGTGCCAGTCGGTCACGCATCACTACCTACCGAGACACTTAACCGGGCCTCTTTTCTCGCTTGAGCCGACACGGGCGATGGCAAAATCAGTGATGGGTAGGTACGTAAAAACGCGGCTCCTTCCAGACCATGCAGCCCTTCAGAACAACACACGCTGGTCCTGGTCGTTGCTTATAACTGCGCAACAAGACGATTCCACCTGGTCATTGCGATTTTAAGCATTGTTCATCGTAAGGAAAAGTTGGAATGTAAATCTTAAGTAAAGTACTGTAACCTCGTAAGTTATTGTCATTCCTTGTTAGGACTGCCGCACTTTAGTAATTAGCTCTCCAATTTTTAGCTTGATGTTGTGTACAGCAATATAAATAATTATCTGGTTAGGTGTAGACCGATTATAATTAAATTAATACTCGAAGTTTATGCTTGCATGCGTTCATAGAATTTTGAAACCAACAGAGAAGAAAAATGAACAGACATAAAACATTTTTGAAAAATTAGGAACTCGTCCACCTGACCACTAACTCGGGAAAAAGTTGATTAAAGAAGTATAGTGAGCTCGAAAGAAAGAGATATCAATAAAACTTAACTATAGCCATGGTAACGTATATGCTAGCTCTGTGGGCAATTGCAAGCAGACGGTAACCGAATAGATTCTACGTCTGTGTCCTACAAAGCATGAAAAAAGTGTGTTATTCCTTAGCAGTTATTATTGGCGCAATATTTTATTCAGCTGTCTCCAGTACCTCAGTATCTGGCAAACATTTTCAGAAGCAACGCTTTAACCTGTGGAACAAAAATATGAAAAGCAGCCAGAATGCCCGGCCGACTGAATATCTTGCCAGTTTTCCGTAGCCTCAGTATCATATAAATATTTTCAGGAGCAGAGGGTCTAAGCTTGTAAAGCATAAATATGGAATGTCGACACAGTATGTAGGGATCCCATGTCTCCCAGCAATCACCCCTACCTCTGCTTAATATAAACCCGCATAACTCACCATCGGACGGTCGTTCTTTCTCTCACAGTTCATGAGCGCCAGCAGGGACGTCGAGCAATCTCGACTTCGAGATTCAGATCGGAATTCTTTCGGGTTTACTGCACTCGAAGCCCTTAAAAACTTTTATTTATTACAACTCCAGAGACTAGTTTATAAGCGTGAATATCATAAGCGTGCACGAAAGCGTTATGGAGAGGCGTTAGGCGTGAAGACTCTACTGTATACCCAATTCTGGGGGTCCAGTCTCGATTATGCTGTATTTTTGTTAGCGGAAAGCTAGGGCCCGAAGCGCAGACCCGACGCACTTGTTTGTCCGTTGCGACGTAAATGCTAATTACAACCCCACCAATTATTCCCCGTGAAATCGATTTGCTGAGTAACTTGTTCCATTGTTTACTGGAAACGTGATTTCATTTGATTGCGTTGTTTAGTTCATTGGTTGTGTAACAAATAATGGTCGCTTCGCTTATTTTTCTAGCACTAGCGCCGCGCTCGTTTCCGTTCACGAAAGACATCAAATGCGAGAAGAACTGCCCGTTTTTCAAGATCTTTAGTAAGCTTTTGTGCGAAATCCTTAGCCAAGCTGAGAAAAGTACCTGACGCGGCTGAGAGACGACTTGATAATGAAATGTGTTAATTCCGGTGTCATGGTTTCCACTTGAGTGCTAAGCGTCCGCTTTTAATCGAAGTTTTTCATGCTACACGTGTGAGAGTCCGTCAACCTTGGTGCAGCAGATTGTATCTATTTGCAAGCTTAACGCTTTATTCTTAAGCTAGAGCACTTTCAGAGCGCATACCTCCCCCCAGTAAGGTAGTGGTAACAAAAATTCAAATTGGCTCTGAAACAAAGATTTGCATTGTATTAACACCGAAATCTAATAATTTGTGATTGTTGACAGTATTAACAGCTTCTGTAATTTTCTTTAAGATCCGTTCAAACCTTTTTCAACTTTTTGAGTGATGTTGCTAACAAACATAAGTCAAACACACAATCGGGTCAACCGATCATCACCAAAATTTAAAAATCAATTATGTCATTTAACATTATTAACAATTCCTGTAAATTTCATAAAGATCCATCCACAACTTTTTGAGTTATTGCGATAACGAACAGTAAATCATACACAGCCATAAATGAACGAACAAACAGATCATCATAAAATTTGATCATTTGCTCGTTGTAACATATACCCAACAACTCATGTAAATTTTATGAAAATCCGTCAATTACTCTTAAGTTATGGTGTTAACAAAAAATAGGCAAACAAACAAACGGATGGACAGATCTTCACCAAAAGATTATCATCTGTTCCTCCTAACATACCTAACAATCCATGTAAAGTTCATCAAAATCCGTCCACAACTTTTTGATTTATCTTGATGACAGACAAAATAACAGACCGACAAACCCGACGAAAACATAACCTGCTTCGCGGAGGTAATTACATGTTTTTTAAACCCTGGCAATGCATATATATATATATATGCATATATTGCACCTAAGCTTATAATAGGAGAAATGTGTTACAGGTTGCTGCAATGTAGTGATGGAAGACATTTTCTTCTTCTAATCTCACGTAGCCAGTACATTCGCATTTAAATAATATTTAAGAGATTTATATTATTCTGTAAACAAATATCTAACTGAGGTTTGCCTTCTAAACTTGTAGAATAGGTACATATGAATAAAAGTTGATTCTAAGCTATAGCATGGTTGGAAATTAACTGTGTGCAGAAAGATGGAGCTTCTTTGGTCATTTGTAATCCACTAGCAAGAACCTGTGGAAATTCCACAGGGCATACGCAAAGTTCTTCGGTGATATTTTAGACTCGTATCTTGCATACGAAAGGTGAAAATATGTAACAAATCAGACAAGAAATATTTTACCTGTGAGGAGCAACAGAAAAAAAATTAACTTGTGTTGTTCTCTGCCGAGATCGTATCCTGACTGCTCTAATATTACCCTATCTAATACTGAAGTAATACATAAAAAATTTCACCGGAAAAAAATGGATTTTTCCTTAATTACAATGCTCTCGGGCCCGTATCATCCATTCAAAATGTGAAAAATGTTCGAAGTCAGGCAGTAAATGTTCTAATTAAGACCTGCGAACAGTAGCAGCTCACTTACACTTGAATTTGACTCGTTCTCCTATAGATCTTTCCCCAGGTGGTATCAAGGATACCATAGTTTTCCCTGTCTAATACAAATGAAGGCGTACAAACTAAAGGAGGGACCAACGAGCTTCTATAGAACCTCCTTGGGAGGGACAAGCAGAATCCATTGCTAGCTAGCATACAAATGTTTTGTATTTTACCACTTCACAATTTTTATTGCTCAAGTTGTGACTAGAGTCTTGATCTATTTTTTTCTGAAAACAGTGAAAAACATTTCCTTTTTTAATGAACTTATTGAAAACTCTTTTATTCAACTGAGCTAATTTTTTGAAACGGTACTCAAATCTTTTACCGCAGACAACGAATATTCATTTCACATTAAAATTATAAATTAGATCAAATTTGATCTTCATTTATCCTACTGCGTTTATTGTGGCAAACAATGCCAATTTCCCGTTGTTCTCTATTGAGTTAGTAAGTTTTGAATAATTGCTCAAGGATCTTACATCTGAATTGGATGACAGGTAATGGAAACTATGGTAGAAAGTTTAGTAGAACTACCAATGCAGTTTGTGAGTCCTGATTCCCAAATGCGCAAGAATCACGACAATATTTCTGAGAAGATAGAGATAAATAATAAAAAAATTAAAATGACACTACCGTAATTAACGCACGGTGAAAAACTATATAAATGCTGCAAATATTACTAAGACCATTTTTCAGCTCAAACCAGCTAAAGAAACTGTCATATCGTTTTTGTTTCGCGTAATAAATATATATTAGATTAAAACCTATACAAAAATTTGATATGCAAGCTCATTATTTTTTTTTTTTTCTTACTTAGCCCCGAACAGAAAATAATAGTACAAGAAAATATCATAATAAAGTGAGAATTGAGATTAACAAATAATTATGTACATATCATTTCCTAAATTATTACGCAAAACGTTTCTTCGTTACTATAATGTATACACTGATATGTTAATTACAATTTCTTAGCCACAGTTCACGAAAGCTGTACTTTACGAATATCGATATAAAGCGGCAGGTCATTGTGAATTATTGCTCTATACTGTGCAAAGGCAAGGGTGTATGTAAACAGTACTGCACGCAAAATCTGCAGCCTGTTTTTAATACATAAGAACTGCTACATACAATGGCATTGATAGCAGATCCTTGAAGTATATAGGTATGTCTCTGTGAAGAAGATACTCCGAGACTATGGCAGTGTCGAACTATCCGCTAGACATGCAATAGACACAATAGACCGGACTCGAACAAATATTTATGGTCTAAATTTGATAGAGAGGTTTACCATCGTCGCCAAACTTGGAAAGGCAGGGAAGGTGGTTGCTAATGCTTCTGTAAACAAAGGGAGTTTTATTGGTGCTCTTAGTCTCACAGTGCTCCGCTGTTCCTTTTTTTTTTTACTTGAGGTTTGTTTACCTCAGACTAATGCATTCGAACATGCGCCGTCGTAAAGCTTGAGTCAACTTTCAAATCACATGCTCTACAAAAGGAAATAAGTACGTCCAGTAACATATGGCGCCACGCGAAGGATTTCTTTTTGATACTACCATTATCGCCTACGTCTTGACACCTGTCACGTAGCTCGAAGAGGCGTTAGCGCTCAGCCAGGACAAAGTGACACTAGTTTTCATTCAGTGCATCAGGTGGTGAGACCAGCATCAGTATCATTTATTGATTTCAATGCACCTAAAATTAGTGCACAAAGTATTCGTAAGTGATCGCTAAGCTCTAGCGTCACTCTACGTATATAATTTCAAATTTTATTTTATGGGCGTAGATAAATAGCAATGGAGTCACTTTTTGATAAACCGTAATTTGAAGAAATTATAAATAGCTACCAAACTGCACGCCAGCGTCAGCCATATGTAGTATGATCCACTGTAAAGTTGAGGATGCATTCAGGAAGGAAGTAATTCGCATTCGCATTGATGCTGGTGTAATACAGACATAGCGCCCATTACAGCATTCTAAACGGCCCTTAAAACTTGTTATTGTGGCATCAAATGGCATCCTTATAGCCCTTAAGGGATGCAGTGGTGAAATGAGGAAAATTGAAAATACAACCTCCATTTCCCTGTAGTTATGTTCATTTCTTGTTCTTGAATTGATTTGTGGAGGGTCTCACAGCTAAGGACGGTCTGCAGTTATACTCTTCTACCCGTGCAAACTGTGCTCTGGAGTGCAGCCATTGAGACAGGGGAAGTAGGTAGAATACTGGAACATCAGTTTCTAAGGATAGAACATGAGGGTGTCGAATTCAGCATACTTACTTTTGGTGCCTTAATTAGGTGATTTCAGATGAGACCCCGGTGGTGTTGTGCAAGCCACTTGAAAGATGTAGAGGCTAATAGGCGTTGCCTACATCCAGCCGGATCGTACCTCTTGACAAACGAAAGAACTACAAGGCAGTGTTTACAAATAAGAAGCAAGCAGTCTTTGAATTCTGCGATTTGTCATATCAGCACGAAGTACAAATTACGTACATAACGTTATGACCGAAGTATTTTTACGTTTACTTGGTGTTTCAAACGCTGCATCATGAAAAACATGTTTTATTTTAGCTCTGGTACTGCCTCTTTTTATTTAAGGTACTATATAACTGTATGGACATAGATATAGTGCCAAAAGAAATATGAAATTCTAACCTTAGTTGATAAACCGAATGATACTTTGATATATCTTAGGAAAAACCTAGTTTCAAACTGAAAATACTCGTTCGCACCCTGCAACAAATTCATTCACGTCTTTGCAGCAGGTATAGAACAAATGAACGATAATGTTGCAAATTGTGAAAGATTTCAGCGTGAAGCTTGACAAACATCTCCATGCAGTAGCGGACGATGCGGTTTGCATGATGAGCCTTACTGTTCCGTATCGTTTTAGGAGGGAAATTTGGAGCGAAAACTACACAAGAACAGTAACATTTTAATATGTACAGTGAAGTTTGCCAAGTGACCTCGCTGAAGTTTTACAGTGAAATATGCGTGGTTGCCGCACTTGTCAAATTTGACCTCCAATTGTGTTACATTTGACTTAGGAAAATATTGTCGTTCGTAAAAAGGTTATGGTAAACGTTCCGAGTTGAAGTCCTCTTTCTTTCTCCTCAGAGGCTAGAACATCTTTTTAGACCCACTGGCACTATGCACACACTCAGTTTTTGCTTCCCTAGAGGAGACAAGAGCAGTCTAGCTGGGTGACAACAGGTGTCGCTTTTTTCGGACATCGCAAAGCATTTTCTCGACTATATTTGCTGCCGCGACAAATTTGAGCTATCTCAGCAACGACAGCCAGACTCACGACGTGCACTCACACAGCAGTTATTCTTTGGAGAACAAAGTGTCACAGTTTTTGTTGTACCTACCATAGTCGTGGATATATTTAACGAAGTAGTTTTCTTGAGACTTGTGAAACGTAAGATTCACTGCGGTAGTTCCAATTCAGTACCGTTACTACTGCTGGTGAAGTATAGAAACGAATATATTAGATAACGCACGATCGTGGTGGGCATCAACGGCCCTTCTGATGACCCATGGTGACCCTTCCGCCGAGTGCACTGAGAATATTCCGTCAAGGCAGGAAAAAAAATCTTGCGACAGTTTTATTACTGTTGTGACTGAGCTGCAAATGTTGACCGTTGGGTAGTACTAGCGCTATTTAATGTTCTCTGATGTTGTAATAACTGCTAGTTTGTGGTGAGAATAGAGAGTGGGAATATTGTAGCTAATCTCACAGCAACAAGCCATGGTCATAATGCATATTTACTTATTTGCTAAATCATATTATACTTATTCAGAAACAAAACAACTAAACAAATTATCGAGTTTTCTTAAGAATAGTATGATTTCAAACGCAGTTTATGAAGTACATCGGTCCTTATAGGGTTAAGTATGAACAGTAATAAAAAATCAACAAACTTCGACATGTGCATGATAATATTCCAGACACTATGCTGAAACAAAATTTTGGAACGAGCTTCTCAGGACTTCTGATCTATCTATGGTTAATTTCAACCATTCTTCCTTACCCCCTTTTTTGTGTCCCAGATGTTGAATTTTGATTTTATATCCTTGAGCGAGCAAGAACTCTAGTTGGGTCGTTATCCTCCAGTATGCTACGCGCTCACTGTGAGGTAGGTCATAAAGTCGCATGAGGTGAGCGCATGCGGCCACTTGCGGCCCAGGTGCAGCAGTAAAAAGAAATTGCTAGTGATCTGCGGCCTCTCTGCTCTTGCACCGGGGCCGCAACTGGAGAGGTAATACAAGAAGTACCGTAACGCTTTAATTAAACCTACGGGCGTTGCTGCACTAGGTATTTTATCTTTCCAATTGGTTGCAAGTGCGTATCTCGAAAAATCGTTCTAAGCTTTCACGGCTGCTGCTTACGCCAAGAGTATTATTATTTTAAAAATATATGTGACTCAAGTTATGGCCTAGAAGTAGACTAAAACAGATGGCACAGCAGCCTCTGCTGGATACCTCAAATAACCTATGCGTCTAACCTGCAATTAGCTAATATATTGAAGTCAATGTGGTTCTCATTATTAAAATAACTATATGCTAAATATTTCTACTTTGCAATAAACTATTGTATGGAAATCAGCACTTATAATTTTTTCTGAAGCTTAGAAGAAACGAAGATATGAAAACAAAACAGTTTCGGGATTTGCAAATTTGCTACATTAATTTTTTGAAGCAAGTACAATGTTGGAAACTTACACTAGCTTATACCGGTGTTACACTATACAATCGCAGGCACAACTTGATGCCGAATGTGAAGCACCTATATGTCGTCGGTAGCATTGCCACCGTACGGGCTGAGCATCTTCGCGTCAACTTGCGAGTGCGAATGCATAGTGTGTTCCCGGTTTGACTCCTACTCGCACGTCAATTTATGGCTAATTAACTACCGGTAATGAATTTGTTGAATAAATTTATTGCTAACGAATAAATTTATTGAATTTACTGAATGACATTTTTGATAACTGATTAATTGAATGAATTATTGCTAACTAATGAATCATTGAATTTATCTTAAGCTGATGAATTTATAAAGATGATTCAGTGAATTTATTGCTAATTAATCGAAATTATTCATATGCCATGTGGCTCACCTTATTCATTGTAAATACTGTATGATCTGTCTCTGACTATCTACAAAACATTATCAGATTTTGTTACTGAATTACGTGAGAAGTTCAAGTCTGTGTTAGGAGACATACAATGAAGATCTCATTTTAAATAAACCTAAAAACCTCAATCTTTTCATGAATTCGCAGTCTACTGAGAGATTTCCTTTAATCACAAAGTTTATCTTGGTTTATAATTTTTTTTAATCGTTTCCACTTTGGATACATGGCTCCAGCAAGAAATTTCACGCGATGAAATTCAGGAAATAACACTGACAAGAACTCTCTTGGGAAGGCTAAGTTCACTGACTGCTTAGTTTCTCCATTTTTATTTTAATAAAACATAAGTCCCATATACAGGGAGCGTATGAAAAGTTTAAAGCATCGCAGCACAAGAAGCGTTGAAGCATTGTCAAATCTATGATTTTCTGAAAATACAACTTCATGTAAATATTCCTCCCAAATTTTGAAATTCAAAAACTTGAACATAAAGTTTAAAAATAAATCATCAGAACTCCCTTATCCCTTCTATTTTTTCTGATGCTTCAAACTTTTTAAGCACCCCTCTTAGTAGTTTCATTTCAATTTTCTCATGTGTGCAGCTGTGAGCATCAAGTTGCGTAATTCATTTCATATTTCCTGCGTAAGTCTTGTTCATTACTAATATGATTACAGCTTGGTGGCTGTATCAATAAGAGCCACTGCAAGACTGTGGCTCAGCTGATTATTGTGGGGCTGCTTTATTTGACGGCAGGACTAACGGAAACAAAGTAGTCTACGGATAACTCTCGCCGTCATTCGTTCAATTTCCAACAGACGGCGTTGCTTAACATTTGTTTTGCAATTAAATCCATAAAAAAAATTTCATCCACCTGTTTCTTTGTAATTTTGGATCAGTTTCAGGTGGCATTAACCCAGATATAATTTTCATTTTAGAAAATGCTCCCCTAGAGGATGCAAGACGTATTATCTTGGACAACTTTCCTTGTGGTTATTATGTCCGTTCACATGTCCCGCAACAAATATTCAGTACTGCACCGACGGATTGATCGACTTTCAAGCTGGTTTAGAGAATTTACTGACCGACCCAACCAAAATCTTCCATTGAATACAGGACATCGTCAAAAAATGGAACGATTTATGGCAGAACGTTTATGGTGGTCATACTTTTAGAGCGCAAGCGTCATTACGTAAGCCGTTACTTCATCCTCAACTTTCGTCCCATCTTACGAAGACCTTCAGTGGGGCTCGACCTGCGCCTCGGTTGCGTACGACTATCAAAGCAAGCCGTGCATCAGCTAGAGTGCGGATGGTGTGGGCGTCGCAAGCTCGCAAGTCAGTGCAAATAATCCCATGGTGTGGCAATGGTGTTTATAGGCATTGGGCAACTACAGGTGTGGTGGCAAGGAGCAGAGGTGCGAACCGAGCAAGAAATATTTCCCTATTCTTCTCCGTCTCACAGCACCTGATACTTGCGCTCGAAATTGATACTGGTTCTTGTTAGAACAAAATATGAATCATGGACCTAATTTTAGCAGACCAATCTTTTTGTTTTCTTCGTTCGTCAGACTCTTCATCCACAACTCGTACATCTTCCTGTTCTCTAGTTGTATGTATTTCTAAACTCTACCTCATTTCCTTCTGCCGGAGCAGTCTCTAGACACAATGCAACATGCTGGCACTGCACCTAATAGATACAACCTGTTGATAAGCATTTTACCTTCATTCTGGCTTAGTGACCACCACTGCAGGAGTAATAGTAAATTTTATAATGGCTGTGTCCGGTTGTTTGTAATATTTAGTTGGTTAATCTTATTACCTAAAGCGATACAGTGACTGCCAGTGTGGTGAAATCGATAATTTGCTGGTATGTAGATCTAAAATATGCAATATTAGCTGCTGCAAGTTTACTGGTAGCAAAGAACAGCCAAATGATGCCTGCATCTGCAGGTGTGGTGGTGGCAAGGAGCAGGCAAATAATACCCGCAGGTGTGGTGATGGCAAGGAGTAGGCAAATAATACCCGCAATTGCAGGTGTGGTGGTCGCAAGGAGCAGGCAAATAATACCCGCAATTGCAGGTGTGGTGGTGGCAAGGAGCAGGCAAATAATACCCGCAATTACAGGTGTGGTGGTGGCAAGGAGCAGGCAAATAATACCCGCAATTGCAGGTGTAGTGGTGGCAAGGAGCAGGCAAATAATACCGGCAATTGCAGGTGTAATGGTGGCAAGGAGCAGGCAAATAATACCCGCAATTGCAGGTGTGGTGGTGGCAAGGAGCAGGCCGAGGTCTAAGCCAAGCGAGACGCTCCTTCCCATTCCTGCCAGCCTTTCTCTGGAGCCTCTGATTCTTGCGAGCTCCTGACCAGCACACATCGCCCTGACCGTTCCCACGCCCCCTGTACGCGAGCTGGCTGGCCCTGCAGAGCCCTGCCTCCCCTTCTTCTCCTCCTGGCTCCCTCTTGCTTTCCCATCAGCCCCCTTCTCATTCCCACCCTCCACTCCCACCATAGCACCCCCACCTGCTCCTCCTCACCCTCCTCCACATCAAGCTGCCCTATTCCGGCACCTGCCTAGTGGTCCTACCCACTCCTCCTCAACCCGCCGTCTCTTCTTCAGTCTGTGAAATCTTCCATATTTTTACACTGACTCTATTTCCACTACTAATTGCTGTTGTTCAATAAAATTAGTCTCAAATTATTTTGATATCATTATTAGCAGCTGCTCTTTGCAAAAGTTTTTCATTTTCATTAAAACTAATCCATCTGATTACTTATCGTTCACATCAAAGACTTTAAGGAAATCATAGCCCCGTACAAACAGTTCCCTTTCATCTCGTATACCATGATATTCTGCTAATAATAATGTGGCTCACAAGACCTGAAAATTCACGTTAAAGTATTTTCAATCTTCTGCTTCAGTAGCCTCTATCCTTCTCCACGTACGAATCTGTTCGTTAAGAAATCTACTCAATAGCTTGAGAAGCCTTCAGCTACTTCTAACAGTTAAACTTAAAGCATAACATCGGGAAACACTGTATAAATTTACTAGAAAGCTGCACCAGAGGCTTCTCTTAATCACATCTCTGTCCATCTTCCACTGCCGAGAACTCCCACAAACGGACCCAACTCATCCATACTTCACAGCAGCTGATTACATCGACACCCGCGGCACCTGGGCAGCCGAAGAGTCTGTGTTTAGAGTGGCCCGTTGCTGTGCCCCGAGGCGAATGCCGCTCGTACTACCGAGGTATACGGTAGCTCATTCATAGCCACTTTAGCAAGTTTTTGTCTCCTCAAGCACGTTAGGATTGAATGGAACGTGTAATCAGCTGTTACTTGATCGCCTCAGGATGATTTATTCTGGCGGAATTGGCGATGCAGATTGCATTCGCGATGCGGTGTAACAAGCAAGATGTGCATAAAACACACGCGAAGAAGAGTGTCTTGCAATAAAAATAGGAGATCATTATCCCTGCTTCCCTGGGGCAGACTGGTGAGATCAAGTTGCGTTCTTGACTAAAGTGAGATATATTGAGGAGAATGGAGTTAGTATTTTCATCTATGGATAATGCTGAAGACTGTTAAGCACAACGAAGTAAAATTGCAGTCACCAGTTTTACAATGAGCCAAACTGCATTGAAACTTTGGTAGTATTTTTGAAGTCGTTTTTGGAAAATGGCATGGGCCTGATTCTAGAATTCTCCAACATACTTCAATATGCTGTGTAAATGTAGGAAGATTATACTGAGCTGTAATAAAATATTCCTATTGCGAACATAAAATTACCCTTCGGTTGATTATCTCATACATTTTGTCATCCTCTTGCATTATGTAAGTATATGCATAGTTTATACCCAAAATTTTCTAATTTCAGTTCATCTCTCGTACATAAAAACCTACGCTAAATTTCAAGTCGCTATAGTACTGACATAATTTTCAATTTTCTCCTTCAGACTGTGCATTAAGTATTCTAAAACACAATGTACCCTGTAACACCTCCATGTAAGAGAAAGCGCAACTTTTCAGAGCCTTTGTACCGCACGCAGCGAGAATTATGGTACTTCATCGTTGTAAGGAAGCAGTTTTGAGACAATAACATATGCACCAAAAGAAAGATGACTCATGGAAGCGCTGCGAAAATCCTTGGCCTGGGTGGCGTTGATCTGCGCTCGCAACCCCGCTGCATGGTGACGTTCACTTACCAAGTAGCAAAACATAAGGGGTGAGGTACGATAAGAATGCTAGTGACTTCTTATCTAACACTTAGCACTTTAGATGCTTCTTCTCAAATGAACTGTCCAGCGTATCTCAGTTTATAGTCTTTAAAGTCTATCTGCTTTCGTTGTTGTCTTCGGTTTGTAGGTGTACAATTCTGAATTTAAGTCGACCTATTTCGGACGTTCTGGATATGCCTTAGTGACTCGGCCTAACGTTTTGCTACATTGGAACAAATGTTTTAAAAATATGTTTTGAAGGTAGCAATCTGTTCACCCGTGGGTGGCCACACTAGCGAGCGTAGCTAACTTGTATTTTTTGCCAAGAAGGCTGTTGTTTTTTAAGGTTCTAAAACTCAGTTGTCCAAATTTCCTGAAGTTTTCTAGCTGATACAGTAGGGTTTAGGCACATCTTTCCCGCTTCCTATTACATTGGCTTCTATGACTGGAAGTAATTTTCTTACAATGTCAGTGTAGTCAAAAAGAAAAATTGCCCATTAATTCGCTAAACCTCATCCTGTAAAATAATAATAATATGACAAGAGGCTTGCAGTGAATGATCGAGGTAAGCATTTTCAAAATAAAACAATTTTGTATTTGATCCAGTTAAAGATTACCACAAAGAGGACGAGCGTACGTCTGGGGTTGTGTTTAAAGTTTATAATCATTAGAATGACAATCATAGCTAAATAAATTCCAACTTATATAGGTGACACTGATTACTTACAGCATTTCTGCCCATATTTATTTCCGAAGGTCTAATAGAATCCAAGCTAATCGGTTGTCCTGTGACCACACTGGTTGGTGGCTGCATAATCGACGAGCGCCCTAACTTTCCTGTATTTGACGAGGCGTCTAATCTTTCAGCTATCTAAATTGATAACAGAATTTTGCATCAAAAGTAATGCAGGAATTTGGATTAGCATGACGACAGACTAATAGCATTCGAGCAACGGTGCTTGAGACTGGAGCCCTGGATCCAGGTAAGGTGATCTCTACGATAGGCAGATACGTACGACACTTGTCCGTTGAGAGTACCAAATGACTTGTCGTCAGTGACATAGCGTTTGTTATCTTCGAATGCAGTGTTGATTTGCATTCAACTGATGACACAGATCGGACGAGCATTAAAGTGAAAGTTCGGTTGATCTCATTATCAAACATGGATGCCGGACTGTTTGTCAAATAGTTGATGCCACAGTATTATTTTTCTAATATCAATTCAGCAGGAAACAGGTATAGACTAAACAGTTGGATTAAATTAGTCAAATTGCATTATATTACTAGAAAATAATCAATAATATTTACTATTTTTCAATTCTTCGTAAAATAACCGATACCTATAAACTTACGAGCTATCTGGTTCCTATCTTACGAGCACCTAGCCACGGTGTCATAAGTTCCGAAGCTGTTGGAACCCTCTTATGTAGGAACAAATGACACCTCACTTTTGTTTATTTATACGTAAATCGAAATTTTTCTTAGAAGTTCCGTCCTTTTCCAGGGTTGGCGAAGTAAATTTCAGAAAGTGTCACTAACGCGCTAGGTATAAAATCTGAGTGCTATGCTGCCTGATTAATAATATAGCGTTATATGCATACTGTAAAGAGGGTACATCAAGAACAGTTTATTATTGCATTTGATAGATAATACAAATACTACAATGTTCATTCAAGTGAAATTAATTCTTTTTATTTCATCGAAGAACTAGAGAATTCTGATTGGACATAACTCCGCCAAGCACGATAATGATAGCAAATAATTCAAATTAAATCTGAAACTAGGATTTGCATTTTATCTTCACCAAAATTTGGCCACTTGTGCCACTTGACAGTAAAAACGGCTTCTGCAATTTTCTTGAAGATCCATCCTTAACTTTTTGACTCAGCTGCTGACAAACATTTTGACAAGCAATAGTCAAACACCTAAAGGAACCTACATTGATCATCACCAAAAATTTGGTCATTTGTCCCTTCTTTTATATTTAACAATTCTTGCAAATATCATGAATTTTCGCTTATAACTTTTTGTGTTATATTCCGACAAACATTTTGACAAACATCAGTCAAGCACATAAGTGGACGAATTGATCATCACCCAAGTTTGGTCATTTGTGTCTTTTCACATTTCTAATAATTTCTTGCAATTTAATGAAGTAAGTTCATTACTTTTTGGGTTATGTTNCAGATACGTACGACACTTGTCCGTTGAGAGTACCAAATGACTTGTCGTCAGTGACATAGCGTTTGTTATCTTCGAATGCAGTGTTGATTTGCATTCAACTGATGACACAGATCGGACGAGCATCAAAGTGAAAGTTCAGTTGATCTCATAATCAAACATATATGCCGGAATGTTTGTCAAATATTTGATGCCACAGTATTATTTCTTTAATATCATTTCAGCAGGAAACAGGTATAGACTATACAGTTGGATTAAATTAGTCAAATTGCATTAAATTACTAGAAAATAATCAATAATATTTAGTATTTTTCAATTCTTCGTAAAATAACCGATACCTATCAGCTTACGAGCTATCTGGTTCCTATCTTACGAGGGCCTAGCCGCGGCGTCATAAGTTCCGAAGCTGTTGGAACCCTCTTATGTAGGAACAAATGACACCTCACTTTTGTTTATTTATACGTAAATCGAATTTTTTCTTCGAAGTTTCGTCCTTTTCCAGGGTTGAAGTACATTTCAGAAAGTGTCACTAACGCGCTAGGTATAAAATCTGAGTGCTATGCTGCCTGATTAATATAGCGTTATATGCATATAACGCTATATATGCGTTATATGCAAACGCACAAAAACCCCCTCTGAAACAGACGAACGTCGTGTACGAGTACACCTGCAAAACTGGAGACTGTGAGCTCCAGCCAAGCTCGTACATAGGCATGACAACGACCACGCTCTCAAGAAGANGAAGGCACAGCAATACTGCACCGTTGCACTGACTACCTCCGACTTCAAATAATGGAATCGCTTCTCATCAGAAACCGTCAACCAGCTATCAATAGTCAAACTACTGGCTCCTGCAGGACCCTCAAGTTGCACGGAGACATCGCTTGGCCATAGCCCTAACGCGTAAAATCACTGGACACTAGCTCAGCCGTCCAGCCAATCAGCGACCGCCTTTGCCCACCACACCGCGTCTAAGTTTATAAATAGAGGTAGCCTCCTTCATGGAATCAGTCCTTGCCAGCTACTCACAAGAGCTGAGCACCTCTCACTGCACCACTACAGCCTGAAGATGACCCGTCGATCAGGTCGAAACGCGTCGCAGCACAATGTATTAAGACTTCAACTTTGCTCAACTGATTCATCTCACCAATAGCCAAGACATCATCTACGAGATCCGAAAACTAGCAAACTTAATAAAAGAATTATCAATCACAAATACGGCGTATTCTTTAACCAATACTGTAAAGAGGGTACATCAAGAACAGTTTATTATTGTATTTGATAGATAATACAAATACTACAATGTTCATTCAAGAGAAATTAATTCTTTTTATTTCATCGAAGAACTAGAGAATTCTGAGAGGACATAACTCCGCCAAGCACGATAATGATAGCAAAAAATTCAAATTAAATCTGAAACTAGGATTTGCATTTTATCTTCACCAAAATTTGACCACTTGTGCCACTTGACAGTAAAAACAGCTTCTGTAATTTTCTTGAAGATCCGTCCTTAACTTTTTGACTTAGCTGCTGACAAACATTTTGACAAACAATAGTCAAACACCTAAATGAACCTACATTGATCATCACCAAAAATTTGGTCATTTGTCCCTTCTTATATATTTAACAATTCTTGAAAATTTCATGAATATTATAACTTTTTGTGTTATATTCCGATAAACATTTTGACAAACATCAGTCAAGCACATAAGTGGACGAATTGATCATCACCCAAGTTTGGTCATTTGTGTCTTTTCACATTTCTAATAATTTCTTGCAATTTAATGAAGTAAGTTCATTACTTTTTGGGTTATGTTANACATTTTGACAAACATCAGTCAAGCACATAAGTGGACGAATTGATCATCACCCAAGTTTGGTCATTTGTGTCTTTTCACATTTCTAATAATTTCTTGCAATTTAATGAAGTAAGTTCATTACTTTTTGGGTTATGTTAATGACAAACATAAAGTCAAAAATAGAAAAAGCGAAGGGACAAACCACCATCACAAAAATTTGATCAGTTTTTCCTTCATAACATTCCCAACCATGCATTTGTGCAAATTCCATGAAGGTTTCATGATCGTACATCAGATGGGAATTCATAACAATATTGAGGCGCTTCACTAATTGCTCATCTGTGCCCAAACTATAGTACTTCGGTAGCCGAGTAGTAGCAACAAAATCTTGCATTACCCCTAACAGCTCCAAATCTCGGTCGATACTGGGATAAAATATTTATATGGGACCACAAATAAATTCATCATGCGGTTGTTCCTCGATCGACAGTGGCCTGTGCATTTTCCAATCGCTTGCTTACCACTTAACTTTCGGCACGGATGTCATCCATCATCATTTCAAGGCAGCACCTCAAATCCTTGGGCTTCTTCCCTTGCCGATTTGAGTCGGCAATTCGATCACTAAAAACAGGTGAAAATTTGCGGTGAGTTTTGCGGTGTCTATCAGTGATCAGCAAGCGCTGTGTGCTCGATGCCGGTATTGTTTTGTTCAGCCGTGGCTGTTATGCAACAAATATGTTTGTTCTAGGCTAACTGAACTAACGCATTACTACTGAGCAATGAGCATTCCTAAAGCTTAGTAACAAGTTAAGAGTTTCAACGGCTTCTGTGATGAATGCCTTACATATTCTTTACAAAATAATACGATCCTGGCTGATGCTAGTGCTTTCTTTATGTAATTCTAGTATTTGAACGTAATCATACAGCAAGAGGCTTATGAAAAAGTGCTTTGGACTGACATTCTCTAACGAAATGTATATATTGCTGAAGAGAAAGGTTGGAGCTGAGAACTGTTTGATAGTGACTCTTTGTGTGTCTTACGATCTACGTGTAAAACGTTGAAGTACGTATAAGCATTACCAGTTTACACAAAGTCAAAGCAATAAAGACCACCATGTGTTTATCTGCCCAGTTGCTGCACCGCATTGAACAATTTTATTTCTGGCTGCGGTACTTTTACTTATGAAATTCATACAGTGAGTGACGTAAGTAGTAGCCTGGAGACGGTTGGGGTACGGGGTATTCATTAACTGCTAGTGGCCGACACCACCAACCTCGGAGGAAGTATAAGCTGGAACATGCGCCTCTGCTAATTCCCATTCAAACTTAGAAGTGTAATTTCCGTAAAATCTGCTGGAAACATCAGCGGGTGAGGAGACGTCCAACTTATGCTCTTTTCCGAATATCTTCGCTGCCCATATTATCCACGAGTACTAAATTTAGATTTTCATTTCCTTAGTGGACTCGAGGACTACAGCACTTAGTACCCGATTTGCCTGAAATTTCCATCTTGTCTTAATCAATAATTTCTACAAGCAGGTTCCGGAAGCCAACTTGCGCTTCAATAAGGGTCTGATGTGGTGCAAGCTATTTAACCACATTGGAGAACTGGCTGTCAGCCGGGTACTGAGCCAGATTGGGTCCAAAGTTCGAGTATTGGGGTAAGGCTAAAGCCATTTTCCAAGGCAGTGGCTTGCACCAAACGGGCCTAAAAAGAGTCGCTCCAGCTATATTTCGTCCGAGCGACAGGAAAAGAAACACAGTCGGGCATTTCATCAGGACTTTTGCGCGCTTATTGGCAACAATAATACCGTCACAATTTATCGCTAGCGTTAAATCGTATGGTGTATCTGTGTACAAGTGCGAATTACATTTCTAATGGGAAAAAAGACAAAGCTAAAACACACGGTAACAGCAGCCTAGAGTGCTTAACACATGACACTGCATGTTGCAGGTTCGAATTACGCTGACACATCAGCACTCACATTTCCTAAAAATGGCAGAGTAGGGGGCACTTGTTGTTACATAAGAACCTTCCATCGATGGTGCCATAGTTTTTGACGATAATTAGTCGATTGCAACCGTGCATACCTCCGAGGCTATTTTACCTATATCCGCAGCATGAGCCAGTTTAAGTGAGTCTTCCAGTAGGGGGTGCTGTACAGTTGACTTTACCACTACCTCTTCGTCATAACAGCCTTTAACTTTGATGCAAAGTGAGCTGAGAAGTTGTGCGTCCGTGTCATGCAGTGTCTGCGACGCCCACCGTCATTAAACGCCGGTAGAAAAATAAAAAAAAAAAAACAATTATTTCAACGTAATCCCTGTTCCTTCGCTGTTCCTCGTCACATTGTTCTCAGGAATAATCTTTTCTTCTGCGTCGTTAAGCTGCTTTCCAATTTGCCCATCATCAGCTAAAAGAAAAAAATTACACTCGCGGAAGCAAGGCAGTACCATCTAGTAAGTATACATACTGCATATGCTACCACTTCAATGTACTATAGACGGCTGCAGCACTTATATTTATCAAATATCGTAAAACAGCTCTCTCGCCTTTCAGCGGATGACGGGATGGAGAGACCAACAAACAAACGAACAACGAAACATGAGAATGTGTATTATTATAATATACATACAGTTCTCGGCCAATTTTAAGTACGATATTTACCTCCGCCAAGGAGATTATGTTTCTGTCAAGTTTAAGTGTTTGTCTCTTTTCTGTTACCAAGATAACTCAAAAGTTATGATGGCCAAATAATTCTAGTTTTTAGGGCATATATTCACATCTAAGTCAACACAACTGACTCCCTACAAAAATTTTGAGCATTGCTCAACTCCTTCTGCCTCTTTTCGGGTGGAGTTACAGATTCAACGCCGCCATTTTTTATGGTCAGCTAGCTCAAATTTTTGCAATTTTTCACATCTCAGACAACCCACCTGAGTGACTGAAAAAAAGAATTATTATTATTACGACTCAACTCCTTCTGCCTCTTTTTGGAGGACAGTCAACAAAATTCATCGTGTCATTTTTTTATGGCCAGCTGATCCTATTTGGATCAGCATGACTGCACCTTCTCTTTGTATGCCGATGATGTCCAACTTACAATTCCATTTAAACCAAAGGGAGAAAAAGAAGTGAGTGAATATGCAGAAGATCTCCTGAACAAGCTAAAAAAAATGGTACGATGCAAATGGGCTAAAACTGAATACGGATAAAACCCAATGCACTGTCTTTGGCACTCAGTAACTGTACATGCAGCTGCACATTAAAAAATTACGCAATACCGTAAACGGAACACTAATATTTCTCCATAAAATTAAACACCTGTTGGATCAAAAATCTCGTCTCCTTCTCATCCACTCGCTTGTTTTCTCTCATTTCAAATAAAAATGGATGGCCCGTGTCTATAACATAATAATAAAAAATTTTGCTGCGTGATTGATCAACTACTGTGGTTTGATCTGGGCTAAAGCCCCTGAATATCTGATATCAGACGTACAAAAAGCCCAGAACTTTGCAGCAAAAGTTGTTCTCAATGGAAAATTCACAACACGCGATCATCCTAGCCCACTGTTATCAAAGCTCCAGTGGCCACGAGTTGACACGAAATTAAAGCTAGATGAAGCCCAATACGTTTTCCGTTCGCTGCAAGGCGCTCCTAAAAATGCTGAGGTTTTGCAGTTTACTTGAAATTGTGAAAGCGGTGGACGATCTCTTCGGCGACATAATCTCCAAGTGCGCTACTGCAGCACCATGGTTGGTCAAGAAGCTCTTTCTATTTCTGTAGCTAGGCTTTGGAATGCTCTTCCCAATTCAATTGAGGATGTGACTGAATATAATCAGCTCACCAGGATGGTGGTGTGGCACTTCGAGCAACCCGATTACTAGGGCTAAAATTCTCTAAGAGAAAGAGGCATACTCTTTTCTTCTGCCCGTAATAAAAATTTCAAATTTTGATTTCAAATATCTACTACATTTGCTCTTATAGCTTCTTAATACATCATATTATTAATGCTCATAGATTCCCTTGATTGCTTACCGCACAGCGAATTTGCAAATGTACTATATATTTTTTTATGCAGAATTTCACATTTATATATGTAATATATGCATTATGATGAGTAATTTTACTCAGTCTGTCATACAGTAAAATGGAGTGCAGTTGTGGACTTACTATGTTTATTTTGATATGTAATTTTATTCAATCTTTGTCATAAGAGGCATAAAATGTTACGCTGCATCACATGTGCAATTGTGCATCGTGTATGCCAAATTTATTCATGTATGTTTTGTTTCGTGTAAATTTATTTTTTTTTTTTTATTCAGCCCTCAGGGATAGATTCTGGCGGGGCCCTTTCCCTGCTAAAATATTACTTGGGCCTCACGAACCCAAGAGTCCCAATTGCCTTCTCCGTAGGAGGTGTTGCACCTTGCCACAGCTCCTGCTGACGAGGTTAGTTTTGCACAGTTACGCAGGCTCTCAATACTGCCCCCTCTATTCGGCAGACGGGCCGCTCATCGAGGTGGCCCGTGCGGAGGACCATAGGAGACACCGTCTGCAAGGGCGTTAATCAATCGAATTGGGTAATCAAAGATAGAATGAAAACGCTAAGCAACATCTGGCGCTTTTTGTCACATTTTACACTGTATAGTTTGTCTAGTCTTAGTTTTACATTTTCTCTACTTTTATCACAAGATCGTAATGTGCTCTGTAATTTTAACGACATTGTCCTTATACTATTATTTTCTCATTTCTTGTAATGCATGTCCGTTCCTCATTCACTCCTGAGTATGGCTAGCTGGTCTATATCCTTTAAATTTCACATCCCGCTTTTCTTCCTATTTTGAAATCCCAGTAAACTTACCGTTCACTAATACGCAACGTCATGCCCTAGCCCACTTTATTCTGTATACTGTATTTCATACTCTCAAACAAAAAAATTGCCCCAGCTCTGCGTAACCAACGCTTCTCTCAACGGAAAATAGTGTCAATTATTGGTGTCAATATCATCTCCTTATTAAGATGTAGACATTTTACCAGTAGCTCTCTGCAAACCAAATGCTAATTCTCTCTTATGCTAGTACTAAGAATGAAAACCTCAGGATGCTGTGCCCTAACCTTATTGGACACAGTATCCATATAAGAAATACGTGTTTTTGTTTTGGTGAAAATTGACCGAGCTGTGATTTCCCTAGCGGGCTGATCATGCGCGTTATCAAAGTGATTGCAGTTGTTAGACAAGCAAGATTTTAGAAATTGAAATATAGGTTCCTGAAGTTTTCTGACATTTAAGGATAATTTGAATAATGTTATCGTGACTGTTTGTAATATTGACTATCAGAATTTAGCCTTGTAAGTTTTATGCTTGTCCAGCGCTCAAAATGCGTCAAATACAGCTAGGTCACTTATGCACTAACTTCAAATTGAGTAAAATTCTCAAGCAATCCATTCCCCACCATATTCCGTGTAAAGATGATGGATAATTTTCTTACAAACACTATCATTTTTCTCTGTTTTCTGTAAAGCGCATTAAGCGGAACGCTGCACTAATGATAATTCTCGCCTACGTTAGTATTAAGTGCTATTCTTATGTCAGTCTTGAGTATGAATATTTTAGGATGCTCATCCCTAAATATGTTGGACACAGCATCCATATGAAAAATAAATTCTCTTATTATTATTTATTTATTTTGGTATGGGTCACATCTAGGTCAACCCACCAGACTCCGTGCAAATAAAAAGCGAACATTGCTCAACTCATTTTACCTCACTTTGGGTCTACAGACAAATAGATATACAGTACTTAAATTTTCAACTAAAATATTATCACCTCTCTCACTTCGTTCCTGGGTGATAATTATGCACCACACGTTAGCATGGGCATCAAACATACTCGGAGATTTCTCTTCTTCCTAGCACGATGATATGGGCAAACTAGAATCCCAATCACATCGCCTAGTTCGTTCTTCGAGGTATAATAATCCAGAGCGATATATTCCCATAGCATAACAAATTGGAGTTATTATATTGCCAGAGATGTCCAGATCCTGTCGCATAAAAGTCAACTCGGTTTTCCTCAACGTGAGAGAATGAGAGTCCGACCGACCCTGAGCACGGAATGTGTGTCATATTCGAATAAATCCCCTTTCCAATGCGACACGGAAAGCACAAGCGGGACTTCACTAACAAAACTCTACATTTTTCTGCTGTTGCAGCTATCACCGAGGAAATTTTCCCATGGACCATGCACTTCTTGGCACAATCGAAAAGTCTTGTCAGATCGTGCTGGTTGGAGCTATCATGTCTAGGAGAACGCTTCGTATATTTAAGGAGTTCACAATGGTTTTTGATTGGTCGTGAATCGTGTCTCGTATAACTGGCCGTAAATAGTCCCACAGTATAACAGTGAAGGCATTAATGTAGGAAGTTTTGGGCCCATAAACCCTTTGGTCGGTCCAATAATTTACAAGAGCGTGGATAATATGGCAAGCAAAGCATTGAAATTTGAGATGGACTTACGCCAGGGTGAGCTAGCGACCTGCTGTTATTCCAAAGGAAACCTTTCGGTGGGGTGCTGGAAACTGCTTTGATCACATCAACTGCGTAAGTGCCCGCTATTAAGAGTGTAAGCGAAGTCTGTAATGGAAAATACTAAGATAGGTTAAGATCAATGACACGAATAATCTAGTAAAATAATCCCATCATGCTGTACAAACTGGGTTACAAATCACCTTGGATTATCAAGTGTCAAAAAAGTTTGCTTCTTGCATGGGATTATATATTTTTATACGGTATTGAATCTTGTTCCCAATACCTCAGTTAACATATAAGCTTGCCTTTCTCGTGTTTATCTCTGTGAAAAAAATATCTAATAATTTTTCTCTTCGTACATAGCCATCATTATTCTTCGTATATCATCAAAGTCCTTCCTACTTGTCTCATATATTTGTACAATTGGAAATGATCTCCAGTGATAACGTTTATTTTGTCAGGTAGAATCGCTAACATTCTCTGTTTAACAGTTTTTGTAATACACCCTTTCTCTAAAGCTATCATTTGTAATATGCTTTTACACACTAGTAATAATTAAGTATATTCTCTTGAGAAAGATTTTCATATATACCTAATCCTTTCCTTTTCTCAAGCAATTTCTGAATATGTGATACCTTATCTATCTTAGCATTATATTGTTACGGAGCTTGTTTCATTACCTACTCACATACATAATTTTTATTGCACGTCCGTTGTGTTAGTTCAAAGCATTGCATTATTTACTAAACCTTTTGGCCCCGTACAGGAGCTATACGTTAATAAAAATCAACCAACAATATTTTTTTATCGGTCTTTTCAAAACTGTTTACTGTTTTAATTCGCCTCTCGTCTCATGGTTCCGACCGTTGTTTCCAAAGTTGATCATCTGAGATAAGAATCGCGCTCGGACTGTTGGCCAGTCAATAATAACTATTGACTACAGTAATCTCTTTGGGTGGCTCATGTATTCCAATTGTGCTCTTTATGTTAACAGAGGTACTTGCTGAAGTACATCAGCCGGCTACACTGCCTGATTATGTCCGAGTATTTCTACACGAGTTCTTTTGTTAGATTTCTGTACCGTCGCCCCCAGCAGCTGGCCATCCATCACGCAAAAAAGGGGGGCTTTTCTTTTGTGGATTTAGAGTCATTTAAAGAAAACATTTTTTTGTATTATTAGACAAATGATTGCATGAGTAAGGTTAATTTATGCTTGATTATTGGCATTATGTTAATATATAATATACCGTCCAAAACCATTTTATTATTCGAGCCTTGAATTGATTACATAATTTTCAATTGCCGAAGAGGAGCTCCAGTCTGAGATGGAAACTATTTTGCCTACGAATCTTTAACAGAATCAGAAAATTATTCCAGTAGACACAAATTACAGATAAATAAAGAAGGAAAATTGATGTTGATGGAGTTAGAATAGTCTGGATAAACGGGAACAGCTGAATACACATACATCACTATGTCGACTAGTTCGAACAGAAAATAGTGAACTGCGGTTGTTTCCTTGTACGTAAGGCAGAAATTCAGAATCACTATTTTCTATAAGGTTATTAACCATTAGTTGTTTCATTACTGCTAAAACTAGATATCACAACTCCTTTAAATAGTAATAGGCAAATAAACTGCTTTTCTACTTTGATTTTTGTTTTAAAATGGAAATTGTTGTTTTTTACACCATTTTCTGTAATATCAAGTCTCTTATGGCGTTAGCCGACTGCAAGTAAATGATAATTCTTTCATCAAAGATAGTAACCATGTTAATTCGTCATTTACTGCGTTTCTTCTAAAAGAAAGATAAAATAACTTCATCCATTCAAGAAAGCTTGTGTACACTGACCCTGCAGCTGTCATAGATATATATATATATATTTATACTACTCGATAAATTGAACCAATGAAGCCCTCCTGAAGTTCTTAAGGTGCAAAGAATGTTACATATGTGATACACCTTCAGAGAAGTAATTAAACACAGTTTAATTTATGAATTTTATCCTCTATGATAATGTGATTCCTACAAGAGAGAAAAACTGAATAACTGAAAAAGCACTCCAAGAGTGCAGACCTCCGCCATGCAACCCACTGCTAACGAAATATTCAGGTTGGTCCTGCATCCTGGATTTCTTATTTTATTATCACCAAAGATTCATCAGCTGTACTATAGTGATATTTCTAATTACTCGGGTAAATTTCATGAAGATTTGCCCATAACTTTTCTCTGTTTTAATCTGATAAACAGAGAGGAAAAGAGATAGACTAACAGATCTTACGAAAATTTGGTCATTCGTTCCTCGTAACATTTCTGATAGTTCCTGCAAATTTCATATGATCCGTCCAAAGCATTTCTCAGTTATGTAACTGGCAAAAAAAAAAGACAAACGCGCAGCATCACCAAATATCAGCCATTTGTAACATTCCTACCAGCTTCTGCAAGTTTCATGGAGGTTTAATCGTAACTTTCTTGAATTACACGTCAACAAAAAGAAAAAAAGATAGACAAACAAACGGCTGAACGGATCTTCAGGAAATATTAGCCATCTATTCCTCCTGACATACCCACCAATCCATGGAAATTTTGAAAGAACCATTTATAACTTTTTTTTAGTTATGTTACCGATAAACAAAGAGACAGACAAACGAACAAGAGACAAACACACGAACAAAGAGACAGACAAACGCACAATCGGTCACAAACACGTAATTAACCTCCTTCACGGAGGTCATTAATTACAAGGTTTGCTGCTACTGTCACTATTCTGATACGTTTACATAACAACTAAACAATTTTCCTAAAATTTCAATGAGTGTCTCCTATTTTTCTTGGGTTCTAGTTAACTTTCCATGTCTGCCACTTGTCTTTCATCATTAGAGAGCACGTTGGGATAAACAGCAGTAGAATCATAATAGTCTTTTCAGCCATTTTGTGTATACAACTTATACCGCGAAATGACATGGTCAATTGGTCATACATCATACCATAAAAAGCAGCTTCGGAATACTTATATGTGATTGATGTTATGAAGTCCATTCGGTTTTTATATAATAAAAAAATGAAACATTGCGGAAATGAAGATCAACGTAGTACCACATTGTAGCTGTGAATGAGAGCGACGTACATGTTATTTAGTTCAAGTATTGCGTAAAAAGAATTTTTACTAATATTTTGCTTTAGTTCCATGCACACAATTTAAGTCGTTTAGGGCCATGCTATTAATCATGTTTATTATAAAAGCCCTTCACTTACTTTGTAAAATCTTAGGCCTTAATTATCTGCAAATGTGTATACTGGCGCTCATGCTAATAATCCTGAGGTACAGTAAGAACCTATTATTAAAACATGCTCATATCCGTAATGGATGCAGTGAAAGTTTAAGTGTATGCATCTATTTATATTACCAATCAATAGACTTCCCTGAGGACCAAAGCCCTGATGGATGGACCGTTACGAATCCTGCAAAATTAAATTGCTATAATAGTCGGTTTAGAGCGTTCAATATTTCAGTATTAATTGTATCTAACTCTTGCTGAGTACTTGCATCTTTAAATCGCGTTTGAAAATACTGCACTTCGAGGATCTCTAATAAGAAGAAGACTCTTTACTCATTTTATTCAGTAAAAGATATGAAATGAGCAGTCACGACTTTAATAATAGGAAAATGAGAAACTGTTGTTGATTACTTACGCTGCACTGTAATATGAGTTTCACTTTACCGATCCAAAGTGAAGTGAGATAACATTTTTGTATGTACGTTTGTTTGTTTACAGTGTATTATTGTGAATTGAATGCCTTCAAATATATTTCAAGTTGCCTCCAATATATTTTGATGAATGGATGGATGCAGGAAATGCATCTCGAACTAATTTTGCATTGTGATGCTTCAAAGCATCATCAATGGTGTGAGAGGGGGGGAGTTTGCACATCTTTGGGTGGAACAAATGCCATAATTTATAGAATCATTTGTTGATTTACTATTTCAAATAACTTTACTATCAAAATAAAACGTAGAGTAAGTGAGGTTTTTTTCTTTGTATTCCCGACATGACAACCATATGATTAGTTCTTTTGTGACTCAACTCATTCCTTGTTGACACTGGTAAACGATTTATACTCTCATAATTTAAGTATAAAATACATTTTCCATCGTATTTACTACTATTTACTATACTGCTAATTCCAGTGTAGCTATTTTTAAGCTCTCACGTCGTTTCTTTACATCCTCATAGTTTCACTAAAGATTTCTGTTGTTACTCTACTTTTACTTTTCGCTCTACTGCTCTCATACATTAGCAGTTTTTAACCCAACAATCCAAGACATTTTGCGCTTGATGTTCTAAATATTTCGGTTTTTGCACGACGTAACTCGCGCTATCGAACGCCTGCATGTGGCAAAGACTGGTGCTAAGATGCAGTAATAAGATTTATGGTGCTTAACGTGTAGAAATATTAAGTTTTTCAGTTATCTACCACAGATCTAGTTTGACACACAGAGTCCACGAAAATACTCCGTTAAAGGTCAATGCAATAAGAAGACAATACGCCAAACTTCAAAAAAAAATTCTGCCTCCCAAAATTGTTGACTCGATACCGATGTCAGGAGCCTGTGCTGCTCGGCATAGCACGATGCGTGCCGACCTCAAGTTGAGGCATTAAGCGATGTTATGCATTCCAATATTTCATGCAGGCCGTTAATGAGTTTAGTGGTATCCATTAACTCTATAGGACATGTCTGGGGCCGGTACACTGGCGAGGCCAGGTTCATGATTTACGCCTTGCTCAAGTGGAGACTGTCGTGGCCGTGACTTGCTCTGTAGCTTGGGCTTTAGTTCACTCTGGCTCTACGCTGCATTATAACAACAAAATTTTGCGCTTAATAAAGCAACCTGACTTGCTATATAAGCCAGACCTGTGGGAAGAACAAGTAGGCTTTATTATTGTCGTAAGATTTTGTGCTTAATAAAGCAGCCTGTCTTTCAGTATAAGCCAATGTTAGAGAAAAAATACGCTTTATTACCTCCGATAAGGAGAGTTATGTTTCCGTCGGAGTCAGTTTGATTGTCACTTGCATGTTTGTCTGTCACCCAGATAACTCAAAACTTTGTGGATAGATCTCTATCAATGTTATAGGGATGTTAGGAGGTACAGATGATTAATTTTTAGTAAAGGTACGTTAAACCGTATGTTTGTTTGTCTACCTGTTTCTTCTTGACACTATCATTGAGAAAGGCATTAACTAATTTTGCCGCGATTTTTAGGTAATGTTAGGAATATTACGAGAAACAAATGATCAAATTTTTATGATAAATTTTTTACAGTTCGTCAGTAACATTACCCAAAAAGTTACGACGGGTTTTCAAGAAATTTACACGAACAGCTATAGGTATCTCACAAGAAGCAAATGGCCTAATTTTAGTGATGATCAAAAATAAACCCTGGATTCAACACTAATTTGAATTTTACGTTAACTGCATTGCTTGGCGGAGGCAGACATTCTCAGAGTGCTTCTATACTTATTATGTAAAACTAGCGGGAGCAGTGTAAGTTCAACGGTTAATGTATGTTTATCACCCGCGTACAAAGTGAGAGAGGTGATACTGTTTTCGTTGAAGATTTAAGTATATTTGTATATACATCAATATATATGTATTTTAAATATATGTACATATTTGTCTGACCACCCAATAAGTGGCCGAAAGAGTTAAGCAATGTTCATGCTTCTTGCAGGGAGCCTGGAAGGCTGTCCTCGATGTGACCCATGCCAAAATACTAAGATTAGCTGGCCGTAAAAATTGACGGCAATGAAAGTTGCTTTCACTGCGGGTGATGGTCTTACGCCATGAGGCGTTCTAGTTTCACTTCCTTTAGTTGGATACCGCGTCTAGATCATCTTACTACTGCTGAACAGCTGAACTATTGCTCGTCACTTAAAATCTGGCAAATTCCATCTAAAGTTACGCAGTCCGTCTATTTATCTCAACACACCTCGTCCAACCTGTCTTGGTATTCTAATTCTACCCGTGAATCTCAGATATGTTCTGTCTGCAAATGAATCGTACTTGTGTCTTGATGGAGATACATTGATACACAGGTACGTCTTGCATGTTTGCCTATGTATTTGCACGCCATTTCGAAGCCCAACTTCATATAGTATACAGCTAATTTCGCCCTTCATAATGTCACACATTTTCATTTCTTTTCGTCGGCTTATACCCCTTTATTCACACGATTACGCTGCTCTTAAATATTGAGCGATACTTCACTCTTTTTCTGTTTTACTTGATGCCATAGTTATAGAACAAAGTCGAAGAAACTCTATCAATTTCTTCAAAAGCATAGGTATTCTTGTGTTAGCGTAACCACCTGTTCTCAATATATTATATTCCCATAGACATCGCAGGTTCGATTCAAATAATACTTTAGTGTGGAGCTGTGTCGCGCTTATCCTAGCTATGCATTTGGCCCTATTATGAATGTCCTGCAACACTTGCAATGTAAATATTTTTGGTTATTAAGGACAAGTACAGACTTTAATTTACATTTACCAGGTCAAACATTCGGCACAGGTCGAGTTAGCAGAAATTCCACGGTTAATTGAAGTGTTCACTTCCCTAAGTTTGACCTGAGGTAGCGCTTTTAACTTAACCCACCCCATTTAAGCTACGTCCGCTGCTTAACTCTGTCTACGGTTACGCACTCCGTCTACCTTACACCCCGTCTAACCTCTCTTACTATTCTGATTTCACTTGTGAATCACGTGTTTGCTCTGTCAGCAAAGAATTTGCACTTGTATCTTGATAAAGACATATAGATACGACGATGTTTTTGGCATTGTTCTCCTAGGTATTTATATGCCTTTTCTGAGCTCTGTTCCCACAGTTTACAGATAATTTAGCCCTTCATAGTCTCACATGCTTCAATTTTTTCTCAGCGTATCCGAATTTTTCGCACTACTACGGGACCCATGAATATTGATCAGTAGCCCATCGTTTTCCTGCTCTTTTTGATGCGATAGCTGTACAACAACGTACAACAAACCGGGCCAATTTTCTCCAGTCAGAGTAGCGTAATGTTCTTTATTCAAGATGCCTTTGTATTTCCTTAGACATCACACATTCGCTTGAAAACATACTTTAGAGCCGATGTGTTCAACACTCTTCCTGCACCGAATCCTAGCTACGTGCCTGGCCCTATTAAGAATGGCGTGCGCTCCAAGTAAAGCGAACATAATACTTTGTGAAAATAATGAAAACGGTAGATATGATACGGGTGAAGTGATCTTCATATTTGTGCGATGAAATTTACTGAAAATTTTTGAGAAGAGAATAAAAAGCACTTATCTGTGGCGGAATTTCCTTCCAGCAAAAATCAGAGGTTCTTACAAGTTGAATTTTCCCTATCTAATAGTGGAAGCATAAAGGTCGAACCAAGGAGCTTCTAATGGGAGGAGCAAGCCCAAGCACTCCCTGGGCGAGTAAACACATGGCTTTGTCACGTGATTGAAGCTGGCGTTTGGAGTCCTTAAAGTGGCTGAAGTGGCAGTGACCAGCACATATAATTAAGGAAGATACAGACAGGCAGTTCTTCAATATCTTTGCTAGACAATCGTGTCTGAAGATTTATATCCCAGGGCTCACACTGTTGCTTTCATCATATAAGATGGTATACAGGATACAAGTTTCCTTTACATACTTCCATCCGCTCAGAATTTCGTCGATAGTTAATGGCTCTAAAAATTTGAGCTCAGGACTCCTTTCTATATAGGCTGCGTGAGGCAATGCCGCTCTCCGATTGGATAAGCCACTCAGCCAGTTTAAGGGAAAAGTTTACTCGCAACGCTCCCGTAGGATAAATAGAGAGGGCGCGCTCCTCTCTTTTAGAACCTCCTTGGGTCGAACTAACCCACGAACTAAGGAAAGAACGTAGGGTGGAACAAGTAGAATTAAAATATGACTATCTGGAACCTTTGGAAATGCCTCACAGCAAAGTCACCATTCTTCAGCGATGTTCCAAACCCGTATCATCCTGCTTTCCCCTATCTAATACTGAATGATCCTATGGAAATTCTACAGAACAAAACAATTGTCCCTCAATTATGACGACCTAAGACCCGTATCATGCATACGAAGGAATAAAAATGTTCCAAGTCAGGCAGTGAATCTTCTACCTTAGACCTGCGAGCAGTGGCAGCTTAAATTTTACATGACTGTATCACCTATTGCTCTCTTCCGGGGCCGTATCCAGGATACCTCAGCGGAGCCTTAATTTTCCTTTGGGTATAATTTTCCTCTAATCAATGCGTCACGGTCGTACTAACTAAGTAACTAACTAGCAGAGAGACTAGTAGATTCATAATACAGACTAGTGAACTCATGCATGAAAAAATTCACGCTATAATCGATATGTTTGCTTAATATAGGCCGGTGCGGAAGGATTCGGAAGGGTCGGGGCGGAGGCCTTGGACCTGTGGAGGTGGCTCCTGTGTCGCATAAATGCGGCTTCTCCCTCCATTGGTAGCACGTCTTTGTTCTTGAGACTGCAGTAGTTTCGTTCCTCTTTTGCGTTCCCTATTCAGTCTTATTCTTCTTTCACGTGCGTCTTCCATAGTGAGAGGCAGAAGTAAAAACTTGTATTAAACACTGCAATAAACTTCCATACAATTCCAGTCAGCCTATCTGCCATGTGAGCGTGCCGTAGCCATGATACTGCCATTCAGACTCAAATATGTGCTT
>LQNS02278157.1:9245900-9263260 GCA_001587735.2 Parhyale hawaiensis
GGCTCAATGCTCAATAGAAAACGTTTCTTTCTGAGGGTATCGAAGAGCTAGTGCAACGATAGACCAAGTGCACTGACTAGAAGGGTGACTATGTTGAAAAATTACCTCACTGTAATTTTTGTATTGTTGTATTAGATAAAAAAATGGAGTGCGGATACTTATCGACTGACTCCTCATAGATTTAATTTACCCATTTTCCCCTCTTACCATGTACAGTCTGTTATATTATCAGGTCATTTGCTTATGAGCTTCTACTTGCAATGGAACCCTGAAATATCCTCAATAATATTCTGCTTGAGTGTGACACCAAGTTGGATGAATTCTGGTAATCAAATTTCCTGCGGAGTGAAGCAGCTTTACTTGTTCTTTTCCTTTTGCATGCAGCTGTGATGTAACTACAGCTAAGGTTAATCTACGTTACACCAACAATTTTTCATCTAATAAAGCAGCTAGATATTCTATGCGCCAATGCCTTCAGTAATACGTGTAAAATCCTAAATTCTATTGCAGTTGGAGGAAGACGACGGTAGATACAGTACAGCAACAAATATATGATCTGCAAAAAGATACATTTTCTAGTAGCTGCTTGCACTTGTCATATTCTGTAATTCTCTCTGAAGTTTTCTTAAAGTGATTGTATTATCTCCTGTGCCAAGGTCAGTAAAAACTGGCAACACGACAGTGTGTAAACAAGAGCTATTGCATAAGATTTTGACCCCGTTGGCTTAAGTTTGGTCGAGACTGTGTCCCCCTCCCCACGCTTAATACTTAAACACACTTTATCTGAATCCTACATTGCAACTTACCAGAAAAAGTAACAAGAAATATCAAACAACAGCGTTAATCGAGTAGTGACAAGAAATATTTAATTGAGTAGTTACCAGAAATCTATAAATAAATAACTTATTGAGAACACAATATGGGCTCACAAAATACATATAGTCGAGTTGTTACAAGAAATCCCCAATTGAGTAGTTGAGGTAACGGTGTCACTTGGGCTACCATTACTAACCAGTTTATTTTGGCAATTTTTGAAGCCAGTATTTTGAAAAACACGTGACCAGGACGAAATGTACGTCTGTACTGGCGACGTAAATATATTTCATGTAATGGAGTGAACGGAAAATTTGTGAGAGGTGCATGCTCTGTTGCAAGAACAGCCGCCCTGTCATATCAAGAGAATCCTTTTCTTGTAATTTATGATAATGGCTGCTGTTGTGAATATTTAGCAGCCCAGTATGCTAATTCTGAAGAGATGAGCTGCTGCAACTTCGTGATATTCGTCACTACTTTAATAGTAAGGCATTAAGCTATAAACCGCCTAAGCTTCCATAGCCAGTGTACACAGCACTGAAATATTTCTTTTTAAAATGCTGCAGAAGACATTAGAACAATAAAGTCTTTCGTGAAGGATAAGCAGAACCTGTATAGAGGCTTCCTGAGCTGAAAGGTTAGTTCAGTCAAGAACATACGACGTTAATCCTCAGTACGTTCATGAGATTTCAAGAGGGTTTTTGTTAATTAACCAAGCGAAGTTAGGCATTTGGCACTCGTTCCTAAGTATATCTAGTTGAAGAATCATTCGCCATTCAGTAATTTACACCCTGTAGGCGCTTCCAGCAGATAAAAACTTGAAAAATATTGCTACTTTCTGCACCCTAAGCTGGAAAGCTCGAAGCTCTTCATATGTTGGTGTATCATATGCTACTGAAAATATATTAATTAAAAAATAAAAGCTTCCCATTTTTCAGTTGATACATGTTTACACAGTGACGTTTTCCTCTAAGTTATTTTGTGTATTATCAACAAAGGCTCTCACGTTTTCATTCACGATGCTACCAATGACCGCTTCTGTATAGCATTTGTTTCGCCTAGTTTTCTTGATGCTTCTACGGATTACATATAACTCACATTTTCTTTGTAGTTAGCGCTTAGGTGTGTTAGGGTTACTTGAATCTGGGATTGTTTGTAACCAGTCCCATGGCGGTTTAGTTTTATTAATAAAACTATGAATTCACTGCCTTAGGACGCAGCTTTTGGGATAAATTCATCCTGCGTGGAACACAAGAACACCGACAAAACCATCCAGCCAGACTCACGAAAGACTCGCTCCCTTTTACCAGTGTTCTCAGTCCAACGATGATAAATATGATCACACACAATACATGTGGATCATTAAAAAAATAATAATCTCTGTAAATGCAACTGGATGAATTTATGCCAGACACTCGGAATACAGCGATCGTGCTTGTGAAATGCGAGTTGCGATCAGAGGCGACGGCGACGCCTGCAGTTGCGACGAAATATTCATGTAGTTTCACCTTGCACTGCACGAGGCTGTTGAACAAAATACCCAGTCGTATTTAAAACGCCACTAGCATGGACTCGATATGTATATTTTAAAATCTTACTGAACTCACGTATGTACATGAAAGTACCCAATACGTTACGTGCACTGTGGAGATAACCTGCGAGTGGCTCTCTTGCAACGTCATCTCCACAAACGTTCAGTGGCGCACGCAGCAGCACGCGGACACTGTCACGAAAAACATCAAAGGTAAGGTAGCCTGTGTCCCCCACGATTGACGTATCCTAAAAAATGTTTTTTTTCCTGAGGTTTCCGTAAATTTATTTCAGTAATAATAAAAAGTTTATTAACACACTGTAGCATAGAGGTATCGAGAATATAGGCGTATTTTCTGGAATCGCCTTAACTTTCCATATCAATCAGCTGCAGCAGCTTATGTTCTTTTCAGCAGAAACAATATTTCAAATACAGAATATATATCAAGTTGGAAAAAAGTTCCGTCCCTTTTTAGATTTACGATTTTCGAGGAATATTAAAGGAATTGTTCATTACGAGCTACTATAGGATATAACTAAACCACAACTTCTGAAGGGTACTGTCAGCAGCTAACCCGGTTAAAGACCGTACTGCAAGAGAAAAGACCTTCGTTGGTAAACAGAAAAGGTGAGATCTTCCACCATGACCATACCAGTTCCCACCCTTCAAGAGCAACTAAGAATCTCATAAATGAATTTCGTTGGAAAATTTGGATTCACCCGCCACATTCTTCTGATCTTGCGCCAACAGATTTCGTCTCTTTAGAAGCTTGCAGCCCACTTATTAGGACAAAGACTTACTTCAAGAAACATGATATGAAGCTAGCTGCCTTTTTCCAGTCAAAACAAAAAAAAAAAAAAACATGTGAGAAGACGGTATCAAAAAGCTTGTGGGGAGATGGGAAGAGGTCATTGATGTGAATAGTGTTTATGCTGATGATTTCATAGAGTTGTGTTTTGCTTCATCTTTATTTTCACTTAAAAACAATAAAGGGAACAGAACTTTTGTTCCAAGATGGTATAATACTATAATACCTAGGCAGCTACAGCGCAAATTTTCAGTAGCAATTATTAGCCGAGGACTGCTCTGGTTAGGGTATCGAACTTGTTGCTTATTATTATTTTTTGTAGGCAGAGAATGCTAACGAATCTGCTGTAATCGACACTCCACTCATCAATCCAGCAGCGTTACTTCTATGCGTATACATGTACTGGAAAGAACTCAGAGCTAACCCGAGTTAAGCTATGACTACTCTCAGAAAATGGGCCGCTTGATCCATTTATTGTCCAATAACTACAACTAAGTAGCTAATCTTTTTCATTTCTACAGGCAATACTCTAGAGCCACTGGAGCATTGCTCTCTCCGCATATAACTTTGTTATCGTACTACAGGACCTTCCCGTTGTATTTCGCGTACCTAAATTTCATCTCAATTATTTCCTGCCTCATCAAGGAATCATTCCGAAGTGTATGATACTGTTGACACAATGTAGCAATTAGAAATAGATTCATCACAAGCCAACGTGCAGCTATGCATGATCTATAGTCAACTTCTCGACCTAAAGGAGCTTCATCGACGATGCTTTAGTATTTCACGGCAGTGTTTGATACTGCAACCGTGACCAGTTTCTCAAAGCCACGAATGTAATAATGGTATCTATAAATCATTGCTCAGTGATTACAGGACGCCGAAAGAGTGTTTGCATTGTGGAAGCCTCAATGAAGCCGCGTCCTGTTGCGATGAATAACTTCTGCCATAGTTTTATTGGCAGATTAAAACATATATTACATCGTTCCTATTATAACATTTGATTACACCCCTCGGCTTCATTAAGTAAAATGCTATGAGCTCCACAACATGTCTGCCATGCCTTTATTAGAGTTTTCTTAGCGACCCAAGTTTATGTCGTCACTTGTAGTTGACTGCATACCTAGGTAATTCTATTTCCACGCAACAATTTTACTAGCTTTGTCTCCAATGCCTAACAGCTTTATTTTAACTGTAAGTGAAACATGCAAAGTTACCTATTATAGTCCACAAATTTTATTAATATACTTTCGAATCATAGTGAAAATGGTCCCATATAATAATTTTGTTTTTGGTAGAAAATATTTAATACTGGTACCTATACTGTAATTCTTTCTGCATCTCTCCCATGATGTTAATAAAGTGACACTTTTATATATTTTATAACAATTACATATAATATTTATTTTAGGGCTAATATAATATTTTGCTTCATAATGTTATCTTATCATCAGCGGAATAAGGAAATAAGAACCAAGACATTCACCGAGCTCTCTACGCATCTCTCTTTTTTTTGCACCAGCTAACACGGGTGTGTTAAGAGAATGGACTGGTTACCTGAACTGACAGACAAAGGTTTCAGCGATAAAATGAACTCACTGTTTTTGACAATTAAACATTGAGTAGTGGGTATCTGGAGCTACGGAAAAAAAATAGAGATCTAGGAGGAAGAAGCAATTCTACAAAGGTGCGTATGTTTTCCATTCTTTCTCTGCATAGGCATGATATTCCAGCACTTCAAATACGAATCACAACTAAAAAGTTGGTCACATTTCAAATTCTATTTACGAAAAATTTTTTGCAGATCATTGATACCAAGGAGATCTATAAGCAGTAATTACAATGAAATATACTAAACTAATATAATGGTACTTATTCTATCTGGCAATTTATTTTCTACGTTCTGCAAAGCCATGTCCTCTTTTAATTAGCTGAAAGAAACAAATGTTTAGCATGCGTTGTCCACCGTTTATCAGAGTTCCTATAATTATATTAACTAAAAACTGCTTCTAACCATACTTCCATTTAGTTGAAAGTGGTCCGTGACGCAGGTGTGACCGAAACACAAAGGAAAATAGCCTAATAAATATTAAAAATTACAATTGGGTTGGTCATCGACTTCCACTCATTCAACGTCTCTTTCACTGGCTCTGCAATGTCTCCGGTTGAGACGGACGATTCTCCAAAAATATTGTGACCAGAGCAAGCAGAGCTTGTGTGCATGAACAAATCCAAGAAAGTCATGTCTGAGAATAATTTTGTCTCGAAGAAAGACTCACGAAATCGAATAACAAGAAATACAATACTATAAGGCTCCACGACTGCAACGCTAACCCAGAATAAGCTTTCGGATCGTGCGTGAAAACAACTCGCAGGCGTGTAATTTGTCCCTCCGAAACGTCCCGAATCTCTTCCATTACGATGGCCGTAAAAAAATATTGAAATGTCACGCTCTGAAATAAAAGAAACTCAGCTAGCATCATTTCCGAAGAATGTATCGATTGCCAATTTCGGAACGGTTTTTTTCCTGGTTGGGAAGCGACATTGTTTTGCGACATGGCATGTTTTTCTGGCAATCACACGAGCCATTAGTGTCACAACGTTTCATTTGGTTTCGGATGATAGAACGCCGCCTCTCTACGGGAAAACATCATCAAGCAGCTTGGCGTCCGTACCTCGCTCTCATCTCTGTTGTTATATTTAGCAAACGACAGTCCAGACAGACCAACCAACGAACAGTGATCAAAGCCCGGTAATGCGTACAGTGGTGCATCTAGATGGACACTTTGCGCGCATTTTCTCGGATATCGCATTTCCCTCGGGGACAGTGCATCGTAAACAACAATTCCGCTGAGTTTCCCTTCACGTACTAACAATGTGTACAGATTTCGAGTCACGTACTCTATCTAGCAGGCTGGGATAAAGCGCACGAGACGAGCGACAGAAGGGCGATTTGATGACACACTCAAGCCCAGCTTTCCAATGCGGACGATTTTGTGACATACCCGCTCTTTAGCTCAGCGCTGGGAAAAATAGTTTCGAAAACGTCTCGATTTTACGGGCAGGCTTCGAGAGAAATTGACGTCAGAGAAACAGACTAAAGGCAATAAAACTACAGAACATGAGGACCCGAATACCTAGATTTTCAAGCAAAAATGATTGCAGTCGGCAGAATTGTTTTGGGCGTGTGATGGGGACGCAAGCAGAGTCGCAAGCGTTCACGCAAAATTAGGCAGAGTTTTGGTACGGTAAAACTACAATGGCATGAATGTAAAGGTTTTTTTTAGTTACTGCTGCATTAGAGAATAAAAACTGAGCACTAAAAAGTTCTGTTACTCATTGAAACGATTGGAAGATGAAATTAGAAAATGTGTGGTTATCCATTTCTACTGCATATGCCCTTGGTGTTTTTATGAGTTAAAGATAGCACGAAAATGAGTACTCGGAGCGCAATATTTTCATAAGCACGTGTACAGTATGTTTCGTAAACGTATTTTCAGATAGAGAATTTTCCCCAGATCAATTTCATTTTTACCTTCATCTTCACTGTCCGTGAAAATATTGCGAAATGGCGCTTTGTTCATGAAAATTGCTTCAGATGACATTAATTTCCTAAATGAAAAACTATGTTCTAGCAAAGTAACAGTAACCGCTCATCATCCACGAGTTTGCTTTGAAAAAGTAGCATTTTTGAGCGCCCACACTCATTATTCATCTTAAGAATGCTCATCACGGTTAGCAATGACTCTTAGTTATCCGTGAGCCCCAACCTTAAAACTATCAATTATAACCATGGTAGGGCATGTTGTATCAAAAACCTCAAACATTAGAAAAATTAATTTTGCTTACTAAGTTGTATCGAAAACAAAATTATATACTATAAGTTACTTGTAACCTAGACCATTATGGAATCGAAGCCATCGGGTAAACATTTTTTTTTTTTTTTTTTACATTTACCCTCAACCATTAGAAACGTGTAACCCTCCTTTCTCTGCCAAGAAAAATGTTTCGCGTTATCTATGAAGTCAAGCTCATAATCGTAAACCCGTCCAATTCTATGGGGAAAATTCCTAAGTTTTGCCCTTCACTCGAATATACGAGTACTCAGTTCTACGGAAAGAAAATGTTCCAGGTTTCATTTAGCCGTAAGCGTTAACAACGTAATTCCAGATTGAAGCAATATCTCACATCAAATTTAACTTAGTTTAACTATTGTGGAGCTAAACCTTATTAGGTCTCTTGGTGATGCAACCCACGATATCAGTGTGCTACAGAATGCGCCGATTGTTCTAACCACGAAGGAAGTATTCTGGATCACACTAACGCTCATGCGTGCCTGCAGGAGGTCGGATCTCTCGGTGTGGTATTGCTAATGACCTGAAGTGCCGTCACTTATCCATCAGAACGTTTTGTTACGTTTGTGACGTGTGTGGGGAGCCAGTGTGACGTTAATGATGCCATTAGAGGCTATAGCTGAAGACGTCCCGGTGTTAATTCTACTAACGTCTCATAACACATGGCATGCCTGTTATGGACGCGGAGGTGGGCGAGGGACCTCGATGTACGCGGGTCACAGTCCTGTGATTGAAAACCTGACACAAATTCAAGATGAAAAGGCTACGCGAATCTAAATGAGGGTTATTGGCGATTGCGGTCCTGCAATTGACTGAAGAATGTTAACTTATTTCGTGCTTCTCTACGTATAAGTAAGTAAAGGAAAATTGATATATTTTTTAAAAAGCAAAAAGTTTCTTCATCGTGAGTGAAAAATTTTTGTTAGCTCTGTTGTACTGAATTGTTTTTAAACTTTGGGATGCCTATCAGAATACTCACTCATTTTCAGAAACTCGGTAAAAAAAATCCAAATTTTACAAAATAAAAACTCGCAGTAGAGCGCTTGATTGGGCTTCCGAAAGATAATTTGATTGATCATATTAGGCCATAAATCACAATGATTTTTCTATATAACAACATGAGGCAAGGCTTGTACCAAATTTGTAACAGCTGCAAAACAAAATTAGTAAAACTGTGACTTCATAATCGAAAATTGAGCTTCTTCGAACGTCTGAGCGGCTACATTGTATAACAACAATTAAATGTAAAGTTTCATTCATTTAGTTCTCACCACGCATGACGTTGAGAACGGAAGCGGGCCATAGCGTAGTTGAATTACTGTATTTTCATAATTTTCTCAGGGAATCATGTTTCAACAGTTCATTCATCAATATCATTCAGCGAGTAGCTTACTATTAAAGTTAATATTAAGAAAACAATTAACTGAACACGGCTTTAAATATTGACATGACAACTAGACACAAGTAATGAATGTCTAAATAATTCATGTATCTTAGCAAGCAACCACGTTCCGTACCTTTGCGCTTGAAACACAGCAGTCGAGATGAATGCAATAATATTGAAAACACGGGAATTATTTCAAACCAACGTTATTTCTTTGCTCTTGTATAGTCAATTTACCAATTATATTTCTATAAAACCGGAAACTCAAGCCTGCCTGGACACTGATTGGTCAGCCAATTACACCAGTGTAACTCCTATGGGCAGGCAGGCGCCTATAATCAGGACCCAGCAAGTCGAGTCTCCGGGGAGCTCTTTTCCAGATTATTACCTTTGAGGTCAGCTGGAATCGTGAAGATTTTCTACTTTCCTCTTCACTGCAGCACAGTCTTGGGTTACCTTTAGACGAAGCTAATTACTGAGTCTTCTCATGGGACCACCTACAGTAATTGTATTGAAATATCAGTCCCTGCTTTAGCTTTATAAATCACTCATTGCTCGTGGCGAGCAGCGGGGTGTCTATGTTGGTAAACGCTTTTAATAAAATAGAAAGAGCTGCGCTCATTGTTATTCCTTGCCGGAGATATTATTTATAGCTCCAGGAACCAATTACCCTTGGCAGTATCCGCTCACGCTCCTGATAAATTTTTCAGCTTGTTATTTTTCTAAGTTAACGGTAGGAGGCCCGACCTGAGTTCTGAACATTAGTATTAGAGGTAATTAAACTTTCAGTGTCTCCCAAGATTGGCTTAATTTATGTGGAGCACTCATGCAGTTATGAATTTTATTTCGACACGCCTATATAAAAATGATTGGTATATAGGCAGAGTTCCCAAAGATTCGTACGGGGAATAATCCATGACATGCGGCACTGCAAAAGCACACTGTACACGCTGGTAGTTGTATTGCCAATCTCTTCACATGAAGAATAAACTGGACAAGAAGAAATCATTTTACTTCATAAAGTTTCGTGTCCTTCATATATGACGTTGCAAGCAATGTTATTCTTACGAGCAGCTAAAATATTTTTTCTTTAGGTTGAGGACTTGTGCAACATGTTAGACTTGGCTAAGTCTAAGGAACAAGTACTTAGCATCTATCAAAGTGCAATCTTGAGCAAGCTTGAAGAAAGAGATTAAATCTTTTCAGTCTGCTACTTTTAATTTGGTATGACACGAATATTGAAGAACAGGGCAGTTTCAGGAAGATTAAAGTAGAAGTTTTTTCGAGGGGACCTTCTAATTGTATTACCAACTAGAGCACTCTAAGAGCGCATACCTCCAGCAAGTAAGGCACCGGTTACGAAAAAACTAAAATGGTTCTGAAACCAAGACTTTCTTTGTATCAATTCCAAAATCTAATCACTTGTGCCCTTTGAACAATATCAACAATTTCTGTGATTTTCTTGAAGATCCGATCATGCACTTACGAGTTATGCTGCTAACAAACATTAGTCAAACAACCAGGCCAACAGATCGTCACCAAAATTTATCATTTTTCTTTCAACATTACTAACAATTCCTGTAAATTTCATGAAGATCCATTGATAACTTTTTGAGTTATTGCGCTAACAAGTATAAAATCAAATACAGCGACAAATTAATGAAAAAAAATTTAGTCATTTGTTCTTCGTGATATACAGTACCTAACAATTTCAGGAAAACCTGTCCATAACTTTTTGTGTTATGATCAGGGTTGGCTGGTATAAACCAATTGGTTCAAACCAAATAAAAAAAAATTATGGTTTAAACCAACAAAAAAAAACTATGTTTTTGTGTTTATTTCTATTCAACTTTTTGTTTTTTATTCATAAACATTGCAAAATAAACAGCTTTACTTCTAGAAAGTATCAAATTTTGGTCACACAACTGAAAGAATGGGTTAATGTGTTCCTTTTCAGGAATTCGTTTGAGTGTTGGGACAGTTAGGGTCAACTATTCCTTACATTTATTGCAGCCCAAAACTTAGTGAATTATGTGTTATTTCCTTTCAGAGATGTATATTTAATTATATTCTGGTAAGCTAGAAGCTACTGAAAATAAAAATTAGTAGTTATATAGTTGCAATCAGGTAACTAGTGAGCTCATGAGAAGGATGACGGCATATAGATATTTCACTTTCTTCAGTTTATTACTCTGCTCTTAACTAGCTAATAGCTAGCTATTTCTATCAGGGTATCTTTGTATTTTGGAGTGTTTGGAGCTATTTCACTTTCTTTAGTTCATTACTCTGTTATCAATAACTGGCTAGTAGCTTGCTATTTCTGTCTAGTTGTATTTGTAATTTGAGGTGTTTTCAAGCTTTTCAAAGGACTTTATTGCACTTTTAAATCATAGCATTTCTGCAGATTGCACATTAAGTGTAGCCATAGCAAATACAGGTACTCTGGTAACTGCTTGTTCGTAACCCTTCTATCTTGAAATCGTTCTTCTACAATATAGGAAGCTGAAATGAAGAGACTAAGGTTGTTGATATTAGCTAGTTACATGTGCCTACACAGCATAAAACCCTTTAAATGTTGGATAAAATTCCTAGAACTCGAAAAAACAACAAAATAGTAAAAAATAAACACAAAAAGCACTTTTTTTGTTTTAACCAAAAAACATGGTTTTTGGTTTAAACTAAAATAAAACATGGTTTGTGACAACCCTGGTTATGATACTTACAAGCAATCAGCGGACATAAAAACAATTAAAAAGATGAACGGATCTTCACCAAAAGTTGAGCATCTATTACTGTTAACATGCCTAACAATCTCTGTAAATTTCGTTGAGACCCGTTCATAACTTTATTCGTTACCTTGGTGACAGACAAAGAAACAAAATGATAAACGGACAAATAGACAAACAAACACGACAAAAATATAACATCTTTGGCGGCGGTAATAATTTGCGATTGCTTACAGTTTACTGTCACTCAGCGTAGAAGGTGCTCTATAGGAAACAGTATGTAATTTTTCTGAACTATGTCTGTTCGCGTTCTGTTCCTCTCAGACTCTTGTAGCGGAGGTAGCACTACGTAGCAGGCTATTGAATTCTACGAGCACTTCTGTTTTGAACGGAACCGGCAGGTTTGCTGATTTTATGTTGTGTAAAGAATGTCTCTTATGCAATAGTCTTGTCGGCATACGCACACTTTATTCAGCAACTTCGTATTTAAGGTAATGATAGCTTATCAATACAATTACTTGTTCTGGAGCAAAAATATTAAAGAACTTACACACTGAGCAGAGAAAAGTACTGATTTCTCCACTGTGCCCACTCAATCACTGCTTTGCAGACACATTGGCTTTTGCTGCTTCTTTTTTAGGCTAAAGTCCGTAAACTAACACGGGTCATCGACTACAACCGTATTCTATGGGCCGCTTCTCTCTAAACCAATGCGGCGCGGGCAGTTGCATGTGAATAGTCCATTTCGGCAGGACGTACTCGTGAAAGATGAGAAGTCGAGGGTGGAAATGAGCGAAACAAGATGAGAACTTGGCAGGTATCCGTGACAGGCGCAGCTCCCATGAATATGCTTGCAAATGGACAGTTTTTTGGCGGAAATTTTTAAAGGAAAGAGGAACCGATCGATCGTACATGAGCGCAGCATCACTTGCGAAGCGACTTGCGTGTTGCCCGCCTGATTGGACACCAAATCACTCGTTTGAGTTTTTATCACGAGCTCATCACGTCGGACGCTGTTTCACTTTTCCGATGATGCGATCGATAAGTTTCATAATTGAAAATTATTTGAAAAGTTATACTTCCTGCTGACGTTGAAGGCAGCTCCCCGCCGGAGCTGTGGGGCGCGCCTGATGGCTATCTCAAAGGTAGATCATTTTCCATCGTGTTCAATTATAAGTGAGATCATCGTGTCAAGACTACTCAGGATCAGACACGAGCATCACAACGGGCAAGCTAAAGATACGCTTTTAGGGGAAATCAATTTACTGTAGCACGCGAGTGATGAGAGCAATTCTTTAATCCGCCGCGTTAAATTCAGCGCTTTCTCAAAGGAATACTAGAATGAGAACACAAGCTTCCCTACTTAATGCACTTCCCTTCTCCCATCGCAGTCGCCAGTGCTGAGAATAAATGCCTTGATACACTCGCACCTGAGCTCACTTATCTCATACGATTATAAAGGGATTACCACATACAGGTATTTGTGAAGCATAAGCAGAATATGAATAAACGAATGCACACTAAATTTATATGTTACACTTTCTTAGTAGAGTGGAAGGTGCCAGCTACTTAAGTAAAATCAAATTGCGTTTCACTCTTTCCTTAGAGCTACTAGATGTCTTAATTAATCTTGAAATGCCTACAGTTGTTCATTGTAAATGGCAAATCGAAACAATTTACGTGGACAGCGCCCAAAAAAAATGGTTCAGTTCTCTGACAGCAAACATACGAAAGGAAAATCCAATCATCACCAAACTTTGGCCATTGGTGCTTTAAACCCTTTGTAGTACCGCAAATTTCATGAAGATTCGCTCATAACTTCTTGAGTTATGTTACTGAAAAAATGGAAGATTTCATGCGTACCACCGGTGGCACATATGGCGGTTAATGAAAGTTTGCTGTGTTCCACCGGTGGCACATATGGCGCTTAACGTATTAACGCAGGACTCTGCTTTTTTCGTTAGAGTATTAATTTTAATGGCATCGCTGTGCAACGTGAGCATGTAACAGGGTACAAGCAGAATATTAGTGGATGCATTATATTATTGTTTAGCACATTACTTAGCATGTAACGGTTCACTATCAGAATGATAGTCTTTCGTTATCGTAGCACTATGCGCTTAACGGCTTCTTATTAGGGTAGTAGTGGTTGCGCAATAATTTCATCTTACAGTAATAAGGGCAACTGAGTCCTGTAGTACAAATACTATCACAGCGTAAAGTGAAGGTTATGATTCAACTACAATTACATGATCGAGCTTCGTGCTGTGAACGTGGGTGCATCCAATGACGTAATGTTAGACGCATTTCAAATCATGTGTTACGAATATCCACCGCCAAATCACGTAAAATTAAGTAAAATATAGAGCATATTCTAGAGAAATAAATTGTAAAGCTGCTGATGGTGATGCCATTCGTTAAGATAAATTTCAAAATATTTTTCCCTAAAATAATTAATGAGGACTGTAGTACCTTTAAAAACAGCGTATATTTGGAGGATCGTTCCTTCATTCATCTTACTCTTAAATTTCCTATGCATGTCCATCTCTTAAGCATCCTTTGCAAGGCAATCTTCCAGGGAAGTGAGTCCAGGACTGAGTTGCGTGCAAGGTAACTATAAGTCAACCACGACTGAAGACTGAGTTCCCTAATTTGTTACATTTTTAGCTGAAGAGACCGAAGCACAGAGGTGAGTGGACAATCTTAACCTTGCTGTGTTTTGAAGACATCTGCCAAGCACTGCCATAAGTTTGCCTTAGATGCGACCACGCGACATAGAGGGAAAAACAAGATTTATTTTCCTTCTCACTGCAGCTCGAAACGGTAATAAAATGTATTGAGGAGAGTATCAATTTCTAAAAAAAAAAGTTTGACAGAGATAATCGTTTCCTGAGCGAATTTCCGGACAGCTATTAACAAATAGTTTCGAAACTATAAGGTTAGTTAATAAAAAATTTATCACGCGTCTCTACAGCTCATTGGATGAGTCAAATCAACGTTGTTTCCTCGGATTAATTCCGTCTAATCATTACAAAACGTGCTGGTTAGACGTTATTGTAATGATCTGGTGCAGGATTACTTTAAGAAAATTGTTCAAGCAATTAAAGTGTGACTGCACATTTTAGGATGCAGTGCATTTGTACTTTCATGATATATTAATGTATATCAGAATCAAAAAGAACTCCCCGTACCGAAGTGAAACTTCTTTGAAGGCCCGACCGCGAAATGCACAGGGAAATTTCCGTTCAGTTCGTAATTTGAGACCCAAAAGCTACAAGCGATCGTGACACACAATGAGAGTAAAGCGAGCGCATCTGTAGCAGAACGGATCATAAACTCCAGACGACCATTTCAACTTTTTTATGGGACAATTAATGCTTCTTCTCTCAAAGTATCCTTCATACGCTAGATTAATATGGATATTAAATGCCAAACAAGAGTACTAAAGAACTCTAAGGGCATTGTTAATCTCCGAACAAAGGTATCAAGATGAACGTATGTAAGGTCTTGTTTTCTAAAGGCTTAACTGGATTTCTGGTAAAGAGTCCTATTACCCCGCATACGGCTTGGGAAAATGTTCGTGAGGTGCCGACAAACTTTTCTTTTGCAAAATACCAAATTACAAGTGTGCATCTTGGCTCTATAGAGCCAGGAAGAATTATGAACCCAATCATGAAAGGTAATGGCTGGATCGGCCTCACTCTGAACCAAGCGCTCTTTTGGCCAGATTTTATTTTGCTTCCTTGACGGCACTTCCTCCGTGATCATCCAGCACGCATCCTTCGGCGAGTCTCTTTGGCCATGAAGCTCGTATGTCATAGCTTACAAACACAAAAATAAGAGGTACTTCTTCAAAACTTGCAATTCACAGAACTTAAATGAGTCGAAGAGAAATCATCTTAGAATGAAGTCAAATGATGAATGCACTCATGTCCCGCTCATAAAACTACGCAATAAATAAAACACTCGTGATCCAGTCATATTAATAGAGAACTTTGCTATGATTATCTTTCTGGAGAACTAAGAACTCACAAGTAATTGAGATGTAACTTTCCTCTCAAGCCTGCAGTAGTAAAAATGTATTTTTTTTTTTTTTTGTGTGGATGGTGCTGACGTACAAAGAGTGCATGTTACTTAAAAACAATTTTTTGCTATATCTCTCAACTGCAGAGTGATTTTAATGAAAATCAATTTAATGCAAAACTGCCTTTGGTTATATATAGAAAGCGAGCTATCAATAATTATTAAGTAAATTGTTATGCCATGTGTGAAACACATATGAGACACACTCGATTTTCCCATTCCCGTTGAGTTATTCCAGTTAACTTTTACTTGTCCTGACCTGCAATTCTGATAGCTCGATTCCCACTTTAGAGAGAACTTCAGGTGGAGTGGGATTGAGTTTTCTGCTGTCCCAAGCGTAACTTGCACAGCATAGCTGAGCGGTAGCTCTGAATTTAATTCCCGTGGAAACTAAAGATTAGAGAAGTAAATCACCTCAATGAAAGTGGTCGAATCGGATACTTAAACTGTGATCTCCGTCGCTTTTGCGTACAGTCCTAAGTTTAGTATAAGGAGACGCTTTTTACCTTGCTTGTTTTCAATTTTTTTTCTTGCGGTTATTAGCTGCCTACGAATTCGTTATACCAAGGGCTCTGAAAACGCATATCTTTTTTTCTGGGGGGGGAGGGTATTTAGAATTAAACGGTAAACTTCATCAAGTTGACACCACGTGTATTTTGTGCTCAGAAAGACGCCTGAAATTCCTTCCATTTTTTTTAACATCAACTGTATCTTCTTTGAAATATTTTATTTATTGACATTTATACATTGGACTCTAGTATTAGCTATACAAGTTTCCAGCAGACTGTGATTGGTCTTCAAACGACAATAAAAATTTCACTAATAATTATGAAGCATTGCCTACCCGTATTGGAAAATTAAGGATTTAGCTCCACATTATGTGACACTTTGTGATACTAAAACATCAAGATCCTTTGGTAGTATGGCAGCCACCTTTTTGATTGCTTACTTTTGCAGAATCGAACCGAATAAACAGTTTGTAGAGCAAGAGTCACGTGTGAAACGACTGGTAAATTAATGTTCATTTATATAAATATTTGTCTAATATGTCTTGCTTACTTAGGTGAAGTTGCACGATGAACTACATAAACCAGTAAATAAAAGATCAAAAATACTACACAAGTGATTTCTACAGCCGCCGAAGCGTCGTCTGCTCACAGAGGATGGAAGTTAGAGGCTACTTTGAGTTGTCCTGATCGTCCAGTTGCGGTCGACTCAGCGTAGTCATTAAGTGCCACGATGCAGGCTTCACATGCTTTATCTCGCACGAATTTCCAGCAAAGAGCTCACGAAAATTTTACACTTGAGCAGTTGTTTAAGCGTCGGCGGCAATTTTAGAGACGCTGCTTGGAATCGGTGAAGAATATTGGCATCGCTTGGACCATTTACACACCTTGGCATTAAATGATGAGCCAACATCAACTTATTGGGAGTAAAAGGTGAACTCGCGCAAAGAAGGCGATTCGAAAAGGTGTCGGGAGAGAGCCAACATCCGACATCGAAATGTGATTTACAATCACGATGATGGGCTGGAATCGCTGGGGAGTGCATGCAGCTTTTTGTAAAGATAATGCGTGTTTTGGAACGAGCAAAAGCCTTGATGTTGCCTCATTTAAAATAGGGAATTCACGTCAGCGTAAATTGATGCCCAAAGCTTGTGCAATTGCAGGTTTGTCACGCCTGTGTGCTCACAGTCGGTGGAAATATGCGTCATTTGTATTTTTAGGGAGTTCATGCGACACTGCAGAAGGTAGATGGAAGTGAGGAGCGCTAGTAGAAGTGGAGGGTGTTCTTCTTTTTGAAAATGCCTGTGTCAAAAGAAGTCTATATATTAAATAATTAGGCAAATACTCATATGGAACTTACTAATTACCAAAAAATAAAAGTTAGTTTAAAATATATATATAATACATTACTGTTTTTATTCACATTTAAGATTCCATTACATTCTGAACTATAAAAAATTAGTAGAATATGACAAAGAATATTGTTCTCTGATGCTGTATACACATGCATAAAATGTAGTTATATTTGTAATACAACGTGTTTATTATACCAAAAATATTTAAATGTAAATATATTATCCCAAAAACTACTTTTTAGCCTCTGCATCAATTTAAACTCATATAATTTCTTTTTTTTTAGCAAAGAGAGCTCCACG
>LQNS02278157.1:9291989-9331177 GCA_001587735.2 Parhyale hawaiensis
TATTATTTACATTATTTTGATTGATTATTTATATTTTTTTGTGGGGGAGGTCGCCCGCCTCTCCCAAATTGTGGCGTCAAGTGTAGATACATGTATATAGCAATAATCTTAGTCAAAACGCCGTAACACTTGGAGGGTGTTTGGCTCGGTAGAATTGACACGTCGCTGCTTTAATTGCTTGTCCTCCCTCTTCTGGAGTACTGCTCTGTAGTCTGGGGTGCTGCTGCCGAGTGCCATCTATGTTTGCTTGACAAAGTGGTTTGTCGATGTGCGTTCATGCTGGGTGGTGTTGTGCCCTGTGATCTGGCGCATCGTCGCAGAGCTGGTGGGGTCTGTTTTTTGTATAAAATTTATAACTGCCCCAGTCATCCACTGTCTGAATTTCTTCCGGATCCATTTGTTCGGGTGAAGTATACTCGGCGGACTGGTGCTCTTCATGAGTTTGCCTTGGAACCGTTACGATGTCGTACGGGCCAGTATTCCCGTTCGTTTTTTCCGTCGTATGTGGATCTTTGGAATGGTCTTGATGGCTCTGTCTTTGCTGGTGCTGGTATTGGCAGCTTTAAACGATCTGTACACAGAGCTATTCTGTGATCTCAGATCTTCTTTTTTCATTCTTTTGTTTTTTCCACCAGCTGGGCTGGTTGCGTGGGGGGTTGTTAACCTCATGGAGTTTCTCCGTTCCTACGTCGCCAGTCTGGTGTGATTTAATAATAATAAAAAATACGGTTAGATTATTAGGTTTGCCATGGCTGTATTTTGTGAAGCGTGTGCTTTCAGAGCCATCTGCTGACTGTGTTGGTGGCTTCGGCTTTTGCGGATCTCCGAGACGCCTTTCTTTCCTGCCCATTTTGCTTCCTTCTATTCGTTGCGGAACTCCTATTTATTCTTCTGTGACCGGCTTTTCGCTCTGGGCCTTGGCTTTGTCTGGGAGCACCCTCGTGCGTAGGTTTCGGCGCCCTGTGTGTCTCTTCCCTATTGTTCTCATAAGACCACGGTGTGCGTCTGTGGCCCTACTTGGTCATGAAGGATGTCGTCATTGACGTGTTCTCTGCTTTTTTGTATTTCAACAGCATATTATATTTGCACCGTTGGCCCTTGCTTTGTAACTTCCTCTCTCTTATATTGCTAATACTATTGTTTTTATTCCTGAGTTTCTAAGTTAGGCTCGCCCATCCGATGTTATGGGGAGCAGTGCCCTTGATATGACATGTTCCCTGCTTTTTGTATTTCAACCGCATATTACACTTGCACTTGTGACCCTTGCTTTGTACTTCCTCTCTCTTATATTACTGGTGTTATTATTCCCAACAAAGGCTAGTTAGGCTCGCCCATCCGATGGAATGGGGATCTGTGCCCTTCATGTGTTTTCTGGTTTTTCGCATTCCAACCACAAATTATATTTTCACTGGTGACTCTTGCATTTTACTTCCTCTCTCTTATTATTACTCGTGTTATTATTCCTAACAACAGTTAGTTAGGCTCGTTCATCCGATGTTATGGTGACCTGTGCCCTTGATATGTTCTCTGTTTTTTTTTTTTCAACTGCACATTATATTCGTACTGGTGACACTTGCTTTGTACTTCCTCTCTCTTATTATTAACTGGTGTTATTATTCTTAACAAGGGCTAGTTAGGCTCGCCCATTCCGGTGCTGTAGTGGGTAGTGCCCCCAGGGGTATTGTATACGTTACCTTAGCCATTACCTAGGCTTTCGGGACGTCTGTCTTTCGTGCCCACGCTGCTTCCCTCCACCTTCATACTCCTGCTGATGGTGCTTTGTTCTGTTTTTCCTCTTCTTTCCCAGGTTGCTGTTCCCATGCGTGTTGCTTCGTGCATGGGTTCCGCGTTTCTCTTGAAATACTTTGTCCCTTTTTTTTCTTCCTCTCTTTGGATCGCAGTGCACTTTGTGGGTGGGGGCCTAAACTTGGAGAACTGTGCTTTACTCGTTGGATTCTTTTCAGGAGGGGGGTGCCTTCATATTGGAATGTAGATTTCTGTTGATGTAGTGTTTTGGCCTCCCCTTTTTTTCTGAAAGCACAGGAAATGCTACATACCATATATATGTATACCGTTGGGACTTAATTGGTTTCTCTGAGTGTTCTCTAATTGTACGAGTGAATGCGTAAGAGACTGTGACGTTATAGTTGTTCTTCCCTCGTCAATTTTATCCTGCCCAAATAGTTCTTTGAACTAAGGAGCTTGAGACTTGTGTCTTGATTTTTTGAATTGCAGCTAATATTTGATACCTCCTGTATTAGGTTTTAAATTCTGTACAAGTTTCAATAAATTGTTATATTATTATCAATATTATTATTTTTATTATTATATGGATATGGAACACACATGACCCCCCTGGTGAGAGCCTGATGTACCATAAATGGAACATACATAAATATTACGTTATAATGGTAACCAATTTACATTTTACCTATCTCATTGTTTATGTATATCACTAAAGCAATAACAAACACGCTGTAAAAATCCCACATCATTAACTTCTTTAGCTCTTCATCCATGGAATTGAATATGAAACGCTTTGGCAGCGATTTGCGAACACTATCTCACCTCAGAAACTTCAGAGCGCTACTGATGCAGGGGTGCTTGTATCGACGCCAAACGTGCTTAAAACTAGAAAAGAGTGTGCTCCAAGTGCGGAGCACTCGACAGAATACCGATACCTCAATAATTATGCATATTATTAACCCTTGAATCCTGTGTTTCATATCTAGTGCATTCGGCCGCTAAGGGGAGCACACGTCCAAAAATTGTTGTTCTTCCTTGCTGGACAGATTTGCATGAAAGTTGGTACACATTAGTAAAATTGAAAATGACTGTTGGTTAGACTACAGTGTTTTTCCCATTTTCACCATAGAAAAGGAGTTAGCTACAGAAAAAAATCGAAAACAGTTGGGGTGGGAGAAACCCTACTCCTCCTACAGTTTATGAGCTAAAGAGATGATTTTGCTGTCAAACGAAGCGGAATTGAATCTTCAACAAATCCGCTATTGGGTTTTTGATTTTTGAATTTGTTTTTAGGAAATAAGAAATTTGAAAACAAGCACAATACAAAAAAAAACATTTCAAGTTATTTCCGAAATGTTAGCCGACACTCGCCTCCTAATTCGAAATTAAAAAAAAAAAAAAAACTAACGGAATTATAGAGAATTAAATTTCGCTTTGCTTGATACTAAAATCATCTCTGTAGCTGAAAAATTGTAGGAGTAGGGTTTTGAAGTAAAAACAATGAGCTTTCCAGGAGAACCTGAGCTTCCGTTTTCTTTCAATAACTCGTTTTCTATAGCGAATATGGGAAAAGTAAATGAGTCTAACCCACATTCTTTTGCAATTTTACATATCTGTGCCAAGTTTCATTCAAATCAGAATAAAACTAAAAAAATCAAAATTTGAACCCTATAGAGGGAAATTTTTTTCACGTAAAATTCGAGAATATGACTGAAAAAACAATCTTTATATAAGCACCGATTTGAATGAAATTTAGTACAGATATGTAGAATCAGAAAAATGGGGATTAGACTCATGTAAGTTTTCTCATTTTCGCCATAGAAAACGAGTTATTCAAAGAAATCAGAAAAAAAACGTTTTCTTCGAATAACTCGTTTTCCAAGGCAAAAATGGGAAAAATTACATAAGTCTAACCCTCGTTTATGTTCAATTTTACATATACCTGCCGGAAGCTTTATTCAAATCTGACAAAAATAAACAACTTGTTTCGAATCTTTTTTTTTGGGGGGAAACTAAAAAATAATAAAGTTCATTTATGCACCGATTTGAATAAAACTTGATAGAAATATGTAAAATAAAGAGTGAATGTGGGTTAGACTCGCGTACTTTTTACCCTTTTTCGCATAGAAAACGAGTTATTCAAAGAAAACGGTGAAAACCGTTTTCTTTGAATAACTTGTTTTCTATGTAAAGAATGGGGAAAAGCATATGAGTCAAGCCAAATTTTTTAGTTTTACATAACTATGCCAAGTTTGGTGACGATCTGTTCAATAATAAAAAATTATTGAAATAAAAGAAATGAGCTTTCAAAACTGGCATATGCCCCTGCCCCTACCGCCTATTCCACCCACTTAGTGTTGCACTGGCAGCCTAAAATTTTGCTTGGGTATCCATCTGATGTATAGCCGCTGCTTAGTGGGAAAAACGTATTTCTAAAGTTTGAAGGTTTTTTTCCGGCTTATGCTCCCCTTAACCTGAGGTAGTGCTTCTAACTTAACCCACCCCGTCTGAACTTATGTACGGCGCTTAACCCTGTCTATCGTTACGCATTCCGTCTACCTTACACCTCGTCTAACCTTTCCTAGTATTTTGATGTCACCTGTGAATCACGTATTTTTTTCTGTCAGTAAAGAATTCGTATTTGCGTTTTGGTAATGGCATAGAAATACGACGGTACTTCTTGTACTGTTCTCCTATGTATTTGCACTCCTTTTCCAAGCTTTGTTTCCAACAGTTTTCGGATACTTTAGTCCTTCATAATCTTACACGTTTCATTTTCCTATCGGGTATCCGATTTTTTCGCTCTTTTACGGAACCCGTGGATATTGATCAGTAGCCCATCATTTCTCTGGTTTGTTTCGTGCAATAACTGTGCAACAAACTAAAACATCCCGGCCAATTTCTCCACTCTATGCAGCATAATCCTCTGTACTCAAGCTGTCATTGTATTTCCTTAAACGTTACACAGTGGCTTCAAAATATATTTTAGAGTCAAGATGTCCAACACTACCCGCTCTGAGCTCCCAAAACGTATCCTGGCTACGCATCAGGCTCTATTAAAGGAACGTCCTGCGTCTCAGGCAAAGTGAAAATAATATGGCATGAAAAAATAAAATGACGTTCATGTCTTGGCTTCGAAACAGACTGAGCAATTTTCAAAAGCGAAAAGAAGACAGCTATGGTTGAACATCCTCCAAGCGAAATTCGAAGCGTCAAGCAATATGAATTTTCCCTATTCTAATACTGAAATGCGTAACGTGCAGACACATGGACGGACGTACGACACATGGATGGACGTACGGACAGATGAAGCTTCAAGCAGAATTATAATAAAAATATTTTCAGCGAATGGTAACTCATTAGTCTTGTTGTAAGCTATTCAAGTGTTTAGAATAACCTTGAGCCTCCATAAGTATAGCCTGTATCGACAGGGGCTGATTCCGCTATTTATTTACTATCCAAGTTTTATTTTCTTGTGAGTGTTTGAACGTGAAAGCAAAAGTGTCAGTCATCAAAATGAGATATACGATGAAGTAGGAATTAATAGCAAGTTAGAACAATGCGACGATTTCCAAAATTTGGTTTGAAAAATGAAAAAAATTCGACAATATTATTCTGCGCGAGGTTATCTAAGTATGAAAAATAATGCTATCCTTAATTTGTTATACACGCAGTGTTAAGTTTTTACCTCCATTATATTTTTATACTGGCATGCAACAGACTGCCGCACAATGGATGTGGCTTAAAATTAATAGGTACCCAATTCATTAAAAATTGGATTCTAATACGGTTTATAATTAACTGAATTTTCTCAAGTAATATGCATTTGTTAGCATTTTCGACGAGTAGCAGAGGCTGTAATAATGCAAGAGAGCTAAATCTAGCCTTTGTCTGTTAAGTTCTAAATAAAAATAATAACTTTATGTACACAGAAAGTAAGTGATAGTACACAATACTCGTAAGGCAAAGGTGAGGAAATAAGGCCAGATTCAGACAGAAAAAAAGAACTGATTCAAGCTTCTATATAGATAGTTCTGAGAATTATTTTGCAACAAGTAGGAGTCAGACATCATTCATGCAACAGACACTGATCACCGAGAGTAAATAAATAATTAACCATGAAGAACTTTCAAACCTTCAGTCCTCAGACTACAGTGAAGTTCTAATCGTCTAGCGCTGGTATTATTATTTCGTACGTCTAACTAGCACAGAAACCCAAAAGTAGACTAGCTTGGAGATCTCAGCCATCTACAGCTCAAGTTCTTACCGACCAAAATATTATGTTATTAAAGCACAGCTCGGGTGACAGCTCTGCAAAAGCCTCAAACTCTGGCATTCGCGTTCTGTTCGCTCTCATCTACCCACAAAGCGAAAAACATCGAAGTCGTTGTTTCTTTTGGCAATCATATTTACTAGCATCTGTCTGTATAAGATTCAGATTCTACTAGTCTTTAATTCAGTTGCTTTCACCAAATCTGCATAGAACGCTGCAAAAATGCACAAACTTCAACACTCGAATTTCGGCGCAGCTCGAAGGAATTCCAACCACCTGTCTGTAACACTCATATGCAGCCGCTACTTCCAAGCTACGCACTCTGATCTCTGTAATCAGCAGCTTTACTGTAAATCTGTGCGAAAGAATTCCACCCCTATAGCAAATGATACTTAACTGCTTTAGATCTGTAGAAAAAGCGTGCAATTTACCAAAAGTGCCCCAATCGCTTAACAATTATTGCGGTAAATCATTCCAAGCCCCTTGCATTGTCACTTGTATTGAGTTGCTTCATAGCCCTAGAAAGCGGTTGCGAATTATCAAGAGCACACTAATCGCTTAATTAATGACTTCACAAAATAATTACAAACCGCTAGCTCCTACGCTACGTATCCCTAGAAAAAGGTTCCAAATTGTACAAAGTCTAACAGTGGCTCAAGTATAGAGAAGAACTCGAAGCGACTGGCTCTAACCGTAATATCCACTTGCTTTGCTTCTGATCTACAGAAATAGAGGTTGCGGATTACCAAGTGCACCAGTCGTCCTGAGCTGCAGCCCTGATCTCTGCATGGTAACCTGATACCTGGGAGACCCCGCAGATAACCGCCATAATGAACTGCAATTAGCGCACCCCCATGACACATTACATGTGTTTTCTCGGCCCTTGATCTGCCCTCTATAGTCACTATTTGCACTCCCTGCCTCGATCCATGATGTGCTTATCAGTGCCATAGTTAACCTCGTAAGACCAGCGCTCTCTTTCCTATATGTGGTATTCCTACCCAGGGGCAAATGATGAATTCGTTCTTCATGCTTACAGAAGGTTAAAAGCCACGATCAGCTGCTGATATCGGTGCACTGGTTTACATAATACACGATGCGAAAACAACAACTGGAGCTCTATTGCATTGCTTAAGAATCTCATTAATACAAATTCCCCAATAATATATTGTGCATAGGTATGTGTTGAATCTGATACACGGAAAATTATTGAGCTTTTAGTATTCTTGTGGCACGGGAAACATTTACAGAAGCGCATTTGGTATTTCTCCTTGGCGTTTTATGTTTTAGTTTTATTGGTATCACTAATTGCAAGTAATGTTTTCGCTAAGCTTATAGCCTGCCTATGATTAAATAGAAAGACGGCAGTTATGAAAATTGGATCTTATTTTTGGTTTGACATTTACAAATATTTAGTTCTACTCTGTGTACTCTTTTGCGGCGTTGATCGAATCTCTTTTATTAACTGGTGAAACATTGGGGCACCTCCGGCGAGGGCTTTAAATCCAGTTAATGTTCTCAAAATTCACTAAAAAGGCTGCTGGCACAGTCAGTTTCGTCGCGCTCATTTTGTCTGCTTTTAAAATTATGACTACTTCACTCTTGTAGTACATACTAGATAATATTTGTTGGTATAGTATTCTTCCTGCCTCCTTGGAGCTAATGGTATTTTTACCGAAGATATCCCCGTATTTTGTCGTGAATATTTTATGCTTGTCTCATCTGTCATATATGCAGAGTACTTGTTCAAACATAATTCACCGGTAGTTCTTCCTTCTGTTGTAATAAAGAACAAAGGTACGGCAACTTATTCACGATCCTGTGTCTGCCCATGATGTACTAAACACTTGCGTTTCGCATATATGGCTCAGGTATAATTGATTATTTTTTCCTTGAAGTCAGCCGCCAAGACCGAAGGCCCAGGCAAATCGTTCACACTCTCAGATCAGCTCACGATTCGCTAAACACAAGCATTTCCTCAGTTAATTTAAAATTTGGATTAATTTTTTTTCCTTCCACATCAGCGACGAAGACCTAAGGCGCTGGCAAATCATTCACGCTCTTATATCAGCTCACGATACTTTAAGCGTAAACATTAGACGCTATGCATACAAATGCTTTAGTCTCTCTCTGGGACTAAGCGTGATATTAATGCTATGATTAGAAGAGCCGACAAGCCAGCAGGTTTACCTTTTAAAACAATGATCCCGTCAAGCAAGCTCTTCTGAGTTGCAAGAAGAGCTTCTCGCCGCAGAGACGATTTTGTATAAAGAACTGAGAGATTGCAAACACCGAATTATATGATATTTTGCACCAGGCGCAAGCTAACTTCCTTATATTATTATACTCAGCTGGTTTGTAATTCGGCTGCATCCTAGGGTATCTGGAAGGAAGCTTTGCTGCCTTGCATTCTCCGGTTCAGATGTATTTCTAAGTAAATCTATCGTCATCTTAAAACTTTGCATCATCATGGGCACTAAGAGTAAAATTATTTTTTAAATCTGTTATTATTTGCTGTCATGACACACATCCATTAATACACACCTTTACACCTTTATTGTTCTCACATCAAAATACATATTTATTCAGTCAAAAACGAAACTAGAGTACAGGAAATATGGAGAACGCGTCCACTGAAAGCGTATACACTTACGGGACATCAGTCATAAAATCGTCAATGTCATTATCTACCTAAAACAGAATTCAATTATATCTACTAGGTACAGGTTATTTTCACATATTTAATTGTCAGTCTTACACCTTTATACCACTATTCATTCTCAGTTTCTCAAACATACAGTATACAAAGCATTTCGAAACTGACATACTAAAATTGACGTACCAAAATTAAAATGCGCCCTTCCAAAAGCACTGCTTGAACATGGTACGCCTAGCGGAACAGATGTCAATAGATAAAACTAATATAAATCACTCTATAAACATGTCAAACTAAATACAATATCAACTCTTGTGGACCAAGATCTCATCTAACACCCACCCCACTTGGATGAATTGTACAGAACTGCCGATATTCAAAACAATTTCGCAAAATCTAAATGCAACCTGCCCTAGCTTATTAGTAGCACATTTCAGATACACAATATGAAAACAATCAACAACATAAATAATAATACAATATAGTACCCTTATGGCTGCTACGTCAAGAATATATGATGCAATAAGTCACAAGTAGCACAATACAAAAGAGTATGCACAACACATTAGTCTACAACACCGGATCTAAGGCTGCAGATAACAAGTATCAAGGGAAAATGGGCAGAAAATGGGTAGAAAATGGGCAGAACCCAGGGTTTCAGCTCCTACCCATCAGTGACCGAGCGCCACACCCACGCTGAAACCCCATTTGGTAAACAAATCGTGGAGCGCTCGGTCACTTCGCTCTGGTAATAGGTAAACTACGCCTAGGTTACATAGAAATCAGGGCAACTGAAACCCCTAGACATGTTTACATCATAATAGATTGAAACATTAACAATACTGGGAACAAATCTACAAAAGTGATGCTATCTTATTGGGCACAAAACTTTTTCTATGCATTATAATTTGCAATACAATATTCCTTACGTCTACGTTTAAAAACATCGTCAGACATTGGTAAAGTTACAGGTTCAGGAAGTTGATTAAAAGCAGATACAGCCTTAAAAACAGTGAGTTTTTTAAATTTCCAATCTTACAGTTGGCAGATTAAATCGAGAGTTTCTAGTATTATAGTGAGCATCAGGAGCCAGAGGCACAAAGTGTTTCAGAAAAATGTTTGATTGTCTGTCAATAACCTTTCAAAGAAACCCAATCAAAAAATAATTGCAAACATCATCGTACGTTAAATTTTCAATTTTTGGTACATGGCGTTTTTGACATCATTGGAATGTTGTTGTCATCTCTCCTTACGTTAAGTATAATTCGTAATGTGTCGTTCATGATTGTTTTGATTTTCACTGTATGATTACAAGCCGCACCGCCCCAAATAACTAAACCATAAATAATGGTTATAGAAGACGAAGACTTAATGCCATCCATCCTCGCAAAAATAAAAAAAAAAAACTCAGGCAATTTTCTAATACGCAACGAAGCGTAATCCAATAGAGGAGAACAGGTCCAGTCACAAAAGGGCATGTCGGGATGCAAAGAAAATAGTCAGGACCACAAAAAGGGAAAATGAAGTTTCCGTAGCCGCTATGGCAAAATGCAACCCGAAAGCATTCTATAAATATGTAAATGACACACGACTAAAAAAAGAATCCATAGACCCGCTCAAAAGACCTGACGGTGAAATCACAAATAACCTAAGAGACAAAGCCACATTGTGATCGACTATTTCACACCTCTGTATTTACTGTTGAAAATGTTGCGAATATCCCTGAACTAGTACCGATGCAAATTGCTCCCATAAACGCATGTGTTTTCACGGAGATCGAGATCCTTCAAGAACTGACCCACCTAAATGTGTACAATTCCACTGGCCCATATAATCTTACTCCTCGTGTCCTACGGGAAGTGGCTCCAGTCATCTTGAAGCCACTGCTCGAAATATTCAAGCGGTCCTTAAGAATAGGAGAAGTTCCGCAGGATTGCAAACTAGCTAATGTGATCTCGCTACATAAGAAAGGGGATAAGAAATGCTCCAACAACTATCGACCAATCAGTTTTACATCGGTCGTCAGCAAAACTATCGAACACCTCTTAAAAAAGCGCATCAATGATCACCTGAGGATGCATCAGCTCATATCTGACCCCCAGCATGGTTTATGAAATGGAAGAAGCTGCTTAACAAACCTATTGGACTTTTTCTCAAAAGTTAGAGATATTAGAGATGAAGAAAATGGTGTAGACCTTGTGTATCTAGACTTCCATAAGGCTTTCGACAAAGTCTCCATCAACGGCTATAGAAAAAATTTGAAGCCCATGGCATCCAGGGAGACTATCTCCGATGGATCCGGGCATGGTTAACGGGTTGGCAGCAGCGAGTCAAGCTTGAAGGAGAGACGACCGCCTGGACTCAGGTATCATCAGGAATTCCGCAAGATAACGTGCTTAGCCCACTTCTGTTTTCAATTTACATCAACGATCTCGATCTTAACATCCGTAGTAAAATCAGTAAATTTGCGGATGATACTAAACTATGTTATCCTGCCACGAAAAGAGCAGAGCTCCAACAAGACCTTGACCACCTCGTGGAATGGAGCACAACTTGGCAGATGAGCTTTAATGTCGACAAATGCTCAGTTATGCACATAGGACGTGTGAATCCTTCAACCCCATTGAGAATGAACTGGACGGTATTGGCTGCTGTCACCTAATAACGTGACTTGGGAGTCACTATTGCAAACAAACTACAACACAGCCAACAAGTTGACAAGAGTGTGAAAATGGCATGCAGGGTGCTGGATTCATCACCAGAAATTTTCAATACAAGTCCAAGGACATAATCATTCCCTCGATCGTACAAGGCAATAGTGTGGCCACACTTAGAATTTGCTGCCCAATTCTGGTCGCCTTATTTGTGTAAAGATATCAATAACATGGAAAGAGTCCAACGCAGAGCAACGAAATTGATACCTCAGTTTCGAAATAAGCCGTATGAATGTCGCCTAAAAGATCTGGGTCTGATCTCTCTCGAACAAAGGCGACTCAGGGGGCAACTAATAGAAACATTCACGTATTTGAATGGCTTCAACGACGTACCTACAACGGGACACATTGAAAGAGACCTCAATGATCGCTTGCGAAACAACGGTCAAAAACTCAAGCATAAAGCTCGATGAACGACCTTAAATCAGCAGTTATTTCCGTATTTCATAGTAAGCATTTGGAATAGACTCCACTCCGACGTAGTTAGTGCGGAGTCAGTCAACGCGTTTAAAAATCGGTTTGACATACATTGGGAGAGACATCCTCCACAGCTAAGAACTCCTCCTCCAGGAGTTGTAAGCTCTTAACGGCCAAAGCTTCCTAGGCCACCTTAATCCGTCTTCTTCTCTCTCCCCCTCCAACTACACTGCCTGGCATCTCTAAGCTTCGCATATCAGCGACTCTTGATCGTGCTTACGTGCATTCATGATCGTCTCTATGGCTGGGATTCTTCCCCATTTTTTCTCTCTCTTCTCTTCTTTTCTCCAGTCATATATATCCTACTAACATAATGGCAATAGCTCATAGAGGGCCGGGGCGTAGGTTCCGGTGTCTCTTTGGGAATGGGCCTATTGGTTCCTCTACTGCCGCCTATTTAATCTAAGCTAAGAATTTATACTTTCAGTGAAGTAATAGTACGGGATAACAATTTTTAATGGGCGTTGGCTGAATCTGCAAGATTTGGCTCGGGCAATCTCTAGTGTTTGCACACGGATATATTCATCATCCCAAAAACTGTAATCAATTATTCTTTCATTTAATAACGATAAAACACACCAAAGACAATGATGAATAAAAAATAGTACTAGTTCATAATATACGTCTTTTAAAACTATTTTGCAATAGTCTACCATGAAATTCACATGCATTTTTTACTCTCGCAGAAACTTAAAAGTGACAGAATATTAAATCTAATAGGGCCGAACACTTTCTTACACGGGGGTTTGCATTGCGGATGACCGAGGAGTGTCGCAGTCACACCAAAACCGGGCTACCGCAGCCTAAAAGATTACCGTAACCCGAAAAGTGGTTGTGACAAACGGAGTAAGCTTAATTATATTAAAGTTCCTTTTTAATTGAAATTTTATAAATGGAAGTTTCAAGTATCTGATCTAATTTACTTATTCTGGCGTAAGGAGTTTATTTGTTGCGTATTTGAATGAGTTTAGTGTTCCTTTTATTCAAGATAGACGTTTGTGCTCGGTGATCTACAGCACCGTAACCCGTGTCGCAGTCGACATTTGAGCTATGATTAACTGGCTGGGAAACCGGTGTAGCACCGGTAACCCAGAAATGCTTATTGCGACACACTACAGTACTGCCTGTATTGTCTGAGTATTGGAAGCACGCATATTTGTCATTGCAGTGAATTTAAGTACATGAATATACAAACTATGCATCTAATCACTTTCAGCTTTTCGATATAAATCTGTTTTGTTACGTCTCAGTAGAAAAAACTTAACCCAACCCAGGCAGCAATCATATATTATATAAATATTATTATAACGTTGGAATATTATTTTCGTGTTATATATTGTTTCTGGTATGTTATTATCGTGTTATTTTGAGACTACAACGTAATTTCTGTTTTTTGTGTGTTTATATCTTATACTATGATGATAATATTATAATAATGTTACTCGTCAATATCGTCTCGTAACATTGATTTAATGTTAAAAAAATGTTATTTTAACGTTATTCCAAATAATAAAATGATGTTTTAGATCAACAAGACAAATATACTTCTTCATCATTAAAAATAATAAACAGATAATAAAATGTTTTAAACTAACAAATAAAATAAAAAATATACTTCTTTAATAATTTCTCTTCACTGTTTTTGCCAATTAAACCACCATTCTACCATTTAACGATGCTGTCCACCGCAAATACCTTGTTGACAGACAGAAAGAGAGATAAACAAACAGAATACCAGACAAAGAAACAGACAAACCGTGTGTAATATTTACACCTCCGCCGAGAAGGTTATGTTTTCGTCGGGGTTTGTCTGTCTGTCCGCTTGTTTATGGGTTATTCTGTCCTTCTCTTTGTCTGCTGTCACCTAGATAGCTCAAATAGTTATCAACGGATTTTAACGAAATTTGGAGGGATTGGTAGGTATGTTAGGAGGAACAAATGATCAACTTCTGGTGAAGATGCGTCCATCCGTTTATTTGTTTGTCTGCCTCATTTTTCTCAATGCCATAACTCAAAAAGTTATGGACAGATTTTAGTGAAATTTATACGAATTGTTAGGTATATTACGAAATGTAAATGACCAAATTCTTGTGAAGCTCTGTTTGATCGTTAGTGTGTTTGTCGCTGTGTTTGATTTTATACTTGTTAGCGTAATAACTAGCAAAGGTTTGAATGGATTTTTATGAAACTTACAGAGGTTTTTAGTGATGTTAAAAGTTATTAATGATCAAATTTTGGTGTAGATCTGTTGGTTCCTTTGTATATTTGACTTATGTTTGTCACACGGTTTGTTAGTAGCATATCTCAAAAATTTTTGATCGGATCTTAAAAATATAGTGCAGAAACTGATTAGATTTCGGAGTTGATACAAAGAAAATCATGGTTCCAGAGCCAGTTTGAAATTTTCGTTACCGTTGCCTTACTTGGAGAAGGTATGCGCTCTCACAGTGCTCTAGTTATTTATGTAACTCGAATTGCCATGTTTATTGTGTATAACTGTGAACGTCCTACCACAGACTACATTATTCGTTGACTGGACAGTCAGCAACTGAAAACGACGAGAGTCGGTTGATAAACACGCTCGCACGAACAGCTTTTCTAAGTGAGTGAAAAACCAACCAATTTATAGTTAAGTCCGACTGATATAGCGCGTCGGATAGCGCAGTCATAGAGAAGCATTTTGGCGCATGAACGGCAAAAATCGGTTGATAAACACGGAAAAGTGAACAGCTTTCCTGAACAGCGGTGAAAAACCGTCGTAAATTTCGTCGCGCAAACTGGCGTTTTTCTACGTTGGGTTTGATCCAAGGGTGTCGAAAGTGCATTTGGGTTGGACGCGAACGTGTTCAGAAATATGTTTGCATATTTTGACCCATATTCTACTGAGGGGATGGAAATTGGTATCGCTACATTTAATTATTATTGCTTAATCAGTACATAACCTTAAAAGCTGTTGTCCCGCCGCGCTAGGTGCCCACTCACCATCCGTCGGACATTAGTCGCCCTATACCCCGCTCCGTACCACCCTTAACGGCACTCGATAGACCGAGCCCCTGTTATGCGTACTGCAGCTGCAGTCGCACCGCGCACGCCCGTAACTTGGTTGAGTCACCGCTTGAATTCGTATTTCACACTTATGTTTATTTTTTAATGTTGTCTACTGTATACGAGAGATAAACGTTCGACTATGTAATTTTAACTAGTATCACATAAAGTTTACATCTGTATATGTACAAGTCCACTGTAATGCATAGAATTAAGTAAATATCTTGAATTTGTAAGGCGGTGTCCAATCTGATTTTGCTAAATACGGCCGAGATAAAACTTGCAAATAATTTTGTATATCCTTAAGCCTCCCTTGCCACGCTTTTCTCGAAGGACCGGTTACGCCTGAGTGGGTAACTTGTCCTAGGATCCCTCCGCTGAAGCCTTAGCTGAATCATACGGCGACGGCTGCACCCTCGGCCTTTTCAGGGTCTGCCATAGTCTGGCGCGTAATATTTTAATGTTGGTAAATAATAATAAGATAACAGGGACATCATAACATTAAAATCATGTAATTAAAATGTCATACAACATCGTTTCAATATTACTGTAATATTACCGAATAACCATAATTTGAAACTTAATAGAAGGTAGTATTTTATTAATGCTAAAATCATATTAGAAACATTGTATCAATATTAGTTTATTATTTCATCGTAACATCTAACATTGTGTAACAATATTATTTTAATATTTCCGAACAATGTTATCCTAACATTGAAATAATCGTGTAAAATATATTATTATTTCAACATTGGTTATATTATCTAATGTTACATCATAACTTTATTCTAATATTAACATAAATTTTTGCTACCTGAGTATGGGCATTTCTTGGATACACCGACGCAGATTCAGAAAGGATAATAAATGGTGCAGAATACTATGCTACAGGAAGATACCGTAAGCAGTTCAATGCATGATAATGGTAACATCGCAGCCGTTAGACATGAAGAACGTGACCGCCGCAGACATGGTCAAATATTTAGAACGTGAACGGTAGACGTAGAGAAAATTGTCTATTATTTTGGGGAGAAAACCTTCTCCATGCTCACGTTTCTTTACATGATTAATTGCTACTGCTATTATTGCGAGCCCCTTGACTCTTTAATTGAAGCGCTCGTGCTATTTAATTAGGCACCGTACGCTGACGCGGGCAGAGGCCAGCGCACGCTTAGGGCAACAACTCTACTGCAGCCTGCCGTGCTTCACGGAAGGAAATTCCCTATACTAACTTACCCCTCGTAAAGGACAACGGACGAAGTGTTACGATATGAAGAGGGCAGCGTTATACCACAGATGTTACGTTACAAGTCATCATTTTACCCTAGATGTTACACCACATGCCTCGGCATGTTCGAAACGCCACTGATATCAAAACTGTAGAGTTCAAAAATTTGCTGGATTCACATTTAAGAAGAATACCAGATAGACCAGCGGTCAGCGGTTAGTTGCACTGTGGAGATAATTCGCTGCTGGCTCTCTCTTTGGTTGCAAACTGCGGCACCACAGAAGACACCCAGCAGAGTGACTCCATACACGTGAGGTGATGTGAGCAACGTCACCTGGACTTCTTCCGAAGACTCTCAAGGTAACCACAAGTCATCATTACAACTTAAATGTTACTCGACAAGTCAGCATTACGCCCAGAGATTACACTACAAGTTACCATTACAGCCCAGATGTTAGATTAACAGCCATCACTGTACCCAGATGTTACGCTAGAAGGCAACGATACACCTCAGATTTTACGCTAGAAGTCACAATGATACCCCAGTTATTACGGTATAATACAGCATTACACCGCATTACTTCCACATGACACCCGCATTACGCTCAGATGTTACGCTACAAGTCAACAATACACCCCAGATGTTAGTCTACAACTCAACATTACATTCCAGATGTTATGCTACGAGTCCGTATTACACCCCGACGTTAGGCTACAAGTCAGCATTATAGCGCAGATGTTACGCTACGAGTAAGCATTACACCCCAGATGTTGGGCTACGAGTCACCGTAATACCGCAGATGTCACGCTACGAATCAGCATTACAACCCAGATGTTAGGCTACGAGTCAGCATTACACCCCAGATGTTACGCTGCGAGTCAGCATTACACCCCAGATGTTAGGCTACGAGTCAGCATTACACCCCAGATGTTAGGCTACGAGTCAGCATTACACCCCAGATGTTAGGCTACGAGTCAGCATTACACCCCAGATGTTAGGCTACGAGTCAGCATTACACCGCAGATATCGATGCCAGGGACCACCCCACACAAATGTCAGAGAGCCTTCGTGTGCTGATCGCTGTACTCTTACATGACCGATCACGAGGTCACGGCACACGCACGAAAAATAAATACCCCAGCTTCACCGCTCGTATGAGCGATGTCTGTTTTTGAGTCGCTCTCCACTGCAACAGGATTTCCTAAGGCAATTCTTGGAATCATCGTGTTGCCTTGTTGCAAAAAATATAGCTGTATTCTGATGCATTTAGAGGTTCGACTACTCTCCACGTTATCATTGTTAGGTCAGCAAATACATTACTGGAAAAGGAAGAGTGGAATTTGATAATAAATTTTAGGTGTCCTTGATTGGCACAGCAAATTCGAGGTAAATTTATCCCAATAGCTAAGCTGAACAATTTGTTTGAGACTTCAGACAGGAGAGCTGGTCTCGTCACTATGAGCAGAGCTTCAGACGTTAAGCTGCTGAAAGCAGCCGTTAATTGTCGAAAACTCAATCTTGCTCCATAAAATTGGCTGCTGGACATCCCTGGCATAATTAGGTTGATACTAACACCTGCAACACGACACAAAGAGCCGAAACCAACGCTCTTCTTTAATGTTCAGGAAAAAAATCAAGTCTAGTGTACTCAGATTAACGTCCTTTAGCCATGTCAATCGATAGCACCTACTTCACACTGTTTTTTCCTTAATTTAAGCTATGACGTATTAGCAATATTTGTTTCTCGACTGCCTAATTGCAATAAAAGTAAACAATGTAGGTGAGCTGTTGCCGCATCGGTTACATATGACAATTCATGACGATAATGTGATTCCGATGCACCCATCCAGTTAATTACATTACTAATAATTCAAGGATGGCTTGTACATTCGGTAAAAGTCCATCAAGCTCGGAAGCAATGAAATAATAGCAATTCTTCGCTTTGAAAGAGCGTTATCTGCCTCGTTTTTATATTCATATTCCTAGCTCAGTCCTTCAACTTTCTGCTTTCCTTAATGCACGAAGCTTCTCTCCATTAATATTTTTGACATGTATGAATATAGTGTCTAAGAAAGACGTGTCTCCCTTAACATTACTTGGCAGTTACATATATGACGCTCGTATTTAAATTTGCTTTATATCGCCAACTTTCATTACCGTTTACGCTAAAATTAATGTCCATAGCTATCTTTAAATCCTCCTTTGTGTGTATATTGAGAACGGGAATTCTAATTGTCACAATTGCTGCAAAAAGCAAATTTATCTTAACTTTTTTCGTTGAAATTACTTACAATGACAGACGTCATTTTCTAAGTCTGATATTTTTAAGGCAGTAACAATTAAGTATGAGCTGTATTGTCACGTAACAATAGCGTGACTGATGCAATAATAACTTCGGTATATATTTTTTGCTTATTGTCAATTGAATATCATTTAAGTAAAACAACGGCGTAGCTTCTCTGACTGTAACGTCTCCGTATGCGACTATATTTATACTCATTGTTCAATGCACTTGAACTGTTTGAAAGCTTATAACAAAGTTTCAGCCTAAGAAGTTCGTTCTTTCCTCCAATATTATCAGTTATTAGACAGAGAGTCGGACGTTTGCGTGATTCATCCCATAGCAATCGCAAAGAATACAACCAACCATCCCATGATCAGCTCTGAATAAGGCTTGCAATCGACCCTAAATGGCGGAGGGGGGTTGTGAAATCTGTAATTTTGTAACAGATCAAGTTTTGGAAAAGCCCGACTTCGAACTTGTTTTTTAGGAGATTTTGGCATGAGTACTCACGTCTCGTCTTAATATATCCATCGTATTGAATCATAAATCCAAGCTATTGTTTCCAGCGGGCCAACGAAAACTCTATTAGTGGAGTAAGTGCACTGCTACACTCCTTCAGTGTTTTCTGAGCCTCGGCCGAGGCAAATTATGCCGAGGATCGTGTCACGTCTTCCGCCCGTGCCGCCCACCCTAGGCAGTAACCTAGCGTATGTTGCCTATAGTCCCACTGACTTCCCCGCTATTGCTTACAGGAAATTCGTTTAAATCTGGATTCTGGAATATAGTGATAGCAACTTTAACCCAGTTACTGCTATCGTTTCCATATGGTAACAGGTCTCTTGAGTTTACTGCGAAGCCGTCTAGTGTTGTTAATACAAGCCTGCATCTTTTAGCAAACCAATATTGGCAACCACTTCAGTAGGAAATTGGTTAAATGAAAAGACCGTTACGGAAACTTCATTTGATTCTGAATACCGACACTCCTAAATTTAAAGTAACCTTAATGAAAGCATTTTGACAAAAAAAAACATGAAGTGCAACTTGGTTCGCGCTTCCTAAAGTCTTGCTGACTCACCTCTAGCGTTTGCGCTTTTAATATTTACAATCTGGTATACTGTTAATAGCAATGCTTAACGAAGAGAATATGGTAGGTATTGCTGTGAAGTGCAACCCGGCTCAAGTTGCCTATGGTATCGCTGAGTTACGACTACATTTACTTCAGGAATTAATTTATTTCATGAGTCAAGTATAGCAGTAGCTATTATAATAAAATTAATATTGAAAAGCATTACAGATTAAATATGGCGAATTGTAACCCCAGCTCATGCGGCCTTGGTCACATTTGGGAGAAATTCGCGTGCATTGGGACTTTTTCGTACTGTGAATGCTTCTAATAAAGAGACAGCTCTTGCCTCAAATTATCCAGAATATCCAAACATTTGTATGAACTGTTACCCGCCTCACATACTGCCTACAGTCTAAACTCATCCCCTGGCCATCTGCAGGTTATTTACGATTTTGACAAATGAGTAATAGCTATACGTATTACTGCGTGAAGTATAGTGATGTCTATGAAGTCTAGTCTTGCTGACTGCGCGCAAGCAATTGCTGGATATTCACCACGACGTCAGATATTAAAAATCTTACACTTGAAACAAAGTATCTTAGTATGCTAATAAATGTACCGAGTCTACTCAGGAAATATGTTCGTGAGTTAGCATCCTCAAATGGGCAGCGGTATGACACCATTATGATAATGCGCGCTTTTTATCTAACAACGGAAATAAAAAAAATTAAATGAGTTGTAACTTTATTTTTTGTGTGAGATGGAGGAGGGGAGGAGTACCGGGGTGCTGTGTTGCTGATGTGCCCACAATAAATAAAGTAATGCAATTTAGCAGAGTTAGTTCCATCAGAACGGGCGAACAGCCTTTCCTTACCTAGATTTGGATATGAGCATGTAACGTTCTTGAATAAAAACGTTTTCTCAGAAGAGAGACACGGAAATGTTTCCAGTATTGCAAAATAGTTGCTCGTCATTTAAATTATCCTACTTCAAATAAAATTATACTATTGACACAACATTCCTTAGAAACCCAACCTTAAACACCATGAAATGAACAACTTTTTACACTGGCAACTATACCTGAAGTTACACTAGGAAGTACCGATTCTACAAGTAGAGGAAAAAGAGCTAGGTGGGCAACACTCCAGTCACCACTTTCAGCTCCGTCGTGCGACTCGAGTAGGGCCCGAGGCAATGCCTAGGCACGCTGCCCCATGCTACATTATAGCTCGCTCACCCACTATAATAATAATTTCGAGATGATTGTACTTACCCACAATAATATTGTGATATTGTGTTATTAGCAAATAGGTGATCTTTGTGGCTGAAACATGACTCGAGAGACCATGAACTATCAGGCGGAGAAGCATATGATTTATAAGAGGGTAAAGCGTGACATGGTCGCCACGCAACAATCAAGTATCGTTGCTGTGAACAGCTAATGCGCTTCTCATGCTCATGTGGATATAACAAAAATATGTTATTACTGTGCGTCGAGGCCTTGGGCACACAAGTATACTACCCCGAACTATCGCCCTGGTAGCTCGTCATCAGTAGAGACTGTAAACAATGTACATATAGGTAATGTGCTACTAACAGTTTGCTGACATTACGCTGATAAGTTGGGACTCAAGTCTAACCAGAGTTTTTACGCAAGCCAAACAACAAGCGCAGTTTGCTGCTGCTTACTAATAACCGCTTGCAGTCTGGACAATGCCTCGGCCTACTCGTATCTTGAAGGTATTCCTCATTGACCTCTTGCTCCTGTGACGTCGGCGTCCTCTCTCCTAACTAAATGAAATAAGTGACAGTAACATAAATTTGAAGGTCAGGGTTCATCTTACACGGCTGTCCCTTAATTATTACTTACTCTAATATATATCATTGTTGACTCTTATGATAGAGGCACTTTGATTCCCGCATTAGCTCTGGACCGTGTGCTATCTTCTGCAATAATATCTCAACGTGGAATTCGTCTTTCAGTTTCCTGACTCGCATTTATGCCTGNAATTATTACTTACTCTAATATAAATCATTGTTGACTCTTATGATAGAGGCACTTTGATTCCCGCATTAGCTCTGGACCGTGTGCTATCTTCTGCAATAATATCTCAACGTGGAATTCGTCTTTCAGTTTCCTGACTCTCATTTATGCCTTCCTCTAATTGGCGCTTCGGACCAGTGCTTAACGGCGAATGCTGTGGTGCTTTTGTGAAATACATGACAGATATTTTCCATACATTAGTATGTTTCCACTGAACAAAATCTTATTTGAATTGAGCAGAGTGACGCGGCATAAGCTGCTTTGCTTGAATAAATTTAGAATAACCTGGAATGAGCAACACCTTAGGAGATCCATCCTTGAAAAAACTTTCTAATAAGATGAAAAGAATAACTTCTTTATGCCATTACGGTTTTACATTTTCACAAAGAAATTAACAATTTAGATATGCTACCCATTCTGTTTATTTTCTTCTGTGTATGATAAAAATATGAAGAAAACAATCAGGCCTTTGGTGTGTTATTCGTGAAAGATAAAACAGTCAACAGCCAACAGGTCTGTAACAAATATCCGTTGTTCATTCACAGTGGAACAACCCAAAATGTAAAGTCAGTTTTTTTACAAAAACACAATTTTATATTAAATGCTCTGATTTGGCTTCATTCTCTTACCGATTAGCATTTTTTCTACGCTTCCTTTTTTTCGCCTTATTTTTCCCATGTAAGAGCTCTCTTTTTTATACACTGCATGCCTCTTTTTTCTTCCTATTTTGATAGCAGTATAACATGTACATCGGGCTTATAAGAAACATATGTTTCAAATACATTTCAGCTCTCTTTGCCTTTTGTATTCTTATGAGTGAGTTTGCTAAATGATCTTTGAAATTATGGTAATGGATCACCATAATCAATTAACTCCATATAACTCTCCAATACGTTGAATGTTAAAACAGAAGGAATTCCAAATCCTGAACTTTAGTGTAGCAGTTCGAAACATCAAAGTGCATTTTTTGAGGGCGAAATTTCCATGCAGCTAACTGCTGCTATCAGGCTTTTTAATACACTTGAAAGCCTCAAGGGGGTTGAAAATATTCCAGAAGCGTAGGATGAAGAATGTGACGCAGCTTGCAGCGCTATCGTATACCTGACGAAAAAATGGATTTTTCACCTCCAGATGAAGGTTGGTTCGTTCTCCGCATCAGTAAATTGCATTGCCTACAAAATGATCTTGGGACTAGGATTCCAATCTCGGAAAATGCAAAGGGATGCTTTGAAATCAGAAACACTAGACCTTTTAAAATTTTCCTATAAAATCTATTCGATTTCTCCAACTTTATCAGTTGTCTCATTGTGTAGTTATAGTTGCGTCTTGTGACACACTGGTTCAGTTACACTGGAAATTAAGGGAGCCTTGTCTACCATATGCTTACCTCTGCAATAGGTAACTAAGCGGCGCTACTGGCATTGTTCTACCGGTAGCAACAGAGTTTGATGCATTTCAGTGTTGTGTGTTAAAGTGAGAAAGTTTATGAGTGTATGGTTGAGTCAAACACTATTTTACAGCCTAGTTTCCCAACATAAAAAATATCGTACTAGAATCTCTTGCAGTTATCAAGCAGTGATTTTCATCGTCTTCATCTGATGCACATCTGTCGCCTTGTTTTAGACTGCCATATCCCTGTCCTTAAAAATGTGTATATCCTGCATTAAGCGAATGGAGTTCTCGTCATCTCGGTACACGTTCAAGTTTGCCGGACTCCCGTTCTAAAATGCACCGCTAAAAAGACGTTGAATGTAAAAACAGAGACTGCATTCGAAATCCTGAACTTTGGTGTTTCAGTTCGATATTATCCTGCCCGCCCTATAAGGATACGAGCTCTACCTAAATTTTTAGTTTTTCGCGATACCTTGAGAGGCAGGAATATTTCAGTACCTTCAGTAAGCTTTTCCCTCCATTACATGGGGAGGGGAGGGGATTTTCCCCAGCCACAGCCCCAGAGAGAAAGAAAAACAGCTTACAGAAGGCAGCGCTAGATCTGATAATTCATACGAGTGATGATCTCTCTTGGAAGTGTTTTCCGAGACATTTGTTTCTGTTGACAGCAGGAGCGACGCGCAGGTGCGAAAGTAAGTGCACTAAACAAAACCTTGTTTTGGAAGCTTAAGCAGAATCGTGACTTTCATCTCCTTATGCATGACTTAACGACCCTTCATGTGTGCAGAAATGTCTCAGACTCCTCACAGAAATGAACAGCTGTTCGAGGTCTGGGATTTTTTTCCACGCAATTTTTACAGGGTATTAAAATGAATAAATGAAGTGAATGCAAACTTGGACAACTATCAGCATTCTTTGGAAGCTATCGCTTTAAAGTTGCGTTCCAAAGTTCACAATATTAAGATTTGTTACGCATTGTTCGATGCATGCTTATAATGATTTTATAATATTGTGTTTATGCAGCGCTGGAAGAAAAAAGAAACAGGAAAAGCTGATGAAATTTTTTGATATGCGAAAGAAGAGTTAGACAGCCTGAAATTGATGAATCATGTAAATCAAAAGTTAAAAATTGGGAACATACCGGTGAAAAGTAAATTGTTTGTGTAGTTTACATTCATGTAATTGATGTAAATAATTTTATCAACGGAATTGTCGTCAGACGGTAGGTACGGCAACAATACACGACATTACGTTGCAATTCCTAGACAAAAAATTGAAGCACAGCACCAGGATAGCTGACAATGCACAATTAGCTAGCAGAAGAATAGTAATAATTCCGAAAGCCATCACAAATGGTACATTACCGTTCGAATAGCTAGTCACAAATATTAAGCGCTGAGTCCAAGTAAAAACCAAGAGGATCGATTATAATGTGTTCAGTAGCTAGTCTCCTTTTCTAGAAAAATTGTGTTAAAGCTGTGCATGTATCTACACACGGTTTCTGGTGCCCCACAGAGTAGCGTTCTGGACCCTTTGGTATGCATTGTATAAAAAGCGGACCTGTTTGATCTTGTTAATAATTTATTTGTTGGTTACGCTGATGATGTTACTTTGTTGGCTGTTTGCGATAAGCCTAGTGATAGGTTGGAGGTTTCACAATCCATTCAGCATGATTTGGAAGTGATAGATTCCTGTTGTTCTAGGTGGGGAATGAGGCTAAATTCGGGCAAAACTAAGACCATCCTCGTGTCCAGGTCACGTACTGTGAGACCTCCTATCCCTGCACTCATACTTGATGGTGTGTCACTTCCTGTGATTGATGACTTGGTAATCTTGGGTACCACTTTTAATCCAAAGTTGACGTTTGCGCCCCACATTCGTTCGGTTGCCTCACGTGCATCGCACAAAATTGGTCCGATGACGCGTGCTTGGAGGGTGTTTGGCCACGGCGTAGGTTTGATTCGGTAGAATTGACACGTCACTGCTTTAATTGCTATGTCCTTCCTCTTCTGGAATACTGCTCCATAGTCTGGGGTTCTGCTGCCGATTGCCATCTGTGTTTTCTTGACAAAGTGGTTCGTCGATGTGCGTTCATGCTGGATGGTGTTGTGGCTTGTGATCTGGCGCATCGTCGCAGACTTAGTGGGGTCTCCTTTTTGTATTAAATTTATAACTGCCCTATTCATCAACTGTCTTATTTTCTTCCGGAGTCATTTCTTCGGGTGATGTATACTCGTTGCACTGGTGCTTTTCATGAGTTTGCCTTGGAACCGTTACGATGTCATACGGGCCAGTATTCTCGTTCGTTTTTTCCATCATGTGCGGATGTTTGAAATGGTCTTGATGGCTCTGTATTTGCTGGTGCGGGTATTGGCAGCGTTAAACGATCTGTGTATAGAGCCATTCTGTGATCTCGGATCTTCTCTCTTTCTTCCTTTTTTCTTCACTCGCCGGGCTGGTTGCGTGGGGGTTTGTCAACTGCGTGGAGTACCTCCGTTCCCACGTCGCCAGTTTTTTGTGTGACATAGTACAAATTTTTAATAAATATTTTGCACAAATTGCTGTGGACTTAGCTAGAAACTTACCTGAGCAAGCTGCTCATGAACCGCTACCAATAACAGAGGTCAATGCCTCATGTCGTTTCCATTACACAAATTGTGATGAAATTAGAGTCATTGTTTCTGAATTTAAAGGTAAAAAATTGCACCATGGTGATTTTTGACTCACTATTACTTTACGAGGCATTGCCGAAAATTGCTAGAAGACTGTCTGACATTCTCAACTGCTGCATAAAAAGAGACATTTATCCTAGCATTTTTAAGCAGGCTAGGGTGGTGCCGGTCTTTAAAAGTGGAGATGCTGGTCTTGCTGAAGATTATAGACTAATTTCAACATTGTCTTTGTTCAATAAAATTTTCAAAATGTTATTTTTTTTATCGCCTCAATTCGTATTTTAGCACTTGTACTATTTTATCATGCTCACAGTTTGGTTTAAGAAAAGGCCGGGCGACATCATGCGCAATACTATCTGTAGTTTCTGATTGTTTAGCGGCTGTTAATCGCAGCAGTTCACAGTTTGTCTCTTCCTTGATCTTTGAAAGGCATTTGACACCATAAATTCAAATCTTCTTATTGTGAAACTTAGAAAATATGGTGTTTCGCACAATGCACTTGATTTGTTGCGGTCTTACTTGTCCAATCGTCTCTCAATATGTTGCCTACAAATGATAAGGCAGTACTCCTTGGTGTACCTCAAGGTTCCGTCCTGGGCCCTTTCGTTTTTAATCTTTTTATAAATGATATTGCTTCCTTACCAGACGCAAATTGTGTACTATTTGCTGATGATGCCGTGTTTTATTTTACTGACGATGATATTAAGGTAGTTGTAAGTAGGGTTAAGACCTTCATTTCACACCTTTTAGCCTGGCTTCTACCCAGCAAGCTAATATCACATGAAGGTAAAACGAAGCTAATGCTCTTGACAATGAAAAATACTCCGGAACTCCCCGAAATACTTTTTAATAATGTTAGGTTGGAATGGGTAAATGAAATAGAATATCTGGGTATTATCCTTGACTCGAAGTTGTCTGTTAATCGACATTAAGCTGAAGTGTGTAAAAAGCTGAGCAAAGCTCTTGGATTGTTTTACTGCGTATTAAACAAACTTCCAATAACTACCCTCAGAGCTTTATATTACAGTATAGTGCACCCCCATGTAATTTATTGTATTAACTTATGGGGTGAAATATCGCCATCATCTAAAAAAAGTCTCAATATTACTGAATAAAATTCTTCGTGCTATCCTCAAAGTACAAACTATCAACTTTGTACCTGAACATCACCTGGCTGAAATGCATAAAAAAATTGATTTTTAGAATTTGATGACATATATAGGTATTTTTTAATTATGTTAGCTCATAAGTTTTGGTATAGCGATGCTCCCTCTTTTGTAACAAATATCTTTTACCCCTTCAACCTTTGAATAACTATCATTTGCGTAGATTTAGATTCATGATGCCTGCAGTGAGACTGGATGCTGAGAAACAGGGTACCATTTTTAGATGGGTAATTTAATTAATGTAATTGATGAGGATCTACTTCTGCCTATGCCTCTGCAGAATTTAAAAACTTCTTTCAAGAAAGCCATTATAAGTCATTACTAGTACTGCATTCCTGCATTAGCTTTCCATTTACCCACTGTGTATCATCAATAGAAATGCGACATAGCTCTTTCTAAAACTGACTTTATAAATCACTAATTCGCTAGGCTTAGTTCTATAAACCTTTTTACGATTTTGAGTTTTTTACTTTTTCTCACTCTTCAATGACCATCTTGATTGTGACCTTTACTGTTTTACTTAGCTACTGTATATTATAGAAATATATTTTTTGCCTTTCTATCAATTCACTTATTTCTCTTATTACATATTCCTTCAATTGTTTTTTTAGTTCACTTCGATATATTGAAGTTTTTTTCTTACTATTTTGACTCAGATCTCTTGCAAATTTATTGTTGTGACTGTCTTATTTAGCTCTCGTATAAAAATATTGAAATTTTATTATTTTACCCAGAACTTTTTCGAATATTGTCTTGACTTTTTGCTACTATTACTTGACTGTTATATACATCTGTTGTTGTGTAGTTTTATTATTTTGAATCGGCTCGAGAAGCTATAATGCTTAGAGTGCCTTTTGTCAACTAATTGTGGATTTTTCTTAAGCTTTTGATTGTATCCCTCTTATTGCTCTAAGTGACAAATAAATTCTATGGAGTTTCAATAATCTAAGAAATTGCCTTACCTGTTGTGTAAAAGTAAGTCTATTCCTTCAGATTTTCCTACTTTCCTTGTAGAGATAACAACTCTACATTTTCATAAGATTTTCCTTTACCGTCGCTCGAAAATAAGAGCCACCTTTTCATTAGACTGTTCGTTACACTCCGGCTAAGCTAAACAGCTTGTCTTACTCTTCCACAGTATCATTTCTTACTTTCCCTTTTAAAAGTGCAGCCCTACCTTTTTATATTATCTTACCTGCTTTCCAGAAATGACAAGTTTACTCTACCTTAATAATTTTATCCTACTTGCCCTGTGAGGATAAGAGCTTTACCTTAATTTCTAGTTTTTTTTCAGATACCTTGAGGGGCAGGAATATTTTAGTACCTTCAGCACCTCCTATACAGAAACACAAGAGCATGGTCGAGCCAAGCGTGTGGGCTGCTTCTCAATGCTATGGGCGGTCTCACGATGTAGCAAACTCCAGCACACCCAAATACCGAATTGCAGCTCCCACGGTAAGCTAACTTAACCTTTCGCCACTGGCGGAACGTATTACTACTCCGATCTCAACCCAGTCAAGTTGCGTAACTGAATTTTACTCGATTTCAAAAAGTTTATCTGGAATCCGGGAAGTTGATGAAATGAAGATAATAATATTTACTGAAACTCTGCTTTTGTATGTTTACAGGGAGTATTTCCAATTGGACATGGGAAATCAACCACCGACGGTCTAAATAATAAAACTATTTGTCGAAACATACCTATTAACTTGCTGCTGGAGATGCAGCACAACCAGAGTTCTCAGAAAAAAAATGAGCATTGTCTTGCATTTTACAGAAAATAATGGTAGCTGCGTGAATGTGCTGTGCTGTCTTTAGCGATACAAAATAACAACAATTATAGTCGAGTTCGTTATGCTACGATATGTTGGTTTACGTATGACGTCAGAGCAGGGTCATCCACTTGACAAAAGGGATATGACGCAAAGCTATCCCCACCCAATCGGAAATTTATAGGCATTTATGCGATATTATCGGATACCACTCACTATTTCATCGTAGACAGCCGATAAATGCCGATGAAGTTCCGATTGGGGAGTAGGTATACTTCTCAGCTCTGAATTTTTCCTCAAATTTCTCATTAAATTCTTCTGTCACTTGCAAGAATAATCAAAGGTTACATGGTGCAAGGTCAGGACTATGTGGTGGATGGTCGATATGAGTCGTAGATAGTGAGTTTTGCCAAAAATAAACCTGTTATGATCAGTTTTTAAAAGGAAACAGGACCTTACGTGAAGGATAACATCAAAGCTCAGAAGTGTATCTGCTTGTGACAGCTCTGAGTGCCTCTTCAGGTAGATGACACAACCCAATCGAAAATTTCTAGGTATTTATCCGATACCACTCGTAGGCAGCTAATAAATGCCTGTAAATAAGTTAACTTCTGCTTGCCACAAAATTTGGGACATAAGGTACGCAGAAACTGTAGTTTATATTATACCTTGCCTCAGGTGTAGTTATGGTACAGAAATGTCAAGTGTATTCGCCCAACTGCTCCTCAACCCTGTCAGAGTTAATCGTAGTAGGGAGAAAAGTTTGCGAAAGAGTGGAAAACAGAGGGAACCCTCTATGAGACAACCGTATATATGAAACCCAGACTGTTGGAACCATGTGTCATTTGCCTTCAGCATGTCATCTGCCTTATTACCAGCTGTGATAATTTATTTCTACTGGGTAATGTTTTCTTCACCTTTTCAGCAAATTTCCTCAACAGAAAATTGAGATAGAACCGAAACGACGAACAAGAAAAAATGAAAAACAGTCAATGTATTTTTGTCTTCAGTCTCAACGACAAGAGTTCACTAGTTATTCATGTAATTTTGACCAGCTGCTCCGTTGCCTGAAAGCACCGGGAGATGAGCATAACGCCGCCGCCTGAATAGTGTACCTATCAAGACCAATAAAGTAAATATATTCAGAATCTTTGCCATTCGGTAAATTGAAGCAAAACCTGAAAATCACTGTCATCAATATTTCCCCAGTTTGCAACTATTAATTACTAGAGGGCCTGCGCTGTCATAAAATGATAGCGAAGAATTTGTGATGACCTTCTTCTTTGATCAAACTTTCGTTATTACAACTGCTAATCTAAGCACCCTGTAATGAGCGTTTACGGCCGCACAGCCGCTCAGTATCGGAACTTTTTTCTCTCTCTCATAATGGAGAAAATTCATGGCTTATTGCAGCCCGAACAGCAACGCTCAAAGTAAAAGCTCCGCTTCGGTATTTTGGATACGGTAGGCTAGCATAGCGAAAGCTGTTTCATCGAACATTGAATTAAATTTGGAAGAATAGCTGAAGCAACGAAATCATCTGTGGGAAGAAACTCCAAATCAAGATGCATGAGAGTGTCAATGGAAGCTTCAGATAACTTCAGTGCTGAAATTTCAACTTCGGCAATGCAAGAAGTGCATTTAGACTTGAGGTTGCCCGATACTTAACCATAGATTCGATGTATAGAGAAGCTAATACTCGTACAAATCAGACTAAATTAAGCCTGCGATGTCTTCATTGTTTGAATTTCAACTGTCCCTCATTACGATACGTTTGCTATCTTCTGCAACCTGGCCTATTTTCTACCTAGCAGTTTTCAATGGAACTTGAGAGGACGACCAGAGCCTCCAACCTGGGCTAACTTCCGCCTCTCTGTTTTGTTAAAGTGTGACAGAAAATGGATAAACAGATAAATAAACAAACAAACAAACAAACCAATAAATACACATCGGTCTTTATTATAGAGTAGATTAGCGTTATTTGAACTTACTCTCGTGTATTGAGAGGTCGTGTTTTTCAGCCAAATTCTCCATAGATGCACACCAAAAAATTATGGCATTCTCCATCCACGGCTATAATAAGAGCATTAAATAGAGTACATTATTGGAGAATATACCTTGCAGTCAAAATGACGGCGAAGAAATTGCATTTAAGGCCTACTCAGCTCTTCATTATTCAGGCACACAGTCGTAGTTTTGATTCTACAATAAAGTTCCAGACATAGCACTGATACTCTTGAAAAGTACCTCAGTCGTCTAACCGAATTAACACCACATTTCAAAAATCTAAGAAGTTCTTACCGCTGTTGAAGTTTCCTCCATCCACAGTGAAAAGGGTAAGCTCTCTACCTTCGTATCTATACGATTGAATCTTTCAACTCAAGTCGTTACTTCAAGTTTCAAGCAACCGTCATGTGCATTCATCAATCTTAGTGTAAACGTAATTTAGAGGGAAGTGAAAAAGAAAAAAAGTATTCTACAGAGAGGGAGCAACGGATATAAAACACCTGTATCATCTTAAAGCAAGACCATGTGGTGTATGTTTTATGAGGCATTACCCATTCGAGCATCACAAAAACTACATGACTATACACTCTCAAACTGGTGGTTACCTTACATCGATTGTCCGACCATGGTTTCTACTTGTTCCTCATTTTATCGATTTCTACTTTGTTTAATTCTGGGGTCGAGTTTCTGCCGATCTTTACCCCACACAGAAGGGTGACACAATCTATATGAATACATAATTGCAAGACTTATTAGAATCATAAATATATAAACGAATTGAAACTGGTCTATATTGTAACATTTTGATCAATGGCCAATTTTCCACTGATGCCTACTTTGCTGTGTTTTTTTTTTCAAGCTCCCTATGCAAGTATAATTGTACCCTCAAAAAATTGTAAATAAAAAAGCTTTTTGATAAATTGTCCTTGCATTCACATTTAGGAGATCATGAGTAAATTACCTATCCATTGATGCACACCCAAAAAGCCTGTTCTGATAGTCCGATCTTTCCGCACATCGAGTCACATTATTTTCGCCAGGCATTTGCATATTGCACGAAAACTGCAGTTATACTCTATGTTATTACATCCGTCAAGGAAGTTATTTTTTTGTCGAATTTGTCTGTATTTTCGTCTCTTTATCTAATCATTTGTTTCTCTGTCTGTCACCAAGATAACAAAAAGTTATGGATGCCTCTTTACGATATATATATGCAGCGATTGTAAGGTTTGTTACGAGGAACAGATGATTAACTTTTGGTGATGATCCGCTCAAAATTTTATTTGTGTGTTTGTCTGCCTCTTTTTTCTTAGTAGCATTACTAAAAAAAGGAATATATAGAGGCGTATTGGTGAAATTTTCAGAAAATGCTGGGGTTGTTACTAGGAGCAATTGACTGATTTTTTTTTGTTGATGTGTTGGTTTGTCTCTACGTTTGTTTAAAACTTTGTCAGTGACATAACTTAAAAAGTTGTGAACGGATATTCATAGAAATTTCAGGTATTGTTTGAAATGTTAATTTGCACAAATTACCAAATTTTAGTGATAATCAGATCGTCTGTTTGTGTGCTTGACTATTGTTTGTCAAAATGTTTGTGAAAACATAGCTCAAAAATTTTTGAACAGATCTTCAAGAAATTATAGACGCTGTTATTACTGTCAAGAGACATAATTGACTAAATTTTGGTGATGATAAAGTGTAAGTCCTAGTTTCAGGACAACTTTGAATTTTTGACCAACATTGCCTTGCTTGGTGGAGGCAAGCGCTATCAGTATGTTCTAGATGAGCATGCTCATAGAGAAGAGAAAGATATAGGAAACTAACAAATCTTGACTAACAACCACCGCATCTGTGTAGATGTGGAGGGACACATTTTCGTGAAACAGCGACGGACGTTATGGTAAGCCATTTAATTTTATTCACGCAATTTTGCAAATGAAAAACCACCCCAGAACATGTCATAATTTCATGATATAGTAAGGATGCGTGCAATCTACGTTGTATTTCTATAAAAACTAAATTATTTCATATCAGCGCTTCGGCTAAGCATTTGTATGTTTCTACAAAAAAATATTTTATTGGTATCACCTTCCATTTCTTCCGTACTTTAAAATTGTAAATATTAACAGAGAGAAGTAACTTTTTTCTACTCCTGTGAAAACGAAGTTTTTCTGAGTATCATAATTACTAGTACAATTTCCTGGTAATTGATTATCAAGGTTAAAATTCATTTCAAATGTTGAAAATAGTTTTTTTTTTAATTTAGAATATCAGTTTGGGTGACGCATTGTTTTCTGCATCCTAATTTTAATTATCTTAAAGCGCTGGCACCTACTCACACCTTCCAAAATCATATCGATAATGCAATGAACTCTTCGTGAAAACGCCCAATAAGATCCCTTTTAAACTGTTAGTGGATAAACGAAGGTTCTTGACTTACGGTTAATACTTATAAGGGAATTTTGTTTAACTAATAACTGTAAAAATTATGGAGTAAGATATCCTCGTTTCTTCCCTAGGATTTAACTACTAAAAATGTTTTATTTTATTTAAAATCTGTCGATAATGCTGAACAAAAGCTTTGCTAATAGGATCTCGACAGCTGCATTTGTCTAACAAGCGCACACCTTTTAATATGGGCGGTTTATTTGAGCCTTTCTTTCAACAAATCTTTTGAATTTTCCCGTACTGCTCATCCTGATCCCGGCAAGCTGCTCCAGAGCTGAACCCCCTTCTTCCTCCTCCTCTTCTTCTTCTTTAAGATCGATCGGCAATTCTTATAAATCTCGCTGCCAAACGTGGGCTCCAAATTGTCCTGAAGGTGTGAGAAGAGCATGTTTACGGGTGAAAGAGGGCGCGAGAGAGGCAGGGGGTAAGTCACGAAGTCCAGACACGGCACAGTCTCTTGCACATATTACCTATTGGTGTCAGGATTGTCCTGCTCGTGAAATAACGCCTGATATCACCTTGCCTTATTCGTTCATTGTCATTACGAAAACATGTTCCGTTCACACCTCCTCACTCAAGTAACATCGATAAAATGTATGGCATTGAGCTCAAAAAATATTCTAAAGTCTTCGACTGAAGCTTACAACACGCTTTGCATTTTGGAACTGCGCCGTGAAGTACCTGACATTTTGTGCCGTGAAGGTGTTCAACTTTACTTTCTGGCCACAAAAAAAAAACGCATTGTTTGTACTATACAGTGTTGGATCTTGAGTGAAGGCCAAGAGGAAAGATGCAAAATAGACACAAATCGTATTTTAAAGTTTGCATTCAGTTCAAGCTGTTTGCGGGTTATTCGCCAATTGGCATATAATCAGCGGCTGTAGTCATGCCAAATATCCACTAAAAATTGTGTTCTCAAATGGTTCAACTTTGTAAATTTTCATGACTAAAAAAATACAGCAAGAAACTGTTGTCCGTCAGACAAAAGTAACATCTTCACTGAGTGTTCTAAGGACCAGTTTTTATTTCCGCGACCGACAGTTTTTCAAAATTACATCATCTTAAACAACTCAACTTGCAAGTTTCATTTTGAACGAAAGCGGTTCCCATCTTTAGTTTGTATACTGTTGACGAGTAAAGAAGTGCTATGCGTCACTGCATTGTGATAACTAAAATACAATAATAAATAGGTAGGTTTGCAACTTTTGAATATTGAGTGAAAATTATGACATATGACGCATAGGATATATAGGATTTTTCCTAGCACACGATAGATAATATACTGTACTCCAATTGAAAAATTGTTGCGTTTCAGCAATAACTCATTAACTGGTACGAGTATAATTCCATGGCCTGTGGTTCTTTTAGTCTGAGTGTCCCTCATTTTAAACAGAATTGTTCTCTTTTTACGCAAGTTATCTCATTATTCTTTGCTACCATTTCCAAGGGCATTACAATTGCAACAATGTCTCGTATAGCTCAGTCAGGCTTCAAGCCACAATAGAGCAAGAACCTCCTAGCAAAAGTATTTCACTTCAGAACAAATATCAACAAAAGCATACAAATTCTCCTATATATAAAATAAAGTAACGCGGTAGTGTCACAGTGTTTGGATCACCTGAAGTTCTAATCACGCGGTTCGAGCAGGGCTCATGCGTAAATATAGAGCTTTTGTTAACGATAAATCTCTAATGGCAATTTGAAGTTATGCCAGTTAAAATGCAGGCAATACAATCAAAGTCAGAGTTTCGTGTCCCGTTTTACAAATAGCCACTTTCAAAGAATTGGGCTTGGATTAATGGTTAAAAAATTGAAAGCCGCCTCATTAATGAGATACAAAAAAATGCATCATTTCGCTTAGAAGCAAGGGTAGAAGGCCATATCGTGTTTCACTAATTCATCGAGGTATTTCCAATCCTCTACTGCGAAAGTTAAAGAAATAGCTAACTGCATTTTAAGTAATTGAATGGCTTACCAGCTGATCAAAAACTAAAAACCAGTAACTCAAAAAGTAGGAAACCTCAAAATAACGGAGTTGAGGTTAACAAAAGAGGGGTTTAGTAATGAGTCATGCCTTCATTCTTGCCAATAACCTCAAAAATTCTTTGTGTCATGCGATTTGTGAAGATATCCGAAAGTTGTTTACCATCCATTCTGTCACGTTCTGTATCGGATTCAAGTCTGGAAAACAGGCTTGATAACGGAAAGGAGAGTCATCACACTCTTGTAAGCAAGTTTTGGATCGGGTGAGTATTGAGGATTGCCCATTATACTGGAAGAAGAACCAACCGTCACCACACAAGCAATGTCCCTCAACCGTAAAGGATGCTCACAGAACCAGTCGCTGTTTGACATCCCTGCACCACCTGAAATTTTCATTGCGCCTCTGGAGGAAAAGGTACCCCACACCAAGACGGAACTTCTGCACTACGCAGCGTAGAAAACATTTCAGGAAGCGATTCGTTGTCGTACCAGTAATGTTGGAGGCCATCATTTCCGTCAAGGTTAATTTTTTCTGAGTTGAGAAGAAAACTTTCATTTTCAGTGTCCCATATTTAATGCTCCCTGGCAAATTCTAAACACACTACTTTGTTGAGTGAATTAGTAGACATCATCAAGATCTTAATTTTATTGACCCAAGCTTTCGTTTTGCTCAACGCAAAACGTTTTCACACACTACTTTGTAACATATAAGCAGACGTGGTTCTTTATCCTTTTGCCTCAACTGTCTCGCAGATTCTTCATTATCTTGATGACAACTCTACACACTCTTTTTCTCTATACTGGTGAAATATTTTCGTTCTACCACTGCAGTAGAATTCGCTTTTCCATTACCGTCAGGGCGTCTTACGAAGTTGTAAACCATTGTTTAACTGTATTTGCTGCTGGGATTGCATGCAATGACATACTCTGCTCATGAAGCTCAGCGATCCGAGAACATTCAAAGGAAAATAGTTTGCGGGCCTTAGGCGCAGTGACACATTTACACTAGGAGTGATAGCCACAAACAGAGGTGAAATCCTTCATTTTACTACGTTTAGAGTTTGTAAGACCTTGTCTTAAATTATTAAACAGATGGTAAACACTTCAGTTGCTTAAAACGGAAACTTGTTTTGAAGTTGATTTGACAGAAATTGTATGTCATCTTATCCTTCAGCTTCACCTATAATTTAGCTTTAATTAAAAGTTTATAAATTTATCACTGCAAATTAACTTTTTTCAGCTTCTAAACTGGTCATAAAGTTAGGGGATTTAACATCGTCCTCATCGTTTAGAACACACATAACGAAACCGAATTGCCTGATTTCCAATGAACACTAAACATAAAGCATAGTTCCTTGAGTACTGTGAAAAAAGGCACAGTAAACGCAAAAATTCCCTTACAATACTATACTAACAGCAGAGTGTACAAAAATAAATTCTTAAATTTTTAGAGACAAATGAAAAATTCAGTTCCTTGACTTCTTTCAAAGAGCGCGTAGAAAACTCAATCTGTGAAATCGGAAGAACACGCGAAACAAGCTGAGGTTAAGCTGTAGTTCTTCATGAAGGTTAGGTAGAACCATTTGTCAGTGGTTGCTAATGACATGGGATGCATCAGGAGTACAGGTGTCTTAACACCATCCTTTGTATTGTGGTGCCCAGGGCGCCTGCCATGTTGCCCCGACAGTTACACGCCCGCTTGTCACAAAGCGAAGCGATGGATGAACCTAACCTTATGGATGACTCCAGAAGGACGGAACACCTTTCAATGTTATTCGGACCTCGGTCGTAAAGTGTATGATTGAGTACGATTGATGGGAACGTAGGTCCTGCCAAACTGGAACACGTGAAAAGTTCTGAATAAAAAACCCGACGGATCTGAATAGATCGAAAAAAAATGGGTAAGAAACCTTTAAAAAAAAAGAGAGTCAGCGTTTCAGAAAAGATTTAAGATGGATAGGCTGAGCCTGGAAGCCAGAGTTTCTTTATAAATAATAAGTGCAGCATTTGCGGAACAGAACTGCTCTCGCCATTCATCAGTAAAAGTTCAGAAATGAAAAGACTTCACACTTAATTTTATGCTTACAGAAATATAACCTAAGTACATGGATGGGAATTCTTGGAGTCTACATCATACTAAGTAACTCAATCTTCGATACAAATTCCTTGCTTATTCTAATCATTCTTAAAGTATGATCCAAGCTCTACTATTTTTGTGCTTATAACCTATATTTCACTAGAAAACGCTACTTGTACTCTCGACGACAATAAACTATCGTATATCAGAGATAAAGATATAAATAAGTAGAACCATGAAAATTAAAAGTTCTAACCAGTTATTCTTCTATATTCTCTAGAGATATCTGCGGAAATAAAATGGCAAGAGAAATTTATTTTTAAATACTCAGTCAGCTCCAAATCTACATCTATTTAAACTTCCTTGATGTGCACAGAATGGAAGACAATAATTGTCCCTAAAGAAATGAGGAACATAGTTTGTCTAGACTTTAGTTTGCCATTGGCAATCTGCTCGCTCGGAAATTATTCTTAACGTGTTGTGCGCAGTTCACTGGCAATACTGGCACTAAATGCCTGAAACCTGACAAGTTGCAACAAGGAGATAACATCAAATAACCAAGATCCAAGGGTCTTGCATATTTCTTCTGCCGTGCAAATAAACATTGTCACAGAACCTGATTTCCGGGTGCCACAGTATACCACACTCCGTTAAAATAAAGAAGCTACAACTCAGCAAGTCATATATATATAACAACATCATTAGAGACCAAAATATATCAAGCAACCACACAGCAGCGTCAGAATGAGCTCTCGATTGATCAAGACAGTGGAATGAGAGAAGTAGTGATTCATCGCACACGCACTCGATCATGATTCATTACATTAAGTGGTGCAGATCGAGAGGGACAAATATACTCTAATGCTCATTGACGCATGCTAATTGCATGAGCAGCGAGGTGTAGCAGCAGAATGGTGTGTGTTAAGCATTGACTTCTTTTAGTCGAGTCCAAATTGTTGCTCCAGCAGATTTTCTGAGATTTACCATCAAGGCAGCAGGGATATTAACAGCGCTGATTTTGTGATGGTTATCGAGACATCTTTATATGGAGTGATAATGATATTGGCTGGGTTAGCTGGTGCGCTATCGGTTTGTTTCTTAAGCAAAACTTCCAAAAATCCACTGCACATCACTGAGTTACTTCAACGAATGACATCATTCCACTCCATTATTATCGGATCATAAAGGTTTTTCAAAAGTTCAGTAATATCAGATCATAAAAGCTTTTCAGTTCAGTAATATCAGCTCATAAAGGTTTTTCACCTCTGTATTTTTATTTCAAAAGGCTATTCACTTTAGTTTTGGCGAACATAAAGGCTTTTCACTTTTAACTTCAGTGATATTAGATCGCGAATCATTTTTTTTACTTTGACAATATTGGATAAAGCAAAATACAAGAGTAGGTCGAAGAGACGAACTTTCACGAAGCGCAAGATGAAGCACCGCATGAGGAGGAGGAGTGTGTGCCCTGAGTCAATGTTGCGGGCGACGGCTGAGAGGTCGTGTTAGGTGAAGGGTCACCCGCATGGTCGCAACCAACATCCCAGCAACTCGGCTTGCAGCCGGTAATAAAAACTTGCTCTCAATAGCGTAACTGGCCAGCATGAGGTCCTAAAAGACTCAACTGCCATAAATAAGCTCATTGCTCTGCCATTTTCGGCCCAAGCTACCACTTGCTTAAAGCTACGAGCAGACCCAATGAAATTATTCTCGCTACCAGTGCGAAGAAATTTGTTGGGCCAACCAATTTGGAAAACATTGAGCCTTATCGCCTGCACCTAATGACTCATCGGCCCCTTTTGGGTACCGGAGGGGAAGAGCATGAAGAGGAACGGTGCTTGATGAGAAAATATCCTGATCATAACCGTTCCCTTGAGATGGTTCGAAGTGATGTTTACTTTGTAATACGTTAAAATATTATCTTGTAACCAGAGCGTACGTAAATGCTCTAGTCGACTTGAACGTGGTGTCGGAAATGGCTAACAGTTTATAGGTTTACTGTGTCGTAGTTTCAGTAACGTACAGTACCCATAGTACTTTAGATGCACCAAACTTAAAAGAACATATGTAAATGCATAAGCGACAAGCTATGAAGAAGCATATACCAGTAACTCTTAGTAGATCCACGTAAGC
>LQNS02278157.1:9331832-9343287 GCA_001587735.2 Parhyale hawaiensis
TATAGGTTTACTGTGTCGTAGTTTCAGTAACGTACAGTACCCATAGTACTTTAGATGCACCAAACTTAAAAGAACATATGTAAATGCATAAGCGACAAGCTATGAAGAAGCATATACCAGTAACTCTTAGTAGATCCACGTAAGCAGCGCAGCATTATGTTCTGTATAAACGTTACATCTAACAAAATGAAAACGGTCATGAAAAAAAAGTACGAATGTTTTAAGATGGGTTCCGCTTCTTTAAGTTGTTTAGTCAATCAAATTACCTACTCCGGTTTAGCTCCGTCTTAATAAGATTACAAACTGCCTATCTGGGCCGCCCCTTCGAGTCTCTGGCATGGTGAGCTGTGCCCATTGCCCAAACTAATTGCCAGGGATTGCTGTCATTTGTACGTGATCGATCAAGCAGCCATCAGGGGCTGACCGTCCTCAGTACTCTACGGAGGAGTGATCGATAATAGTTAAAAAGTGCAGCGGCCTTACAAGGTAAAGGATCACATGCAGTCCAACCAAGCCGCGATTTTTGGTGTACAGTCGCCCGGTGGATTCTTCGAAATTTTGAAGTGTGATACAGAGCACAACTTCTCCACGAATGAATATTCAGCACTTCAGGCAACTGCATGTGGATAACTTATGAAAATAACCGCGCTTCGTTATACTCTGAACAGTAGCTGCGTTACTATAAACTCTTCTGCACTCCAGCCCTTCCAACGCAGTAGATGTGACACCCATTCACGATTAACGCTGGGCATCGATCGTACGCCGGTTTGCTCTTTTTTTCTGCTTTCAAAATTAAAATACGATGCATAGTTGAAAATTACTGAGGCACTCTTTGTTGCTTGCACGTAGAGTGTCGTAAAAAAATGCCGTACAGTCAACTGCTTTTTAGTATAGGAGAGAGCAGAGCTTTCTCAGAAATTATATTACTGCAGGTCTGTCCTTAGCAGTTAGATTTGGGGCACGTTCGATTGTCGCCGGTATTTAGTCTTCGAGGCTTGACTTGTCTGAAACTTCAGGCAGCTGTTTCGAACTTGTCACTTTGAAACGCGTTGCAAGTGCTAAAAGCAACACAATTACGTTGAGCCAACTTAAAACTCCATTTAACAGAGCAAGATGAAGTTCCTGGAAGTCTCAAGAGTAACCTTTCGAGGATTAATGCCTGAATTCAGCAAATCGAGACCAGGGCACCTGCCTTAAGTTTCGAACACATCAAGCCTCTAAGGCTTAATTTTGGCTCCCAATCGAACATGATACCCTATTTGGAGTTCGTGCAAAGCTCGACAAACGAAATTTTCCCCGTAAATTGCATGTGCTCCAGCATAATATTTCCAATTGAAGCGGAGGTTTTCACTGACTTGCAGATAGAGAGAAGAGTCATTTTAGGAGTCGCACAGTCGCCCTGCTAGCTTTTTAAGACACTCTATAACGTAACGAGGTACAGAACTCTCAGAAGCACCAAGTTATGGTTGCGATTGTAATTATCAGGCCGACTAAATTCTGATATCCATTTTTGCCCTTGAGCCACGGTATTAATGGTTTTCAATATGTTGATATACTCTATATTGTGCAATACAGCTTTTAAAGTGGCAAAAATATTTGCCAGTTTAAAATATACTGAAAAAAACTTGTGATTATTAGTAATCGAGTCCATTTTGATTCTTTTGTGTTCTTGTACGATTGCTCTGCATTTTCTAGGTCAGTTTTAATTTTGGATGCCTAGCTAATAGTTCAGTAACAACCCAGCTAACGGTACAGAGCAATCCATCCGGAAATATTTACTGAATACAACAGTTCGTTATCTCACCATTCATACACAACACCATAGACTACACCATACCTAGACTTTCCACTGCATTCAGACCTTCCGCAAGTGAAGCTGGAAGCCAATTTACGCAGGCATTGATAAAATTATTTCTAATAATCACAGAAAATTCAAACAAAATTCGCATCGTAACGAATGCGTTGCAGAGCGGGAAAACCAAACTCATCATTATATTTTACCAGTGGGCAATAAATATCCTACGTTTGGACATCAAGAGTAATTAAAAATTCGTCATATTTTTAAGAATATTCGAATTTTATTGAAAAAATGGGCACATACATGTTACATATCATGAACGTTAGTTTCCCATTCAATTGAGTTTTTTACAGAGATGGTGTGGAATCGACAACCCCAGAAATTGATAAACACAGGGCTTTCAGCTGAGCTGATTCCAATAGCAAGAAGAAAAGGGAGGTTAAAAAAACCCAGTAATACTGAATGTTTGAATTAAAATGACAATAATACAACAAGGTGACAGTACATTGGAAGGCATGAATTGAAAATGCATGATTAACCAAGAGGTAAAGATACTAGGATAGGCGTGGAATGATCTTCAAACATAATATTTTGGTGCTGATACAACCCTTCACTATTGGAGCTACCTCAAGCTGCACTTCGTGGCTGTAAAGTAAAGGTAAAGTCAACTTAGACCACACCCTCACCTGGGAAACCCACATGCACTGGTTTGTGCTGCGGGTGTAAGCCCACTGGCCTCAGATGAGTAAGTGTAGTCGCAGTCACCCTCGGGTCACCAAGAACTATGGCGCCAATTTGACGGAAGAAACAAATGACCCAAGACCCCCCCCACCCCCCTCATCTCTGAGGACAGCAGTTCCACCACGGTGCCGTGCATGCACACAAACTGCCGAGTCAGCACTCCAAGATCTGCAAAGAGCTCACGTGCCAGGCCAGGTATCGAACCTGCTAGCGATACATGGCGTTAGAGCTGAGAATGGCAGCATGCTGCTACCGTGGTGACATATGTACATGTTATTTCACATGACTGCCTAGGTATTTCGCCTACGTTGCATTACTTCATTGATGCCTACGTTAGATCGCTTCGTGGTTGCTTGTGTTAGATCAATTCATGGTTGCCTAAGTTAAATTACTTCACGGATGTCTACGTTGCATCACTTCATGGATGCCTACGTTACACCACTTCAGGCTTGGGTAAGTTAAATATGCTAGATCGCCTCATGGTTGCCTATATTAGATCACTACATAGTTGCCTGAGTTAAATTACTTCATGAAAGTTTACGTTACGGCACTTCATGGGTGCCTTCCTTACACCAGTTCATGCTTGCGCAGGTTCAATCACTTCATGATTGCCTAAGATAAAATTCACTTCATGGTTGCCTAAGTTAAATCACTTTATGGTTATTGCCTATATCACATCACTTCAAGGCTACCTATGTTGCAGTACTTCGAAGTTGTGTATGTTGCATAACTTGATGGTTGCCTAAATCACATCATTACATTGCTGCCAACGTCACATCACTTTATGGCTACCAATGCTATGTCACTTCACGGCTGTCACTGCTGTATCACTTAATGGCTGCCAGCTGCTCTAACTCACCCTTCATATTTGTTGTCGGCACTGATTTTTTAGATTAGCACGTTCATCATTCAATTTTCGTTAACAATTCCATCATCTGCTGCTTTGGCATTTTATTACAAATCTGAATATGCTACCAAATTCAGAAGCCTATGTTCTATAACATGAGATTGTTTAATTTACAAGCTAACTTTGCAAGATCATACTCGTTTACTGCAAAAGAAAGAATGTCATAAACAGTCGATTTACAATGTTACATTTCAAACCTTTATATTTTTATGAATGTGTTACTTACACAAGTTTTATAAATGCGTACAGGTTTGCCAGTCAGTACTAACTGCAAGAGAGTTAAGTAAAATGTCCTAAATAAAGAATGAAAAAGTAATGGAACAACATATGAAAACATGTCTGCCGCATCGCACAGTCAGGCTATCGTGCGAACAGTCATATTTGCTTTTTGGTAAAGTGGGCACTCAATCTTCATGAGCTCTAGGATTTTACAGATAGAAATATGCAATGAGGATAAATAACTTTACCTCAAGTTCTATGTTACCTTGCACTGTGCAGAATATTATTTATGCAGTTCATGCTGTTCATTTAATCAATTTTTTCTATACACCTTCAGAATTGAACATTCCGTGACATGGCATAGCGATAACTAGAAGTTCTGGGCTGCAGGCCATATCATGCTCTCCCATACTGTTTGTGCGGAGATACTCCATCTGGCCCCAGCACTTCCCACCAGGTATTCGAACAGTCCCATGTCGCTGAAGAGGCTGGTTTTACCTTTGAGCTGCGGTGCCACTGAGTCGGAGCTATATTCTTTATTCTTCCCTGCCGTTGGGAACAGAGAAAACATTTTAGAAGCATTGTAGCTAGGAGATGGTGAGGAAGAGCAACAGCTTATCAGTCTCGAAGCTTGCTTTTTACAGGCTGAGTCCCAGCGAACGAGACACTGCGATTGTTGCGTGCATTTCAAGTTGCAAAAACCGCCCGATAGGGACAAGTGGAACTCACGACTTTATCGGAAGCGAGGAATCCCATAGGTATAAATAAGATTACAGTGATAACAAGGCGGAGTATTTATGGACAGAGTTCGTAAGAAGGACAAACGTGCATACCTACTGAAAACAGATCTTCTCTTTGGAGTTAGAATTACTGCTGAAGTAATTGTGGGAGCTTGCACCCGTGCCTAAAGCAATCGTAGGTCACGATCGTGGGTGAGGATTAATTTAAAGCCTGAGAGTTCTCGATAGCTAAAAAGACCTTATTTAGTCCAGTGCATTTGTTCCTACCTGTGATTAATTTTCTATGTAGATTGTGAGGCAGTAAAAGATCTGAACTTATAGAGAGAAATGGGAAAGCGATACGTGACTTCTACCCTTCTAACTAAAGTTTGCTACATGCGCACAGCGTGTGCATTTGCATTGGACGGAAAATTAGCTGTGCTGTAAATTATAGTTGGTAAAAGGCAATAGTTATAAAGCACTACCCATAAAGTGAACCGATCAAATTAGTAGAGCAGCTGTTGAAGTCAAAAGTATTTGTGACATAAGAGGTTGGTCCTATAGCGGTTAATATACATTAATTTACGCGTAACTTCCAAATATTGAAGGCACAATCTGCAATACAGAGATTTACTAATGTAATAAACAGCACCAACTAGTTTGTTCGATATCGCTACTTAGGGTATTTAGCAGTGTTGTCAAACCTTACTTCAAAGCTACCAATGCTGAACTTGATTTGTTATTGAATACTCTGACTCCTACTGTGCAAGAAATAGTATTTTTGTATTGCGCAAAACATGAAAAGGGGTGTCCGTCGAGGTGAAATTGAAGCTTAATATCTAAATAGATGTACAGTATGTTTTTTTTTTCGATTGATCGTCGTCACATAACGACCTCTATAGGTGTGCAGGGCTGCCACGAATGACATGTTAGCTTTAATGCTCAGAGTCACACGATAATAAACAATTCCTTAGAAACGGTCTAAAATTGTCAGTTTAGTCACACTTTCATAACGAAAAAAATATGCTTGCAATTTACACGGCCCACAGTGCTGCAATAAATGAGCAAAGAAGCGCATCTTTTCCTATAACACTTGACGAATACATTTACGAATTTGTCGTGCACACTGAAAGCAAAATTGGAAGTGTTCATACTAAAACGACCTCTCTGCTGTGCAGCTGTTGAAGCACTCAGTAACTATTATTTCGACGCCGTATACCCTCTGGATCAATTCTGAATCTCTGCAACAATAGTGACGCTGCAGCTAACTATAGTATCACAGTAATTCACAAGACCATATAAATTATTTGCTGAGGTCAAATAAGAGTAATGTCACATTCATTTATATGAACAAAATAATTACATACATGATTTTTCGAAGGGTGCTAAAGTGAGATCCGAAAAGTTAGCGGCAAGCTTGACGACTCTGCTCTTCACGGAGCAGACAAGAGTCAAATCTGTTCCCATCGCTAAACTTATCGCACGCACTGCAGCTCTGACACTTTTCCCCTTCATTTGAGATCTAACTTTCTGCAAGGTTGGGATAGCAAATTTACCACCAATTTATTTGCCTTAAGACGCACGCCAGTATGCAAAGCGTGTGCTAAGACCTCACCCCAGCATCTTTTGGTCAATCTTTCACGCTTCATCAAGTGGGAATCGTCAACTCCATTAGAATGGTGAGCCATAATATATCACGGATATATCACAACTGATACATACTAGCCCATATATCACCGACAAATGTACGAACCCTGCTGGTCATTGTGATTGTGGCAATTTTTATTGCAGGTGTGATTGTTATCACTGCTGAGAGGCGGCGCCGTGGATTAGTCAAGGAAGTTTCCGTTCGAACCAAGCGGGCGGTCCAGAGCAGGGATCATGCAAGGAATCTTCCCCTTGGAGAGTTTTTTGGATTTGCTGTAAAGTTTAACGCTTCATCTTTCAGACTGTCAGCAGGTATGAATTGCGTTCCAGAGCAGAGGTCATACAAAGTTTATTTCCCTAGAGGATGTTTTAGATTTGTTTTTTCGATCTTTTAAACTGATAGCAAATATGAATTACGTGGCAACAGGGATAAACTTACCCTTTGAATTTTTTTCTTTGGATTTGTTATTAAGTTTTGCGCTGTATTTTTTAAGCTGTCAGCAAGCTGGAATTGCAGTACAGATAAGCGGTCATACAAGCAATTTTTCGCTTGAAAATTATTTGGATCATTACTAAAGATCAGCAATATTCCTCGAAGTAAGGTTGATAGTTCAAATAACAGCCCTATGTAGGAGCCACTGACGGAACTTCTTCAATCCAACAGTTTCTGTTGCTCCTATACAAGCTTAATCTTGATACTGTTCTTATACGTGAACTGTGCCCCTAGTGGAGACACGAAAAATGCCGTGCTTATATACTGAATCAAGCAATGCGCAAGAACCACAAACATAACGTCATCCCTCGTGTCCAAAGTTTGAGTATCTCCTATATAGACGTGATGAAAAACTTCTTCTTTTAAGGCTGTCCTCGTATACTGTTACCTTTAGTTTCTCAACGATTTGTGGTCTACGGCAAATGTTTATAGGGGCATATTCAGATCAATAAATGTTTCTTCCCTTAATCCTGTACAAGCATTAGTTTTTGCACACAATTATTGCCATTTAACTTTCATGACCGTTTTTGAAAGTAGGAACTGGCCTGGGAAAAATTAGGGCCATGTTAAAATTCAGATAGCCACTGAAGGAGTGCATATTCAAACAGAATGCTCGAAAGGCATATCCGTATAGATAATCGGGAACTGTACTATGGCGTAAAACTCACAGTATGACGTATACACTTTACCCCTCATTTTAGCTTCCACCAACATATGGGTCTCAAGACCGACAAGCCGAATGTGAACAGCACGATGAGATTGCACAAGCGAGCCCAAAAATGGAAACAACATAAAGGTAGTCGTTCCTTAGATTAAACTTTCTCACCAGTCCCATCGAACCCCCAATCCCGCACCATTACTGGCGAGTTAGCAAATCATGACTCCCTGGTCAACTCTTTAGTCGGGGTGTTCATTATGATTTAGAGTTATGCCTTGTTGGCTATTGCCACTCTCAACAGTCTCCAGCATTGGTAGTGGCAGCGACAAATCCCATGAAGTTCCTTTGGTTTACATTTGGCACGGGAAAGAACTTCGTCAACTTGATTGATTCTTTACAAGGTGCGAAGGCCTAAGGACCAGCGGGTGCTCGAGATAGCCATCTCAAGATGCAGACTGATGGCGGCTGAGTAGTTAAGTCTACACACAAGTCCTTCCTTACTTACACGCTCGTGAAGACTACCAGAGGGTATCCAGCTTGTAGCTCTATTGTAAAAAGTAGACTTGGTAAAAGATTTTTGTACGTGATGATGATTATTGAGCCTCAATTGCTGCTCAGTACGTTGATCCATCGCATGTGGTGTGGTTCCCCTGACATCCTGGCCTTTTGACCAAACTGATAGGTTTGTTGTTGGCAGTAAAGTGGTCTATTGTAGTTCCAATTGCTGTAGTCAGTTCTCTATAGATAATTACTTAGCACGAAAGACATGCTCCCGTTTATCTATATAGTTACGTACATATATTATAAATCCTATGTTCAGATTCACTTCACTCATCGCTTAGTATAGCTTCTAGTGACGTGAATTTAATCTTCAGAAGATGGTATTAATAGATCAACGAGAAAATTAACAGTAGTTCCTTTTACTTAGATTCCCAATAACTGTTTGCATTGCAAGCACGCCTACAGTGACCATACTCATGAGATCATTAGGAAGAAAATAACTAATATTACGGTCTTTTATAACATTTTCCACAGTACAATCGTATGAGTATTAGTGATATGGCCGGCGTGAGTATCAGAACTAATATCACTGCCTTTTACTGCACTTTCCAATGCATGTTTATACGGGTATTGGCAACGTGAGTGCCATCTCGGGAGGACGGGCTGGCGAGACCCAACAAGAGTATCGCTATCAGGTGTCCAAGTCACGGTCCAGGTGATGTATCTGGCCTGACACTCGCCCCAGCACCAGAATCAATTGCCAGCAACTTAGCGCTCAAACGCCACCCGCAATATCCTTTAGAATTCTGCAGTTACTGCTCACTACGTCACACCCGCAAAAGTAAATTAGACTTGTCTAAGACAACATGCGAGTACTTGCCACCCAGGTTTTCTTTAATCATCCAATTTCTCGGTTTTTGCTTCTCTCAATATAAACTGTAAATACGTAATTGCTTCTCTGAGGAGTGACAGTGATTTTATAATAACATTGCAGAGACTACTGATAAGCTTTGTTTGGAAAACGTTTACATAGAAATACATGAAAGTTAGAGCACTGTCATACCTTTGTTGGTGTGCAATTAAGTGTACATAATTATATTCGTAGATGATGTAACGCCTCCGTGACAAAGAGCAAAGTTTCTATTTAAATCTCGAAAAGTATCACGTCTCTTTCATTTGCTCTATGCATCCAACACTCTAGTGCAGTGTTTTACGCCAATTCAAAGAGCCAAAATTTCAAAGTTATTTTCGAACAAATGGAGGCGGCTGGATTCTTTACCATAGAGGTCAGTTTTTTCCAACTATTGAATAGTAAAATAAGGCGGTGTCGTGGCAGAAACCCTTTACCCGCAGCATAGCACATCTACAGACAACACTAACATGCACTGAGCCCACAGCGCCGAGTGCGGGCACACACAGCACTGTCCCCGAGACAACACCGCTTTCGCTTCTCTGCAGCGGGCTGTAAGAGTCACGGACGATCACACAGATTTGCCTTCCTAGCTATTTTGTACAATCATATAAATAAGCATCACCTTGCATGCACCATAAAATAACTACTGTAAGTAGTACTTGAAAACTACGGATAATCGCACCTAGCTATACTGCCAGATGCGTTAGTGCTACTGTTCTACATTTTTATTTGCTACTCTAAAATGAAATCATCAGTTTTCCTCGCACGGATAGCTTTCTACTCAGTGTCATGATGATTTATTGATTAATCTGAATAATCAGGACGTGAGTTGACTAAAAATTTTTAAATCCTGGCGCGTTCCTTACCGTCTTTGCAGAAATGACATCAACATTTTCATTGTATCTTAACGCATCTATTTTGTTTCGGACAAATTTCTGCAATAAATCGCTGAGGTACAGATTGCAATCGGGGGAAAAAGTAAGACCCAGCCTCTCTTCTGATAAATTTAAATGTAGATTCGTGTAATAAATCAAAGGCGCAAAACTTATTCCAATGCGAAGGCTTGTGCATTGCTGATTCTTGCCACCTTACGTGTGATAATTGACGTCCGTATTTTATATTAGGCATGAGGCTCCTGCATTGAATATATGGCTAATTTTTTGCTATGCCATACGTCTAAATACGTTGCACACGCGTGAGTCATAACTCCTTAAAATTAATTGGAATGGGAGCTTTAAGCTCTCGTATGATAGAGTGCAAGCGACGATCGACGCACCTAAGAAAATCGTGAAAACTTTTCGAATCAATTAGTGTTAGAAGATTCGACTGATTTAGAGAGGCGGGTTAAGGCAACAGGCTGCAGACTCAGAGATTAACAGCACATTGAAGCTATGATGAACAAGCGCAGGCGTTTATCATGGAGCTCTGTAATGAGCTGAGGTGAGAGTTTTCGAACTCTCGTGACGCTTCTTTGATTGAAGCAAGGGGCCGCTGTCGACCTCTGCAAGAGTAATGGTGGAGCACGGCGCTCGGAATGCACCCACCTCGACCTGCTCAACTGGACTGGAAAATAAACAATAACAATGATTGGAAACACCTCGCTTCGATTTAAGAAGGTAAAGATTAAATAGAAGAGAGTTTATCGTAATCGACTGACGCATTCAAGAGTGACACGGATACGGGAGAGTGAGCTGTGGTGCCTAATGATGGGCTCCTAGGATAAAATGATAATAAAAGGACGAACACGTAGAGCATTGGTGTTTATTTCGAACTACAGATTTAGTTTCCCACATTAAGAATTAAAATGATTTGGCACTTGATTGTAGTTGAGATATTCATGACTGAAACATTAAATTGAATACTTCTAGTTACTGTACTTTTTTGCTGTACAAATTATTTGAAACTTAAAATTATTTTCTAAAATTCTTGATGGAAGTTATGTTGCAATTTATTTTGAAAGTAAAATACAGTGTAAATTATTTCATCGAAAACTTTAATCGAAAATATCTTGATTTAAAAATGCAGGGTATACATATTCAAACCCGTTAACTGTATTTATACCATAACCTAATTGTAAATTTTACCTACACACGCAGACTACTTTAATACATATGCTCAGCGCAAAAAAAAAAATATGCAAATGTGTACAAGGTCACCTGTACCAACAAAATAATGATCCTTTTCTTAGGTACAGCATATTTAATGAAAATTTGTTGAAAGCTCAGTCTACCGAATCAGTATGTGACTCTCATCTTTTTAAGCACTCCTGTGTCTAGGATAAACTAGATGCTAGAACATCCTTGAAAATACCACACATGCCTACTGGCTGAGCAGAATACGAACAAAAACAGTCAATTATTATCTCACATACAGTGGATACCCTAATGAGGCTTTCTTTTGGCCCTTTATTCTGGAAATTTGAAGATTTACTAGTATGCACAATAGAAGTGGTCAGAATCCCACGCCCCCTCGCCTAGCAATGCCAAAATCCTCCACCCTAGGAAAATTCATTGGCCATCCTGAGAATCAAACACGAGTTTGTCCCGTACGTGGCGTCGACAAATGAATCCCATAGCTTATATATAAGCTATCGGATAATAGTAATACAAACGATGAAAACCAGGTAATTGTAGTGAAAAAGAAGAGAGCGTGTGTAAGTTTATAACTTCACATACAGTGCCTAGACATAAGTATTAGCACAACTCTATTTTTTATGAATTTTTAAAAATTCAGGGTCTGCTTTAGCATAATTAATACAGGAAGTTTATATAACATATATATAATAGAATATTTAAACAGAACAGTCAAATGTGCACTTATAACAAGAAAATTTAACACAAGTAAAAGTAATGAGGGACA
>LQNS02278157.1:9375312-9419043 GCA_001587735.2 Parhyale hawaiensis
GTGAGGTTGACCTTTGGTATAGTTAGCTCATTATCGCATAGCTTGACACACGCTACCGCCTCTGCGTCCATACTTTGGAGCAACGCAACGTACGATGTCTTACTCAGGTCGACCCTCACGCGCTCTAGAAATATATGCTGACGCCTTTGGGTGCAAACCCTTCTCAAAACCGCTAACGAGCCGTTTTTTTTTTTCGTGCATAGTAATGTTGAGCTGTCTGTAGCTGGTGCGTTCATCAAGCTCCTGTTAAGGCAAAGAATAGGGTGGAAACAAATTCCTCGTAACAGTAGGGTTGGGAACCGTTTGATGTCATACACTAGCGCAAAAAATTTGTTGATGGAATAGCTAGTCTGTCGATTAAGTTAAAATTGGAATGGTGTTAATAAATCGCATACCTTAACCCATTAGAGAAGCAAGAGATATATCAATCTAATGTTCTACCTTGGAGTTGACAAGCTCGAGAGAACGGTACCTATTATGTTGTCCCAAAAATTCGTGAACACATGCAAGAAATTTAAATTTTACTCTCCAAAGAATAGCAAAAACAAAAAATATATATATTCCTCGAAATAAAGACCATTTTCCAAGACTTTTTGGAATCTGATGGAGCACAGTCAGGACTGTAAGCTGGATGTGGCAAAACATCAACTCCGTCCAGCTCTTCAAACTTGTCTTTGGTTTTCTTCTTGGTGGTGTGTGGCTTAGCATCGTCCTGCTGCATCAAAGCGCGTTTTCGGTTGATCAGAGCCGGGTACTTTTATTTCAACTTTCCGTACACTGAAAAATTGTTTTTCAATTCAATTTTTCTCAAGTGTTTACGAACTTTTGAGACAACCTAGTAAAATAATATTAATCTGCCAATATACTTCAGTACTTGTATAGGATTTACTTTGCCTTTATGGACATTGCCGCTGAGAAACGTTTTTCCAACTAGAGTACTCTGAGGGCTCATACCTCCGCCATACCAATGTTAACGAAAGAGTTAAATTGGTCCTATAATTAGCATTTCTTCAATATCAACATCAAAATTTTGCTATTTGTTCCTTTTGAGAGCTATAATAGCTTTTGTAATTTTCTTGAGCTGTCAGTAACTTTTTGAGTTATGTTCTGACAAACATTAGTCTACCACAAAAACGGACAAAGAAAATCATCACCAAATTTGTTCATCTGTGCCTTGTAACGCATTCAACAATTTCTGAATATTTCATTATATTTCGTTCATAACTTTTTGAGTTATGTTACCCACAAATATAGAGACAAACACACACACGGACAAACAGATTAACACAAAAATTTGGTCAACGGCCTCCAGCAATAACCCCAACAATTCCTGCAAATTTCATGAAGATCAGCCCATAACCAGTCAGAAATTATCGTTTACAGCGCCGGTAATTATCGGTACCATTAGGCGTCCGAACGATTGAAATTGCCTTCAATTATCGGCTCTGTTTCGTCGGGATATGTCTGCTTCTCTCGCCTATATAACATAAGAAGAGTCTTCTTCGCTTTCAGCCGAAAGATCATCCTTATATTGGCGAATATACGCCTTATTATGCTTTAGACGTCGCCATTAATTTTAGGCGGCTTTTCTTCGACCATAGCGATGTTTCGTCTATATCATAATCCGCCCATATAATTGCGGCACCATACAGAAATGGCTATTCACGTGGGCGCTGAGACGAAGATACTAGCCTTAACTCAAAAGGTGCGTTTACATATGACTTAAAAGCAATGGAATGGGATGGCCGAACCTAACTATCCTAGCTGTTACTGTTGAATAATTGTTTCTAAACAAAACAAAAAATAAGTTCAAGTCAAACGTCCATCTTAGGCCTGCAGCTCACAACGGTCAGAAGTTCTGAACTTCTGACCGATGTTAGAACAGGAACTTGAACCACTTATCCCAGCTCAAGTACGTTTCTATCCAACTTCATTAACTCTAAGCTATAATAGAGTCATACTTCACAGCTTAAAGGAACTTCAGACTCCATGTAGAGATTTCGATCGTACACGTTATTAGGAAACTTAAGCGTAAATACAGTGTAAAACTTAATATCGTTTTATATAAACCGAATGAGGATATTTTGTTGATAAAAAACAACAAACATAGATGAACTGAACACAAAAATAGATGGTCATATTCGATCAAAGATTGCAATACTGATTAACAAGAGACACAAAAGGGAATCAATAGTAAAGTGGTGGCAATAATGATAGCACATTTTGAAATTTTGTAATAACTTTAAAAATACTGCATCAATATAGTTGAAATTTTAGCTGAATAATGTTACTTTAGCTAGTTACCGATTCTTTATAATTATTATTGTATTCGTTGCCTTTTCAAAATTTTACCACGAAAATAATAGTTGGTGGGTGCAAATCAGTTGGAAATAAAGATAGCACATATGGAAAAAATTATATTTTCGAAAACAATGAAAGCAAAAAAAAAAAAACATAATTCTTAATGTTTACAAGCGTTGCCTTTTGATTGCAACACCTGTACACATCGGTTATTCATAGAATTAATTAAATTAGCAAGCATTTCATCAGGGATAGTCTCCCAGCATTCATTTATGGTCTGCCACAAGCTTTGTTTATCCTGAAATTGTCTCCCATTGGCGTAAACATGCCGTGAGAGTATCCCCCAAAGATTCTCAATTGGGTTTAGATCGGGTGACTTGGCAGGCAAAGCTAAAGTGGCGATATTATATATGGGCATTAAGCCAATTCGTGGCCAACCTCGCTGTGTGATTGGCGGCATTATCTTGCTGAAACACCGCTTCTTGCTGATGTTTATCAGTTTGAAATGGGAGAAGACTAGTTTCTAAGACCTCTGTGTACTTCTTAGCATTCTGTCTACCTTCCATCATCACCAAATTCGCCTTGCCCTTGATGGAAAATGCTCCCCAGATCATAAGGGATCCGTCACCATAAGGTCGTTTGCTGAAAATTTTGTCCTCCTTTCTAAGATCATGCCAGTAGTATTGAGAACCGTCAGGTCTGTCTAGGTTAAACTTTTTTCATCGGAATAAATAACATTAGACCAATTTTCATGGTTCCATTGCACTTTTTCTCGAACCCATTCTTCACGTTTTGCCTTGTGTGCTTTCGTGAGTGATGGTGCAGTTTTTCTCTTCTTATAACTGAAGGTCTTAGATAAACCCAGGATCTGTCACACTCTTCTCGGTGTAACATCTATTTCAGGGATGTTTGCAGGCTTTTTGACCCCTCTCGAGTCCGAGACGCCTCACGGAGAAGTCGGCGGCGGGCTGTAGGGCTCAATTGTGAAGGGCGGCCAGCTTTTTTCCGTATTCTTTTGGGTTCTTCAGAAAGTTAGTTACCACCTTTCTAGATCTGCTAACCTTCCTAGAAATCTCAGATATAGTGTATCCTTCTTCATCTAATGCGCTTATTTGACTCTTTTCCTTTTCAGATAACCCACACTGCCTTCCCATGCTAAGAAATGGGTTAATTTCCAAATATAGAGGTTACAAGGTGGGGAGAAACTGACCAATATGGCGACGCCGGTTTGTTTTGATATTCTGCTTCTCTAATCTGGATGTAGTAACGCGGAAATGTATTTTTTTTTAGGTTGTGCTATCTTTATTTCCACCCAAATTCCCACACAAATTTATACTAAAGTAGTATTTTCAAATTAGTTTATCAAATATCCCTTTGATACTATTCTTTATCCATTGATCAACTTTATTCCAAAAGTACAGTTTTAAAGTGTACTATACCGCATCATAAAAAATTCTTATCGAAAAATTCTGAATTGTGCTATCACTATTACCACCACTTTAATATGTTACCTGGTATACTAAATTTGTAAAACGCCGGTAAAATTAGAAAACAATATGCAAAAACAGTGTCAAGATGATTAGCGTCCATGCATATCGTCCAAGTTTTGCGATTCAGTTAGAGGAAAAAAAATAAAATAAGCAAAAAAATTTACCCCACAACAAGCGCTATCAGATATTTCGCATTCAAGCTTATATTGATATATCATTATTTTGATCGATGATGGAGAGAATTTCGACCATATTATTTTTTTAAAGGTTTGTCTCATTATTGAAACGGGGCAGGGGCTCAAGCTTGAACCTTTTGACGTCCAATGTATATACAGATATATAAAATATTTATATGGTGAAAAATGAAAACTTAATTAGGAGAAAAGTCGGCGATAATCGCCTATCATTATGGGCGATTGTGGAGGAGAATATTGACCATCATATCAAAGGGCGTCTGCAAGATATTTCAGGTAACATGCCGTTGATAAATTTCTTATTCGATGACCCGTTCATAATAGCCCAAACAATACTGGGCACGCTGATAACTACCGGCCCTGCCGAGGATAATTTTTGACTGGGTAACTTGTTCAGTTATGCTACCGAGAAAAAAAAGCAGAGAAATAAACAAAAACAAACGGTTGAACGGATCTTCACCAAAAGTTAATATGCTAAGATACCTAATAATCCCTGCAAATTTTGTAAGGATCCGTCCATTATTTTTTTAGTTATCTTGATGACTCAGACATCCAGGTAAACAAATGGACTGGGAGACAGGCAGTCAAACATACAAACTCAACAAAAACAAAACCTCATTGGCGGTGGTAAATACAGAGCAATGGAACTAGACTGGGATGCTCAGGAGCCGTTCAGCAAATGCTTCTCTTTGAAATAGCTACCTGAAACTGCTTGGTTCTCAGAAAATCATAGAGCCATTGTGAATTAGCATTGATTTCTAACGCGCTATGTATGTATCCGTTTGTGTGACTAAAGGAGTGCGTAAGAATTTTTTTAGGCATCTTTTGTGTACTTCACAGCCTGTAACAATTGCCAGGAGTTTCTCGAGCTTTACTCATGGTTTCAGAATGAAAGAGTGTTACTACAGCCAAATGATGATGAAGCACGTACAAAAACTGCATTAAAAAATAGTGATTACACTTGAGACAAACTCGATGGTCTCAAAATGTGTTACTTTTGTATTGCGATCAACCTGGAGTAAGAGCTGCCTTCTAGATCACTTGCTAAAACTCCGCTTCTTAGCCGCTGAGCAGCGCAGAACATTGTTCGCTTTACACGGGCTGGGCTAGCAGACCAGTCGAGAGATTCTTGCATGATAGAATACTTCAGCGCTATCACTAACAACATCACCGAAATGATTATTAGCATTTAGTTACATGTTGATCATAAGGTACAATTGGATGCAAAATAGGCTCCACTATACAGCTCTACTTTTAACTCTAGGCTTTTTCATGGCACTACATAGTAGAATTATTTATTAGTGCATCTAATTAACGGTAACAGTTCTCCTTTCCACATATGTGAATGTATTCTACAGTAGATGCACAAAGCTTCATTACGCAGTTCCAACGGTATCCAGTATCTTTTTTTCGTGGTATTCCCCAATATTATCTTTCATTCATGCGCCTGTATTGATAAAGTACGGTTAGACTTTCCATATGAGTAAGTGTATATCAGAGGCAAATACTACGCAGTTATGTCGCATCCTTTTCATGGCCTTCCAGAATATTATGGCTCAAAAATGCACCTAATGTTAAATATTAGAAACATCTTCCCTATGCGGAGGTGCATTTTAAATGCAAAAGCCCTCCATAACGCGGTTATGCTGTTAAGTCGCGTCCTTTCCATGACATCCCATAACATTATCGTTCATTAAGGCACCTAAATGAGGTCGTTCAGATTTACCCTTGAGTCGGCACGCTACATGCTAACACGATCCTAGAGGTCTCGGTCGTGTCCAGGTATTGGGCCTCATTTAGAGTTCCTTAGCGCACCTTCTGCATGAAAAACGAGCCAGGCGCGTCACGAAGCACGATGAAGTTGTTCCTTCTCTAAATATTAACGGGCATTTTTCGGACCGTTCGAGATACGGTGTTACGGCGGGAGAAATCATTTCAGTTTTACCGACAAGGGGTATTTAAACAGTTTGTAATTATGAAAATTATGAGTTAAATCGTGTCATTTTTGCAGACAAGGAGCATTTAAGCAGTTCATAAAGATTAAAAAATTGGCCAGTGTTGTCACGTAAAAATATATTTTGAGGTCAAACGCCAAATTTACTTCACACTCAGCCGTAACATTTTCTTTTTATACAGATTTATTTACTGATCTACTTTTGATAAGGAACGCATGAAAATTTTAAGCCATGAATTTCATTCACGAAATTAACGTGTTCGCTTAAGGGTTACTGCACTTATGCTTTTAGCACTCCGATCTATAAGACGTTCATCCGAAGCAGTAGCATACATCTAATAGATATCCCCTTTTGCAATGCTAATATTACAGAGCTTTATTATAATCTACGTCAGTTGTTAATACGTGGTAAAAAATAAATGCCGCTTTGAAGATATCATTACTGGCGAATTAAAGAAGATGGAAGAGTACCCACTTTGTGATCATTAGCCCATGACTGATCTGCTGCAGGAAAAATTCACTGCATAATTACATTTTTGTTAGTATTGTATTCACTAAATCGTTCAACCCACTGTAGAGCTGACACTGAGCAGCAGTTGCCATAGGAATAGCACAATTTCAAAAACTGTATCCTGGGTTCCTATCGTCCGGCATAGGGTTAAATTTTCATCACTTTATTGTGTCAGTACTGCAGATAACACACACTTTGTGCTGATTACCGAAACTGTGGCAAACAGTATAGAAGCCACAACCACATGAAAGTTCCCTCTAATTTTGCACATCCTTTTATCCACAACGCATATTAGTCAAACATATTGGATGAAGGTTGCATACACGATTACTTTTCTTTATCACTCACATTACGCAGCTAAGGAAGTCACAGCTCCGTTTTACTGATTGATTTGTTTATATACATAACACTGTTCTCGCGGCCATAGCTACAGATTGTAGCATGAAAACTTGGTTTCTAGCATACCAAACTACATATAGACAAAAAACAAAAATAAAAGATTGAATGCATGCACTTCTTTGTAAGTTTATGAGCTACTGTGCAATAAATATACGTATATACCGCATAAAACCCGAGATAAATTTTCGAGTTCAGTATCAAAATTAGTTTTACTAACTAGAACATGTGAAAATAGCGCCGAACAAACGCACTGTTCTTCTATTATTTCTCAGATTTGCTTAATGCAAGCAAAGTGTATAATATATTCTATGTCAGACAGCAATTTTTCTACCTGCTAAATACCCAGACGAAGAAATAGCAATAATTACAAAATACAGCTTTTTCTTACTGTTAGTTGAGGTATACAGGCTTAATGTTAGTTGAGGTATACAGGTTTTGCTGTAAACATGCCTCAATATATACGTACCTGTAGGCTTCATCTTCCATTAACTCAACGAAAGTTGTGCCATCATGAACCTGCGAGAACAAAACTTCACTCCTGTAAGTAAAAGCGAGAATAATAGTTTTGAAATTATGCAAAGTCAAGAAGCACCAAGAAAATATAGCTCAATCAAAAGGCAAATGAATTGGCCAGAAATACTCAGTTCCTGCGGCATCCTAGATACCAGCAGTTGAAACGTCAGAATCGAAATTTGGCGGCAATAAAAAATTAAATTGCTTTGGCCTGTGCTCAGGGCGAAATTTCAGCCGCTACTAAGAAATTCAGCTAAGGAAAATACTAGCAAATTGAATTATGCATATCAAGAACGAAAACTCCATCCAAGATTGAGTCTCTCGCATACCACGTCCATACTGATGTCAAATATATAGAACCTAAATACTTTTGTAAGCGCTGCGGGCTTTGGGAAATGCAGGGACTCGAGTAGACTATATTCCAGAAACAATATTAGATATAGTAACTTAGGACTCGAATTTCCTGTAACTTAACCTTGTTATTCAGTAGATGAATATTCTCCTATCTAAATCCTTGACATCGCTACGAAGAAATGGATCAACCAACCAAACGAAAGAGCAAACAACCTACTAACTGCGTTTTATTGAATAGTGGATGACCCATGAGCAGTAGCAAGGAGCTTGTATAGAGAAGGAGGGAGCCAGTAGCCTAGCTCGTTGAAGCTCAAGAGTCTCTTATGGCTGTCAGCCAGTCATCGGATGCACCAATCGCATATCAGAAAAGAGTCTCTTATGGCTGCAGCCAGACACGTATGCACCAATCGCATATCAGTTTCTCGGTTTGTCTGCTGCTCCCTTGTAAAATTCACTGCTCCCCGTGACATCCACCAATGAGATCTCACAGCCATAAGAGATCTGGTTGACTCATTGGCGAATCTGTATTTGGGCCGCAGGGCTCCCTCCTTCTCTATAGAAGCTCCTTGAGCAGTAGCAGCTTGAATTTAAACTAACTCCCATTGTTCCTTCTCGAGACAGTATCAAGGACACCCTATTTTTCCTCAATCTAATATTGAGTAGCCTAACAGTTGTACCATCAAAAGTACGAAGGAAGGAGCGTTGGGAGGAGCAAGCAAAATTATCAAATAGTGTTATCCTGTTATACTCATTTTGTAGGTTGGACCTGCTCAACCTCTAGTCCTTCGATTTCAATAAAACTGTGCGTAATTTCAATAAAACGTAAGCTTTTATGTATTTTAAACAATTTTCTACTCCTTCCCAAACCGAGAAAAAAACACCATCACCAATGTATGTAAGTTTTCTTCTTCTTATTTATATATTTCTCTTAATTTACGCTTAGCTAATTTCACCCATCACTTTCTTCATATATATTCATTCATATTAACAGCAGCACTGACTAGCAATAATTCCAATACCCATAAATTTTTTACTTCATATAAGTTTCATTTCCTACTAAGAAGAAGAATCACTCTCTGAGTAGTGTGAATTTAACATTACATTCCGTATCAAATGTTCATTAATTTTACCTGTGAAAATGACCCAAGAGCGAGCACAGTTCCTTCATTAATCTCCCATAATCTAAACGCTCTGGACATGCAAGAGCTTGCGTCCACTTATACTGATGAGCTCTAATGAAGATGTTATCATTCAGGAGAGCACCAAACGACTCATAGGAACATCACGGGCAGTTCTAAAGCGTCTCAATTAAAGCACCTCCTCCATTAATCTTTCCTCTCGACTTTATTACAGCGAATAAACCTCGTGTAATTCCTGGAGACCATTTTCAGCAACATTTTCTATATTCGCAATTGAAGTTGTTTGATTCTCCGTTTTTATGTTACTGTTTTTTTTGTATTATTTCTATGTTAGTGCACTTCGGTTGTTCTTTCATAAGATGCTGCTCTCTATAATACTTTATGAGAGTGATAAAGCTTTTTGTAATAAGTGGAGACCATTTACAGAAGTAAAAAGCTTCTTCTTCCAATACTTTTAATTTCCTTGTTTTAACGTTACCCCTTTTTTTACAAAAGGTTAGCAGTTTAGTCTTTAATTACTCACCCTATATTGGTATATTCTGTAGCCAGTGAGTTCTGACATACTAGCAGTCCATTCAAAATGTTGACACGTCAATACAGACTTTGGCATTCCCCCTGTGGATTCATCAGTTCCCCCATTCTCAGTAATATTTCGAGAATGTTTTCATTCTCCGATTTCTTACTCTCTTTGAGAGCATGCAATGGGTGAGAAGTTAAAAATTATAATGTCGGTGATAAAACATAGGTTTCTAAACCCTAGTGCTTATTATGTTTTGCAACGCAAAAAATTCTATCGCGTAGCACTTTACTCACCACACGGTTACTGATTTTTTTACCGTCTGTCAGTCGAGTGCATGAATAATAAAAGCAATGCTATTAATTTTTTAACCCTTAAGTTCATTATTAAATTTCGCTTTTTCTAATAAAAATAACATTTTGTGAAAGTTTGCAAACATCGTACAGATACGCTCGTACAGATACGCAGCTAGGATACGGTGCGAGAGGACAGAGCAGGTAGTGTTGGATATATCAACTTTAGAGTATACTTTCAAGCGAATGGGCGATGTCTAAGGAAATACAATGACATCTTGAGCACAGAATATTACGCTGCTCTCATTGAAGAAATTGGCCGAGTTTATTGCATTTTGTAGTACCACTACCGCATCAAACAAAGCAGAAAAACGACGAGTCCCTGATCAATATCCATGGGTTCCGTAGTAGTATGAAGAAATCAGACACACCGACAAAAAATTAAGCACATAATTTATGAAAGGCTAATTCGTCTATATACCGTTGAAACAGAGCTTAGAAAATGCGTCCATAAATATAGGAAAATAATGCAAGACAGTACCGTTGTATGCGAGATTCACAGGTAAAGTCAGAATACTAAGAGAGGCTAGACCAGGTGTGTTAAGGAAGGCGGGGTTTCGCAGGCGAACTTCAGATTAGACGTGGTAGGTTAAATTACAGGAGCACTACCTTACGTCAAACGAAAGTAAATGGAAATATTAATTTACAGTGGAATTTCCACGGGTCTTGCTAGTATATTCTTATACCTTGATGATTAACATAATGCAAATGGACATTAGCCCATCAAATACCAATTAGCTCAATGACAAGGCCATTAGAGCTACAGGAAATTTGGTAGTCTAACGGCCTCTGTACTTTAAAGATAATGTAAGACTAGAAAATTTCTACAGAAAAGTAAGCTCTTTATTTCAATAAATTTTCTGAACTCTACTGGTGATACAACCGCGTTTCCCGAAAGATAAACGTCCCAAAAATTGTTGGGTTCTGTCACCAACTGCCCCGACCACCCACCCTCTATCTGGGAGCTTGCCCAGGGAACAGCTCGCCGAGATTAGGTAGGTAATATTTGATTCTTTTGATGCTCCTTTGCTGTGTTTCAAAAAGTTAGAGGAACCATTCCTTGCGTTCTTAACCTATTCACCCACTTAACCGAGAGAGTTGGTACCTGTAATGGCTGATAAGATGCACAAAGTCGTTTAACTTGGAGTAAATATTCTACTATATATATACTCCAAGTCGTTTAAGGGTCAAGATATCAAAATACCTATAATATAATTCTCCTTGTCCCTCCGTTAGTTAATCAGTACGACCGTGACGCTTCAGCTTGAAAGAAGCTTTGAGTTTGACTGGAAGGAACTTAAATCACAGGTGTGTTTTTCTCGCTTCCTCAAGAAACTATAGTCAGTTTAAAGTGAAGACATAAAGTTCAGTTTACACGTGTCATACATACCTATTTTCGCTCATATAATATTCAGTTTGCTTATGATGCGTAACGATCCATATATGGGAAAATTCGTAGCCAGGATTCGGGACAAAGCGGGATATTCTGAACTACTTCGTTCTAAGGCATTTTTTGAAGTCAAAGCCTAATGTTTAAAGAAGTAAAGTAACCTGACATACAACATGAATCAATTACTAAAGAAATTTGTCAATTATATTTCATCTTGCAGTATAGCTGTCGCATAAAGTAGAACAAAATAACGATAGACTTTAAAGAATAGCCTCGGCTCTCGCTATAGAATGGAAATCATCAGATATACAGATGAAAACTGGCACTTTTAAGAATGTGAAAAGCTAAATTATGTGTTTATCTGGAGACGATGAGAAATGCAGCTTAGTAAAAGCGCGTATATATGAAAGAAGAGCAATGTAAGAAGTACCTCCGAGAAGTAGGACAGCTATATTTTTTTTTTTTTTTTGCTGTCATTGTGGGGTAATCAAGATATGAGTATGAATCCTTTGCTGGTAGAACATTTGCGGTGGTCACTTACGCTGATCGCAATTTTATTATTTCTTACTTTTTCAACCCAACTAATGAATTGTTTGAGTACCTGGTCATCACTGCACTATACACGAAGCCTCAGTACCCTCATGATAGCGCTACAGTCGCAAGACGACCTCGCACTAAAGTACTTCCATGCTTCAGGCCGTCGGTGTTTTGCACTAAAGTGCAGCTATATTTCTCAGTTATTGTGCCGTTAACGTCTCGGATATTGCTTGATTATAAGTAAATGCTCAGTTAGTCACGCGCAAGGCTCTTTCCTTAAACGTTTGAACTAATTTTACTTCTTCATTTAGCTACTCAGCCAATTTAGCAGCTAGAAGAAAAGGACTTTATTTTTGTCCTGCAGCACTTCACTCAGCATTAACTTAATCATGTCAGATTAATTAAATAGGTTTTGCTTACCTAAAAGCCGTCTCTGCAAAACTTTAAATGACTCTCAAAGTTCTGCAGGGATAATTCATATCAGCGCGTCTTAATTTTAATTACCTCCACCAAGGAGTTTATGCTTTTATAGAGTTTGTCATTTTGTCTGTATGTCTGTCTCTCTGCCACCAAGATATTCAAAACGTTATGGACGGATCTTTACAAAATTTATAGGGATTGTTTGGTATGTTAGGAGGAACAAAGATGATTAACTTTTGGTGAAGAAACGTTCTATAGTTTGTTTGTTTGGCTCGATCGCATAACTTAGAAAGTTATGCAATCTTTAAGAAGGTATAAGTTTATAAGTTAGCAATCTTTAAGAAATATACAACAGTTGTTAGGGTTGATACGATAGGAGCAAATGACCAAATATTATGTTCGTCTGTTTGTATATTTGTCTCTGTGTTTCTTATTACGATTGTCAGTAACACAACCTAAAACGTTATGAACAATTCTTCATGAGAATTTTTGGGAAGGCTAGAGATATTAAAAGACACAAATGACCCAATTTTGGAGACGATCCGTTTGTGTGTTTGACTAGTGTTCTCCACATTGTTTGACAGAATATAACTCAAAAAGAAATAGACGGATATTCAAGAAATTTGTAAAAATTGTTAGAAATGTTGAAAGGCACAAATGGCTAAATTTTGGAATTTTGGGCGATGGTCGGGTTGTTCGCTCGTATGTCTGCCAATATGCTTGTCAGAACATAACTCAAAATATACAGACGGATCTTCAAGAAAATCGCAGAAGCTATTATTACTGTCAAAAGGCAGGAATAACTAAGCTTTGGTGTTGATAAAAAATTTATTCTAGTTTCAGGACTAATTTGAATTTCTCGTTGGCATAGCCTTGCTTAACGGAGGTATGCGCTTCTGGAGTGCACTACTTTCGTAAGATTATTCCAGAATCGAAATATTGTTCTCAATAATTTTCTCTATTTAATCATTTAAAGATGCTAACAAACATTGACTGCGTAAATTTTGATGGAAGGTTATTGTATCCGACGAGTAGAATGTTGTCATGCGAGATTGTGCTATGTTAAACGCTATGGGTTTCTGCAAAGACGTCAGTCTGTTGATAACAAGGGATTAGTCACCACAAACTGCTGTACGATCGTAAATTTCTTGATAATCCGACGCTGCTGCGACCCGGCAAAACGAGTGCAGTGATTTTCGAAGGCAGATATTGCAGTAAGTGGTTACTGATCTTTATTTGTTACGCCGTAATAAATAGCATCAGATCTTAATGACCTCAGATAAAGCACACAAAACTAACAGAGGAATTAAAACAGACAATCCGTTAATAATGTATCAATAATATTCCACAACTGCATGACAAAGTAAGATGTGGATTGATGAATAAACGTCTTGAGCTACTTCCCTAGTTAAATGCCAACTCCTGCAAAAAAAAAAATCATGAATACCTACCAGCTGAAGAACATATGAGTAGTCGTAACCCGGCTTGTCCTCAATAAAATGCGAGCCAAACGTGTTTAGCCCCCGCTACCTTACGCTCCTGTCCCCCATGCAGCTCCAAACAAAACCTTTGGCCTGCGTGCATCATTTTTACGATCCATGCGCTCTTAATAAAAGGCCAAATGAATTAACTAATGACCGTCAGCTAATTTCTTAGGCACGTGAGAACTTCTAAGCCCTGGATATCGGTGATGTCAGACGTTGTTTTTATCCTGGACACCAGGCCACAAAATAAAGTGACCTGGAAATGTTCGGCACCTTAGTCATGCTGTCACAGTTCCGTCTGAGCAATGAGCTCCAGCAATACTCAAGGAACTTACTCAACTCCTCTTCGTTATAATGGACTATAGGAGCCATAAAACGTGCGAAGCGGACCTAGACATATTGCGTGGCAGGGCACTGGGCATCTAACGCAACACTTGATTGGAAGTCAGGCTGCTTCGGAAAATGAACTGGGTGCTTTTTTTAGATGTATGTATAATTCTAGCGCATGCCCTTCGTTACGGCGACCGACCGCATAGAGAGTACAAACTTCACTTTAAGAGATTGAAATAGCTGTGTTTATTTTAATGATCTGTGTATGTGATGCTAAATAATGATTTAAACTAAACTTTGCTCAGCTTGGTTGAACAAATTTACTTGTGATATCTACGCCAAGTAAAAGTAATTTTAGAATTTTGTTTCTAAAATAAAATTGAAAAACGTTTCAGCATTAGTTTAGTGATATTTTTATTTGTTGACGACCTGCTACACCAGAATTTTTGCGAGTTATGCATACAAGCAATATGAACATCAGTAGGTTCATCATTTTCCTTTTTTGCATCTCGCAATGGAATCTCACTTGTAATGAATAACGTAAATATTTATTTAAATTTTACCATATTTCCCAGTTAACGATAAATTATTGATATAACCATGCTCTTCCCTTTTCGATATTCTTGCGTCAGTGTCTTTTATTTTATTGAATTAATTTAAGCAAAGGACATCATGGTGATTAAGATGAGCTTAATCCGTGATATTCAATAAACACTCAGAAAAAAATGGTTGCATTAACAAAAATTAATTAGACTACTTTTGGAACGCGTTCATAACAACTAATGGACTCATTTTTCAAAATCTCAAACTGTGTATTTCAAAATGGATAATTATGTTCCTACTTGAAACTCGCGCACTCATTTTCCAATAATCTCAAAATGTGCATTTCTATGTGGATCATATACTCCAACTTGTGTTATAGCCTTGTCGATGGCTGCACAAGCAGGCATTCGGGTAGTAAAGCAATTCTGAATATCTCACCCTGCACAGCTTGTAGTTCCTAAGTTTACTATTATTTGCGTCATATGTGCTGCAGTTGCATCAGCGAAAAATCATGCAGTAAATTTGGGCACTCAAGATGACTGCTGTTTTGAATCTTCTGCAACTAAGGTAAATCTTTTTTTCTCGCTGACATAGCACTATTAATCAACAATATCAAAAAACTGACAGCACGCATTAACAAGTGCGGCTAGTAAGTGAGAAATTTGTGAACTTGCATGCTATCATGTGCCCCATTTATCCAGCAGTTCCTTTTCTAACATTAAGTGCATACTTGTCCACCACTGGTAACATTGCTGTGACTGTTCCAGGTTAATACTTATGTAGGTTCTAACAAAACTGTTCAAAAATGCATTTCTGAATTTTAATGGTGAAGTCCTATCTGTACACCAACAAAAACATTACACCTCACAGTAAACTTTTTTTCGAAGTTCAGAGTGCATACTTCGTTATTCTACTATTATGTGCCCCACTCGTACCGAAGTTCTATCATTAAACAAGCATCAAGCCTGTGTAGCCATGCAACTGCATCTTAAGAGAAACCAGTTCAGAACAGGTCATCGTATAAGGACAGCCTCTGCTAGAATGAATGGAGACACTTTTGGTAGTATTTCTCTGCAGCTCTGCTTATCGTCGTAACAAAGAGAAGTGCTGGTTTTTGTGCGCGTGTTTGGGAAGGAGGTCCGGTCTGCGCGATAGGGAAACTGGACATTGGCCCTGAAGGGTAAATGTGGCACATGGTGAAAAGAAAAGTACAAAAAAAATGTTTATTTCTACTCTAGGGTAGAGGCATTCAGTTCTAATAAATGTTGTGGAAAGTTTAATTTAACTACATATAGCAATTTTCAAAATACGCGTTCCGTGATATACTATGATATATGGAATGGCTGAGCATGCAACGGGTGAATTATATTCTGCAGTTTATAGTTGCGTTAAATATTCAGTATGTTATTTGAAGTGCGCTCATCTGCATCATCGATCACACTACTACAAAATCACGGAATTACGGATGACAGGACTGTGACGTGAGAAAGGTCAAATTGATGTTGCTAATATATGCACGTGTAGAAAATACTGGGGACTTTATGGATCCAAACAGTGTTTTACATTTTACGTAATATCTCATGACCTGTTAAATGCACCAGGAACTACTGACTGGAAGCACAAAAACTGTCACAAAATAAAAAAACGTTTGTTATTACGAAGAACACAATGCTCCGGATAGTTGCCGAATGTCTGGATCCATCATGTGTATAGAGAATACCTACTTCATCTTTATACTACTGTACACAAAGTAGTTAGCGCAAACACTGGCCTGACATTTCTTGATGGGTTCCATTCTGCAGTTGTGTTTTCTACTCATTTTTGTTTGCTAAGAGAGGAGACGAAGAATATTTTAAAGTTTACAATAAAGAATAATTATTAAAACGCTAATTATTATTCTCGCGCGTGCCGAGAAGAAAAGTGTCGTGTTGAAATATTTCGCTCAAAATATTCCTGAAGATGACGTGCCCACTATACCAACAAAGTCAGTTCTTGTTGCAATAAAGTGACCGTAAACTGTAAAATTTTAATGATCTGTCATGCGAATTACACACGTAATTTACCATGTATGTCACTGTAATCTACTTTATCAAGGAACTAAAAACGTCACTAACATACAAGTTTTTCAATATTATTCTATTTTAGCAGCGTATTAAAACGGTTATCTAATAGCTGTTTCTGTTTCCAGCAACTAAATAATCCGCATCAAATTTCTTTTTCATCCTAATCTTCTTCATCTTCTGCCTCTCTTTTGTGTGTTTTTATTTATTGATTTATTTTTTGCAACACTTTATATCTTAAAGAGACAATAACAGCGCCTGTGTTCTTGCAAAAAGTGCCTAAATAGATAAAATATGCATTCAAATGATGAGACGACAACATTTCACTTTGCGGTAATTTAAATTTCTTTATAATTTATTAGGGATGAAGCGCTTTGAGAAGCAGCGCAGCGGAACCTTTGCCCTATACAGTGTGGGGCCCACACCGACGGCCGCCTGCCACGCGTCCTGCTCAGCACGGCTTCTTTGCTTGATTTATAACTCGGCTTCCTCTTTTTTGCACCCAAAGGCGAGGGTTCAAGGAAGCAGCAACTTCATAAATGAGTCGTGAAGTGATTATTTCCGAATAGTAGCTTTGTTCTACGACGCAAGGTTCTGGAAGAAAGAGAAGTACGTTATACGAGTTTGTCTCCGAAACGCAAGCGTTGTTCAGGAGTCTGAAGCATGCGCTGGACGAATTGAGATCGGCGTCTACCCATTTGTACTGATAATACTATGTGCTACTGGTAAACGGCAGAGTGAATTCTAAGTACAGCAACAATCAGATTTTAATAACTTATTGTATAGCAATATTGTTTACTGAACTCATTTTATCGAAATACATAATTTTCCCCAAGTTTAGCTCCAAAAAAAATTGGTTGAGTTTGTAGCTCAGAGGTAGCAGTTTTTATAAAGGACGCTATGTATGGTATTTTAACCCTAGAACACTAACCACGGACTTAAGCTTCCCTAGGTTAGTGACGTCAGTGGTGTTTTCCATAGACTCAGTGCAGAGGGCAACCCCATCCTCTCTGGTAGTTTCCATTCCCATTGGGGCAGTGTTGGGAAGGATGTGTCGTCTCGCTCTCTTTGCCCCTCTTTGTAGTAATAGGCGTTTGGGTACCGCCTACCCAGGGTTGGTAATACAGGGTGTTGTGCAAAAATTTCAAAAAAGAAGAGTGACAAAAAACTACAAAAGAAACGTTATTTACAAATGGCTCTTTAACTTTCTAGGCAACCTACAGGGTCCTGTTGGGCGCTGCTGAAGGTGATACTGAACCTAAGTCGCTGCGGCACTGTAGAGAAGAGAAGTGCAATAAGATCCAATTTTAAGTAATAGAAAAAATGGCTTTTTTACTCAAAAATATTTTTTTGCTGAAAATATGATAATTTTCTACTAGAGGTCGCAACTCGATATTAAAAACCATTTCTATAGATTCAGGCAGTATGAAGCATTCTAAAGCATTTTTCATCAATGACGTTTCCGTTGCAAATGCATAGTTTTCGAGATATTCAACGTTGAAGTTCCCATTGTTTTCCTATGGAGGAAAAATAACCGACGACCCCATAGGAACGTGAACTACCCTAAACTAACTTAACCTTGCCTAACCTAACCTTACCTTACCTAACCTAACCTAACCTAACCTTACCTAACCCAGCCTAACCTTAACTAATCCAACCTAACCTTACCTAACCCAACCTAACCTTACCTAACCCAACCTAACCTAACCTTACCTAACCTAACTTTTTCCTCCATAGAAAAACAATGGAAACTTCAAAGTCAAATATCTCGAAAAGGAAGCATTTCCGATGAAAACGTTATTCATGAAAGAGTCTTAAAATGCTTCATTCTACATCCATGAATATATAAATATTTTTTTTTAATATTGCGCTGTGACCTTTAGTAGAAAAAATACCAAAAATATATGGCATCAAATCACAGTTTGGGGTTAAAACAAGGCAATTTAGATCTTCAGGTGCATTACTACATGCTTCAATCTCATATGCAGTTGGCAAACGTATTGTGCTGACTAGAACAAACGGCTATGTTGCAGATCACACATCTGACGCGTGTTTTCTGGATCAAATATTGACTTTTTTGAGCTACACACCCCTAGTACATCTGGTAATGTTGAAATGATTGCATCAAAGACGAAGAATATCATGGTACGCTGTGCTGTGTCTCCCTCAAAGTCAGACAAAAACCACGTTTCAGATGTGTGGTCATTATTCTGTCGTCAGTAGAGCAAACGAGAAATTTTTTATCATTAGCCGTGTGAATATGGGAGGAGGAGATACCTCGTTATAATTTTGGCCAATAATCGCTGCTGGGTTTGAAATAAGAGTGGGTCGAGCTAAGGGACTGATCTTCGGAATCTGAAACACAATTGCATGTAAGAAAAGAAAAAAAGGTATAGGAAGGACTTGTAGGTTTCGGTGGGATTCGCGTTTCACTCCCTCGATTTCGGTTCGACGCTTCAGACGGAATAGTTCTATCCCCGTTTTGGCCCCTCAATGGGAATGGGCCGCTAGCGTCTCCGCCGCCAAGTGCTTTATATAACACACAACGGCGTCGCTGCATCACTCTCGGTGTGACTTTTCAAAGTTGTGATTTTGGCCCCTCTATGGGATTGGGCTCGGCCGATTGTCAATATGTGTGTGGTATTATGTGGTAAATATAACAAGAGCACTCAAGGCCGTTGCATCTCTTCGGAATAGTAGCAATTTAGATGTTTCAGTACATGATGTAGTATCCTTCAAACACAGCGTTAGCTGGCCAGCAAAATGACAGTGTTGAAATTTGTGCCCCACCGCGGGTGATAGTCTTACGTACGCAATTGGACGTTGTAGTTGATTATTGAGGCTTTTAGCATTGTCAATGACATTATTTGCATTATTAATTATTTTCATTATTTATTTCTATTTTTTCGGGGGTCACCCGCCCCCTAGAATTTGGCGTCTCATGATTATTTCTCTCCAAAACTCCGTAATAGTAGGTTTTTCTACATTTTTCTGCTTAATTTAATTCAGAGGTAATAAGCTGTATGTATGGTAACTCAACAAGTGAATATTACATTTTCACTGAAATAAATAAATATTTTGCTAGATGTTTCTTTATGCATAATAACAAAAACATTTTCATTCATTCTCTGGTGTCAAATCAACAGGACAAAGAAATTGTATTCATCACATATGTTTATTGATTTAATTTTTCTAAAATAGTTTGATGCTGTTGCAGTCCAAAGATTACGAAGAATATACTCGTAATTCTATTTGTAAAATAATGCAACACAACTGCAAAGAAAGTCCTATAAAAAACAGTTGCAAATTTCCTTTTAAAGCTGGTCCTCAATTCAACGAAGTCGTGATAAGGGGAAAAATAATAATTCATTATTTACTGAAAACTGTTCCAGACAACACGCTTAAAGTTTGCAGGTTTTGTACAGTGTTTTTTGTATTACTTCTCCAGCTCAAATTTCAGCGAAACTGTAAACAAAATGTCAAAGGAACTCGCCAAATTCAAGAGGCGAGTTTTTATAACACAAACTATCTAAAATATTCACGCTTCGCAGGATTAATTGCTATTTCAGACCACAGCCTCACCTTGGAAAAAAATTTGCTTTGAAGAGCTGGACACCTAAACTTTTCGACACGATCTGGCTGAGCAAAAACTAACCTCGTCAATGACACGATACCAAAAAGAACTAAAGCAGCTAGAGGCCAAAGTCAACTCCATCCTCCCATCTTGTTCTGCATAATTAGACCCACGAGGAAAAAGAATCCGATTTTGCTTAAAACTAATTCCGGGTGGGATTGTATAGGGTTATCATTATAACACTAAGTTTTAACACAAATGTGCGTGTGTAGGATGTACATACATAATTATATTTTTTGTATCCTGTTTAAATATTCTTATTGCGCATCAAAAGCCACGTTTGCCGTACATATCAACGTTAGAGGGGTACTGAATGGTAAGCAGACATAAAGTCCAACACCAAAGAGTGAAATAGAAAATAAAAGTCCAAGGGAATAAACCTTGAAAAGCGTTTAATATCCCATGACGAAATGGCCCAAAGTAAATTAGACCTACAGCTGATATAAGCTAACTACTCGTAATATAATTATCAGATTATACAATACCATACCATGCAACATGCACTGTCCTATGCATCATTTGTATCGTAGTCCGACCTATTCTATCTTCTTCTAGCTAGGCTACGTATGGAAAATCGCTTAACCTAACACACCTCCTCTCCCACAACTCGCCCCGTCTAACGCACCTTACGTAACATAACGCACCTCATCAAACCTAATCTACCTTAACTTACCTCGTCAAACCTAAAGTACGTCGTCTAATGTAACTCATCTCGTCTAACCTAACGCACTATGTGTAACGTAACGCACCTCATCCAACCTAACGCCTCTCTTTTACCCTAACTCTACTCATCCAACCTAACCAAAGTCGTTTAACGTAACTTTCCACGCTGAACCTAATTCCGAAATGGACATTGGAAATTTGTCATTTTTCAAAATTAGCATTTCAGAACTAGATACTTTGTCCTAACACCTACTGAGCGACTACAATATTTCCAGGCAATTTTGTTTCTGATCGCCAGTTGCCTGCAAAATTTCTGGCACATAAAAATCTAGGAAATATATACCCGTGATGCTATGCTGAGTGACGGTAAATGAGCCAGTAATTGTTACTTTCGTCATTTGATCCTTGCATATATGTGGCGTATGGAAAAATTAGAATTAAAAGGGCCAAAAAAGAATGTATTATCAGTGATAAACAAAATAGATTTAACGTTGATGCTCATATCGTTTGTTTATTATTAATTTACCCTCCCATAGAGCAAACCTAAATTTTGATTGCTAGCCACAGTGCACATGTCGAAAATACGTTGGGTGGTGTAGTAGCATCAATTTTAACTTCAAATTACTCATGTAGAGCGGAACATCCCTAGCTAGGAGAACATTGTTTCTCCCGTCTAAATGACTACTGTTGGCAACCAATTAGATTAGATTAGATTAGATAGGCGGCAGTAGACGAACCAAAAGGCCCATTCCCAAAGAGACACCGGGACTAACACCCCGGCTTCTTACAATTCTGAGTATCACGGTGGCAGTCGGAGCTAATGCTCTGCAAGTAACTCGTGCTCAAGCCTATAAGCTTCCATTACCATTAAGTGCAAAAACTCGGGCGAAAACACTGCGATAATTCCAGACTGGGAAGTGGACTCCTGCCTTCCATCCAGTTCTGTATAAGTCGTGACCTGAATAATCAAAACAACCCGGGATCATCGTGCTCCTCGGATCCATTGGTGGGAGAATAGTATGCTAAATTATTCCTACTGTCAATCATTTGTCGTGTTCGATGAAATGTCAAGAATTTAGTATAAGTCATAGCATCGCTAAAATAAACAGGCGTTCCTCTGAATTCGTATGTTTTACGTAATGGATGATGACAAGATGCAAAACACTGAAGATTGAGCTGGAGTTGGCGTGGCGTTAATACGCTGTTGGAAGCTGCTAGAGCGCTTTACGAATGTGAAACTATGGGAAAAGTGAATCAAAATACGTTGCTTTGCTGCAAATCTCGAGATGTTCGTGCCATTTCAAAAGCTAAGTTCCAACTAACAAGGCCACACAGAGACACGCTTGCCCTGCCGAAATTGTTTCAGTCGTGATCGTTAAAAGAAGTATTTGCTCGAAATATTGTTTTTTTAAATGCGTGTCAGTGCATAAATGGTGAGTTCTGATCAAACGTACGGATTAAACCAATTGCATTCAAACTGAAATTATAGGTGTTTTCTTCACTGCTCAATTTTTCCGTTGATCTGAATATTTGCACAGATCTTGCAGCGACAAAGGCTTGAACTATTTGTAAAAAGCTTGTGGATTTTTTGGGCATCCCAATTTTTCTCTGTTACTATGCCGTCTATAAATAAGAACGAAGGGGAAGCAAAAATAAAAATGCAAAACGTAACCGCTACTTCACCATTTTTATCAAATTTGGAACCGGTACCAAGAATCGTGACAGTTTCTAGTAAACGAGTTAGTTTTCACGACAATTGATTCCTGTATCAGCATTATGACAATATTAAAGCAATAATTAGATATCTCGTGGACTCGGAAACACACTGGGAGTTGGCAATTGTAGATCCTAAAGGCCATTTATTGTGCTTTTAGTAAGGTCATAAAATCAGAGGAACCAAAGTGATCGTGCCATGCCACTCTTCAGGGCAGTCCTCGTGATCTGCCCCGCGCCGTAGACTCCCAAAAGTCCCTTAGAAGTTCCGTCCTAAGAAAAGCCTTGGACTCGCACTCAAAATGTCTTCGTGCTCTCTTAAACTGAACGCCGATCGTCACCCAATAGAGCAACCTTAGATGAAGTAAAATCATCCAACTAAACTTAATGATCCGGAACTACGACTTATCGTGAGTCATGAAATGCCACCCAAAAACCCTCGAATTTAGCTGTTAATTCAAGCTTCTTTACTCTTTATCGCCTCTTGAAATTGTCGCTGTTAGGACTGACGTTATAGTCTGTGCTCCGAGAGAGACTTGCCTAGCTGCTACATGCTCTTTGCGGAGCCTCAAATGTTCCGAAAAGCATTCATCTGACTATATTATCTGAAAATTTCACATACCAATCGATCTATTCCAGCAAGTCAACTTAAATTACTCAGTAACAAACGCAAGCAAAGAAGCCTTAATTTCCTTGTAAGCAATATCTTTAACTTAGCGTAGAGGTTGAAGTGGGCTACTGCTAAAAATTCCAACTTTATAGATATAAGAGATGCTTAAGCAAAGACGACACAATACCCTGTGCCTTTGTAGGGTATATGCCTATATAGGCTTGTATTGCCAAAGCTCTGAATGAAGGCTGAATGAATTTCTGTCGCAGGGCGTTGAGCGGAGGCTCCAGACATGCAAAACAAACTATATTATATTGTACATGCGACATATTGCTTGAACTCTGCAGCCGCTGGTGTAGTCTACGGCGTACTTTATCTGCGGATAACTCAGGGTAATGCTTAACTCCTGCCTTGGTTCTAATTATCATTAACAACTCCTATTGCATCAACAGTGACTAGTCCAATCCAAACATTTGCTTAGTTTTATCTGGCAGTATTTCTAATTTCTGTAGATAGTTGCATTATCAAGACTATAAAGGATTTGTTTCCGAACTAAAAAAAACTATTGAAAGAGTGAAGTCTCAGTAGATGAAATGTTAACATACTTCGGAAATAGAGACCAAATGCAACAAAAAGCTTTGATGAACAAAGTTTACTAATATGTTTTATGGGAGCAGCATAAGTGCAACAGTTAGCTTTCAGTATGCGTACAAAAGATTAACAGATTTGAGCTAGTAGCCAACTACCTGAGAGTTGGCTACAGCCATATATACTCCTGTTCTATGACTCGCACCAAGCAAGTAGCCTTTTATCATTCTTCTATTCATAGACATCGTGAAAGACCTCTTTCATGTTCTCTATTATCCCCAAGTTTATGAGTGTTAAAGTCTTTCTAAGTAGAGTTTTATCAAAAGTAATGCAGCTGTAAAGAAGTTCTCTCCAAAACTCCCTTCGAGCTAATAAAGTGCCTGCAAAATGTAAACCAAGATGGTCTTTTTAGATATTTCACTTCTTGCTTGAGGCAATAACCAAAAGACGGAGCCTCAAACAAGTTTACGGCTGGTACGCTTACTTTGGTCTTTTGTAAAGATTCTTTGCAACTAAAAGTTAGTAATAATTTGAATTTTTATACAGTTTTATGCATTGTAGAGGTGGGCCGGATGTTGATGCTTTGAATACTACTGAGCTGTATTTTGTGAAAAATTTGTAGTTTTCATGCAGCACAGGAGTTTTCAACAATCACTTTAAAATAATTGTTTATATTTTAGTTCCGCTTGTTCCTCCGTTTGTTAGCTACAGTGAAACCCCGCTAATCCGCACCTCAACAATCCGAAAACTGGCCTAATCCGTAACTCTGATTATTTTGCGAATTGCAATCCGTAAGAAGAAGCATTTTACGGATTAAACGAGAAAATTACGGACTGTGCGTCGTTGTGAAACAAAGTAGTCCATTTTTTCGGATTGGGGCAAAAAAGTTCGTAAAATTTCTGGAAACTACCCTGCTAATCCGTAACAGACGCTTCATATTTTACGGATTATGAGGGCGGCGCCTAGAATAGGTCTTACACAGGTTGTTTTTACAATCCAAAAAATCTCCCTATAATCCAAAATATTGCGGAATACTGATGTTTTTTCTGGATTTGAAATTTCCCTCATAATCCATGATCCTGGCTAATCCGATTAGCTCTTTGCGGATTTGCAGGGTTTCACTGTATTTAGATAGTTACTTAGTTATAGTACAACAGTGACGCTTTCAACAGTATTAGATAGGAGAAAAATTAAGGCATCTTTCATACGTCCTGGGAAGGGATCAATAGGAGAAGCTGCTTCTGCTCGCAGGTCTTAGGTAGAAGATTCATTGCCTGACTTGGAATATTTTTCACCCTTCGTATGCATGATACTAGTCCGAGGGCATCATAATTGTGGAAGCATTGTTTTCTTCTGTAGAATTTTCACAGGATCCTGCAGTATTAATTAGGGAAAATTAGGATGGTGCGGGTCTGAGATATCACTGAATACCAATGCTTTTATTCTGTAGAATTTCCAGAAGTTCCAGCTAGAAGTGTAAAATGCCTGTATTTCTCCATATAATATTGGTACTTTGAATGCAGCTCATCTATATTTTGAGTTTGAAATAATTGAACTTTTATTTAGCAATGGTTATTTGGTCTCTGCTGTAAAGTAATTGTGTGATGCTTGCAGATGCACTGTAGTTATACAATATACATGTGTATTCGTCCTCAAAGTTAAGATTTTTCCCTATATTTGAAAGCAACATTGTAATACTAAGTGATGAACTCGAAATCTATTTCTCTTTCTTTGTCTGGCGTACATGTGTCAATAAGATGCTTAATTAATTACGTTATCAGTAGAATCATTTCAAAAGTTCTAATGCTTATCACAACGAGTTCAACTACTCTTCCAAATGCTACCACAGAGCTTAGGTATACCCGAAAATTTTAGTACGGAATTTTGTAGAATGCTGGTTACTGACAGTCGGTAAAAGCAGGGTCTAAGAACACCTACTGTTAAGCCAGATAAGAATGAGCAAACGTTTTGGAACGAGGGTTGAGATGTCCTATGGCATGAGCAGCGGCCGTGCAGGCACTTTCTAAAGCACATTGCGAGAAATTCTACACATATAATTTGTTTCAAAAACAATTAAAGTATTCCAGTTAGCGCTTCAAAGCAACTGCAATGTTTCTACATATGTAATGACTTCGTTACGATCGAAACTGAGAATTACAACGTATACACCATTGCATTGATTAATATATCGTACTACAACTCTTTTGCTAGAATGCGCTTACTACCAGTAAAAACAGCTCAAAACGCTTCACATATATGGTGCAGGTGTTGACAAGATCGAGGTTGTACAAAGATGAACAGTCACGTCTACGTTGATGATATTACCGTGAACATTGTACGCACTCTCTATCCCTCGTCTTAATTATCTAGTATATTAGAGTTACATCAGTGCTGCAACTGCTTAAAAATGATGGTAAACCCGTGTCTAAAATTATTGCTGGCCTTTTACCATGTCTGACGACACCGCCATGGCAAACTGAATGCCAAAATAGTCATAACTAGAGAACTTTGAAGGTGCACACCTCGACCAAGTAAGGCATTGCTAATGAAAAATGCAAATTGGTCGTGTAACTAAAATTTTCTTTTCATCATCACCAACATTTAGTCATTTGTGCCTCTTGACAGTAATAATATTTCCTGTAAATTTCATGAAGATCCGCTCATAACTTTTTGAGCTACGTACTATATGTTCTGACAAATATAAAAACAAACACAAATGCAAAGGGACAAACCGACCGACAGTTCATCACAAGAATTTGATCAAGTACTTTCCGCAACATTCCCAACAATTCCAGCAAATTTCATAAAGATCCTTCTATAACTCTTTGAATTATCTAACCGAGAAGAAAATGATCAGACAAAAGGTTAGACTGTTCCTTCACCAAAAGTTGATCATCTATTCCTCTTAACATACCTAACATTCGCTGTACATTTGAGAAAGATCTGTCTATAACTATGAAATTACCTTGGTAACAGACTAGCGAACTGACAGTCTCGTACAATAAATATATATAACCTCTTTGGTAGAGGGTTGATATTGTCTATCTGACATTTTTGTTTATGTTCTTATACCTCGATTATAGGTAGAAAATTGCGCTAAGCGACTGTTACTTAGGCAAATTGTCTTGTATAACTTTTTGCCGCTAGATTCCGGTAAGCTTGACTGTGATATAAAATAAGTAAAAAAATTCAAGTAAACACTTCCCTGTTCATTGGAAATAACTGTACTCCTAAATAACTTGTCGTTATCGTAGAACACAATCGCTAAAATACAAAAAGTCCTTATGACTGTAGTCATAAGTCCAAGAGTGCATGTTACAAACTGATTGTAATTAAATCCGAAAGCTAATTCTTATCATGTGCAAGTCCCATTAAATTGCACACAATAATTTCTGAACTTAAGGTTAATATAAGTATCCATTCTATTGCCCATCCCCACCCCACTAGCATATTGTCTATGAAGTTAGTTCTAAATAATTAACCTTTCAGGCACAAGTCGAGACGTTGTAAGCAGATTATCTGTGAACTTAGCTCTAAAGAGCTAGCCTTTCAGCAAGGAATTCTACAGCATCGTAAACTGATTACCGGAGTGGACACCCACACCCGTGGAAACATGGTGACGATCACCAGGCATTCGAAGACACAATGCATCTGCAAGCTTTATCGGACTCACGAATACAGAAAGTGTAAAGTGACGTTCCAAGAAATGCCGAGCGCGCAGGAATTAGTGAAGAATGTTGTACTTTGGCGGGGAGCGTGGGAGAGACTGGCATGCTCTTGACAGGAGGCAACATCGTGGACGACTTTTAGAACCGAAAAAGAATCTGCTAGAATATCAAAGTGTTGTTTTTCTCCAGTCGACTTCAGGGAATAATCTCACTCTCTTACATAAGTTAATGCAAGATTTTCACCATGCTGTTTTCCTTGATTTTCGATAGGGGACGATACATTTCTGAGTAATTATTAAGGTGATTATTACTAGCCACCGCTGGTATGATTTGCTGGTACAACAATTGGAGCTTCTTCTAGTAGAAACTGTTTCTTTTGTAATTGATTGTAAACTAAAAATCATTGTCAGAGTTTCACACACAAATTGTACCAAGTAAATAGTTGCATGATATATACATCGGCTGAGGCAAAAAAGTTATTCTGATCCGTTTATAATGAGCCGTACCTATAAACCGTACTACTGTCGGAAGGGACAACAACAAAAGAGATCATAAGGGAAAATTTAAGCCAATACAGGGACAGTAAAGTTATTGTCAATAGTTCGCAAATAGATTACGTAAAAAACATTGTTCCAGGAACAAACGAGATGAACACTAGAGCAGATATTGTTACCAAGTTCAGATTGTTTTCCGAAGCAGCGTAAAAAGTGTCAAACAGAAAAAAGTGTTGAATTAGAGGAGCCTTCGAATGAAACCTAGAATAAAATAAAGTTACTGAGAGTCCTTTACAATAGCGACACTAAAAATCCTACTTGCCAGAAAAGGATCTGAGGGCATAGGTTGTGAACAAACTTTGAATGAACGCGAAGAGCGATAAAAAAGTTATTTAGAGTAGAACTCTCCGTGATGTCATTTCAGTCGTCAAGTGGGACGAAAGACTGAGAGGGAACACTACCTAATTGTATATGTGATAAGAGACGCGTGTGAGGTGCGGAATTGAGGAAATGCTAGCGAAGTCTTGCATTAACGATATCTTTCGTGGTATGTACGCTGTACTCTTCGTAGTAAATGCAAGAAGGCTGGCCATCTCTGGCAGGAGTAAGTCATAGTTCATAACTCAGTGTTGGTCAGACTTTCAAACGTTACTGCTGCAGCTGTACGGGTGTCATCGGCGGGACAGTTCAATCGATACAAGCTAAGCTTTCAACTTCAACTTCTCTGGAACTTCTGAAGGGAGCGCTGGCTTCTCCATTTTGGTTTGCAATGCAGGTGTTAATCTTACACCTGAGACGTCCGAGAACTTCATTGCGAATTAGAGAATTGAATTTTAGGCACTCTCAGAGGTGACAAAGCCTACGCTGACTGCAGATGCTACGGACAAGTTAAACCTAATGTGCCCAGCTTAACTCACTTTTCCCGTGCCAATCAACTGTGCCTCTGCCAGTCTTCAAACGGATGCTAGCATCCTTGCGGAAACCCACATCTAGCTGCATAGCATATTCTGAGCAAGAATAATTTAAAAGGCACCGAACTCCGAATATCTTGCTCGCAAAGCGAAGACACTACGTAGAGTAGAGCCTAATGCTGTCGTCAACCAGCGCTGCCTTTGTTTCGCACCACCAAGCTTTAGTAATGTCAGCTCGGTTCAAATGCTTGTAGTCAGGATTAAATGATACTTATAGCAATATTAGTAAAACGCTCGGTTAGAGAAAAATAAAGTTGAAGGAGAAGTAACAGCATTCATTTCCATGATGTAGGAAAAATTATTATGGCCCCAACAACGGAGCCGCGTGATGAATTCTTCTACAAAAGCCCACTGCCTGCAGGTTAAAATGGCTAGGACAATTTCTGACTTCCTCACTGTAAAGTTAGCAGTTTTTATCTATGTTTCGTACCAAATTTTTCTATTTTGCTTGAAAAAAAAAAATTCTTCTCAACGCTGCGCAAGCGTAGCATCGAAATTTGTGAAATTCTAGTCCTAGTCTCGACTTTATCTTCAGATTTTTAATTAGTCGGCCATGGACAGACAACTTTGCTAATCCTTGCGCAATGGGCTTGAGGATGGATACAGGTACTTAATGGAATACTCGTAGTTGTGGGAGGGTATCGCGGTAACGCTAGGAGTAAAATAATAATGCCGAAAGAAATGCGCCTTAAACTGCTTAGAACCCATTCACTGCCAGCGTTCGATTTTTAGGACGTAATTCAATGGTAGGATAATAGGGCAAATGATGTAAGGTGGGATCACGTTTCGCAAAAAGAAAAGTAGGCCTATGTAGTTATTACCCGCGAGCGAAGTGAGAGAGGTGATATTGTTTTCGGTGAAGATTTAGGTATATATATATATAACACAGCGAAACACGCGTCTTGGGAAACAAAATTTCTTCAACTACTTCGTTTCGAGTGAGACCCACAAGAGCAGCATGCCATGCGTGCCTGACTCATGTGCTCGAGGTGCAGAGTTCAAGCGACAAGCCTGTCATGGGATCTTTGTTGCGTCCGGTACGCTGAGTCGGCAATTGTTTGGTATGCGGGAGCTGGGTTAGGGCACCTGCCTGACCAGGAATGGGAGGGTGGGGGGGACTCGGGTCGTTGAACCTTCCGTTGCGGCGCGATAGTTCTTAGTGACCCGTGGTTTTCTGCGGCTCTACTTACTCCTCTGGGGCCAATTGGCCTATGTCTGCAGCACGAACCAGTGCATGTGGGATTCTCAAGGGAGGGTAGAGTCAAAGTTGACTTTACCTTTACTTTACAATATGTATGCAATTTCAAGAAAATATTTGTAAATATATATATATTTGTCTTTCCACCCAAAAAGTGGTCGAAGGAGTTGAGCAATGTTCATAATTTTTGTGGGAAGTTTGGTGGGTTGACCTAGATGTGAGCCAAGCCAAGAAACTAGGCCTAGCTGGCCATCACAAATGACGGCGTTGAATTTTCTCCACCGCGGCGAATTTGCCTCCACAGCTGCAGATCGTCGTGCCCCGGCCAGGAAGCGTTCAATTTTTTTTTCCTATGTTATTATTGAAGATCTACTCAGGGAATGGGGCTGTGCCCTAACCTCGCTCATCAAAACTGAATTTGCCCCCTACCGCGGGTGATGGTCTTACGCCAAGACGCGATCTATTTTTTATTAGAATGAAATTTTTGGATTCCTTTCTGAATCAAAATTATTTGACAAATCGCATACATCCTATTCAATGAATTCTCCATTACGTGGGACCACGGGCCGGAGACATTTCGAAAAAGGGGTGGATAAAGCTTGTCGGTCACTATTTCAGTTTATTTCATTCAATACACAAGAAAAGTGGGATGTTTATATAAACTTCAATAAGTTGTTGTCTCAAGAATGATTTTATTCAGAACTCCATGAGGTACATACAGTTCAAGGGATGATGGAGACCATAAACTTTTGTCGATGCATTACAAATTGGTTCATTGCCAAGTTTTGGGCCATTTTTGATATGTACGTAGGCGTCCCACCTTCTGAAATGTCCACTTTCTTTATTCGAAGAGCTGTTGGACTTAATCAAGCACGGAAATCGTTAGTGTCAAACTTTTCAAAAATTGAAAACAAAACGTTACACAAAATTGTCCTCCCCTTCTAAAGGACAATTTTTTGTCATTATTTCGGACGACTAGTTGATATTTTACAAGAATACGATCAAAATAAAGGAAGTTTTAAGACACTTAACGTAGGTGGTGCCATTAGATTTCAGAAGATAGGGTCGAACTTTTTTTTTTTAAGAAAATTTGGTGATTCGGATATGTTTGTTTGATTACAGTACTTAGTGATTTCAGTCGAGCTATTCATACGAAAATTACTTTGCAATATAGAAGCTGGAAGGTTATTGCTTCGTTCTCTTCAAATATTTAAGGTACCTCGTGTTGATGCATGCGTATCTTTATATCTATGCACGCTGTCGTATCCTGGTTCAACTAGATAATTCTAATTCAGCTGAAGACATTACTCTTATATTTGTAGGTCTTCCGTGCATGATTTATAGTTGCCTTTCCCGTAGGAAAAGCACGATATGATACGCCATCTACGGAACACTATGCATTGAAGAGCTAAGGGCTGACCAATAATGAACTTTAATAGCTCCAGCACATGTTCTAGTTAGAGGAATCCTAACTAGAAGGCGAGTCCTTGTCGCTTTAAACTATGGGAGGGACAGAAATATCTACATTGTCTCGTTTCCTTTAATGTTGGGCAGTAAATTTTTCTAATGATCCTCCGAGACAAATTTTACGAGCGTCGGTTTCGAAAGTACGATCACGACCGACGTATTAGTTCTTTTATGACGTAAATGTTCATTTTGCTCAAGTTTCATTCGTATAACCGGAATTAAATACTTACATACATTTGCAAGAAAGAAAAAGTAAATGTTTGCATAAGTTTATTCGACAAGAATTTACGAGTGGAAGTGTAGTAACTCTAACTTTTACCTGTCACAAAATAGTAAATCTCATACTACAGAATTTTGATGCGTACTCGTTTCACACTAACATAAACATTACATTATTTTGAAACAGCAAATTAGTTAGTCCAGAACTCTTTAAAGTTTCTGCATTGCGAATATTGCAATTTATAGAGCAAACAAGTTAGAAAATATTCGTCTTATATATACAGTTTGAATAATTTCCTAAAGTCTCATATTACAGCTCTAGCAATGGAAACGCTTCCCACTCTTGTTGTTCTCTGGTTTTTCGGGTTTTGATATTTCTTATCTAATTGTGAACTAGTTACAATATTCAGAATAATAGTACTAATACAAGGTTTGCATTTATTTGAAGATTGGACATCTTAGAAGTAGTTGTCTTAAGAGATAGTAGACACCATTAACATTAGTTTATATTAATCCATGCTTTCGTTACGCAATACACGAAACTTATACAAAGCTCAGTCCCCTGCGCAGCAAGTGCCGCTGATGAACACTTACAGTACAGGAAGACGTGGTGTATATTTAGAGGTGAGACCAAAGGACAGTATTTTTATCGGGCCAGTCTAGTGTTTAATGCATGGCCTGTGAGAACTAATTCCATTATAGTCAAGCAATAAGCACAGTATAACAATATGACCCTCTAACTCAGTACCAGTCTCTTTCCTCTACTCCTCGACCTCCTCGAGCTCTGCCGCTCTCATCGAGATGTCCATGCTTTATGGCTGCTCTCCAACATTTATTGCTCTAAAGAATTGATTCTTCCCATGTTAGGACCTCCGTGATTTACGCGCAGACTCTCCTCTGTGATGTGCAAAAGAACAAATTGAAAAGCCGAACGTGACGCTTTACAAATGGGTTTAGTTTAATGGCCGATTTATGATGTCAGGATTTTTCCTTTCCTTAGCAACAAACAACCAGAGGTGAAATGTACTGAGGTCAGAGCAAGGGCTTTCCAAATTCATCTCGTCTAAAACGTGAAGGATGGCAAGGCGAAACAAAAACTAAATTTTTAGTGTTAAGTCAATGAAACGTTAAGCAGAGAAGAAATATAATCACTACAGTGCACGAAGGTGTTTACGAGTTGCAGGCATATGAAAATGAGCGGAAGAGCGTAATTCGAGGAGTACAAGCATATTAACATCTAATAGAACGGTATTAGTTATTTCTTAGATATTTACGGGATTGCGTATTAGGTAAATCATGGACCACACGATATCTCGACTGTCCACACACCGCAAATGAGGTTGGTGGCAAATTGATGAATCCTCGATAAAATTTGCTCCATTCAACTTACCGACTTGAAGTAAAAATAAACTGTTTTTAGAGAGGCAAGGAATGTATCTCTTGGAAAGAAACACCGTCAAACACGCCTGCAAAATTTGTTGTAGGCAATTTTAGGTCATTTTGCTGTCCCAAGTTTCAATTATCGTTGTCCACAGTTGGTATATAGCTACTAATTTATGTCTTTTGTTTATAAACATATTTCTTGCATCACCGAGAACCGTTCACTTTTTGTTTGAGGTCGCTCTGTTACCTGGAAGAGATTTTATCAGCCTCATTTGCAAATTTCTGCGGACAGTCAAGGTATCGTGCGGTCCATGGTTAAATTATTCCCTTAGTTGTTACTAGAAATTCTAACTTATTTATACAGAGTGCTTTCTATGAGTATAACTAAATGCTAAATAAATATATGAACATCATGAAGTATACGTTACAGAAATTAACCCTCCCACTAGAAAACTGAATGCAAGGCTGCTTAAAAAGGAGGCTGACCTGAGTTCTATCACCATAACATTGAGGAACATTGAGGTATTGATAAACAACAAACCAAGCTCAGTGAATTTCTTTTATAATTTTTTCATACAGTCTCTCATAGGAGTGTTTACCTCTCATTATAGATCAATCGAGCGCAGGGATCGCCCTGATGAGAGGTGGTATTTATTCCTTAAGAAGCTCATGGCAACTGAACTCTATTATGAATTGAAGCAAGAGTGTTGTCCTTGTGTGTGCATGCACTGTCGCGGCAAGCAGTCTCTCAATTATTTATTGCCTAAACGGTGACCTCATTTAGTAATAGTTACAAGACTTGTAAAATAAAAAGGAAGCACATAAAACGCATTAGATTTTCAAAGACGTGCACGTTTTCTGAAGGGAACGCAGTGAACAGAGAAAGTTGGAGAAGAAACATTAAGAACGGCGTTCTCAAATGGGAGACGTTCACAAGATGAATTAAGAATTTCTGAGAATATCCTCATGCATTGATAGTTATATGTAGTTATAAAATATTTATACACTTTACTTAATCAATTTCATATCGATTGTAGAAATTCCTTTTCAGTGTTTCCAAGTGTGATGATGCTTGCTTATGTAACATGCATCAAATTAGTCACTGACGGTCTTATGTATAGACTGCGGTTTGAGTGTATGTTCGTATCACTTCAATTTATTATTTTACCAAATAAAACGTACCTTATATTCCAGTACATTTGACTGTCCTCTCCCAAATTGTATTCTTTGCAAATCAGTCCTAATTAAGGTCGTTTTACATTAAGCCGGGTCCACACTTTAGTCTTTTGACTCCGCCAAGCATCCGAATGTTTTGTTGCTATTACATTAGCATAATATCACTACATTATTATAACCCAGATTTAGGTTCAGTAAATTATTTTAGTCAGCACAGCAAAGCGACTCATTTACATTAATGAAAGGGATGTATGTATGAAAAAGACTGGCTATGCTGTCAATCTTCGTCAAGGACTGGTGACTGTCCTGCATCCTTTTGAATACCAAAACGTTATAAAATTTACATTTTTCACGCAGCAGTATAGCCACAGAACAGCTGAATTTATTTTATTCTAATTCCTATAACCGCCGCAGACTTTACAATGGTACTTTTAAATTAGCAACTGACGTAACTTCATTAGAAAGTCCCGAACATGCCTGTTTGTGCAACTTTAATTGCTTGCAATATTGTCAATCATACGTTTATTCCTTTGTTCACAATTTCTTTTTCAATTGATGAAACTAGCACCAATAGCTATACCTTATGGTTATTTAAAAACATGCAAATAAACTACAGCCAAATGCCCCATTCTACAAAATGTTATTACTTATATCAGATTTATTGCAAAATCGTGGAATTTCGCCGTAAAGAAGTTTTACTCTTTAACTCATCATGGTTCTCTTAATTAATTTCATAGTCATAATTATTCTAGAAAGCATAATTAAATTTAGCTGTCATTACTTTGAGCAACAACATAGTATGTTAAGACCTATGAAGAATGAAAAAATTATTTGACCAGATGAAAGCATACCCTTGATTCAGCACAGTAAGAATTGCTTGCGAAACAGCCATCGCTAAAAAATTGGGAATGGATATTCAAGTGGAATGGAGTCTATGGACGTGAGAAAATACATCTGAGACACCACGAAGTTTAATGTGAGAATGGTAGACTAAAAATTTGTAATACACTTATATTATCCAAAGGCAATACTTTCAGAAAGCAGTCTGCGCATCGTACACCTGTTTTTCCTTGGATTTATCTGCTAGGATTAACTGTATTGCAGGTACAAAAGATCGTAAACTATATGGAAATTCACATTGCTGGAGAGTTGCCTGAATGACCAGTAACATACATTACGAACGCCAATGATGGAGCAGAGGTTAACGTAATATTATTATTACTAGTGGACCCGTGCGTGAAAAAATTCACGCAATAATCGATATGTTTGCTGTCTTCTTTGACTTGCCGTTTCCACATTTTCCCGCTCAGGCTTATTAGCAGCTCTTATTCCTTTCTGTAATCTGCTTCAAGTCTTTAATCTCACTGTGTCCCATAGGCGCTTCATCTCTCTCCATTGGTAGCACGTCTTCGTTTTTGAGACTGTGGTAGTCTCGTTCTTTTTTTACATTCACTATCCCTTTATTAATTAAACGTAAGTATTTCAAAGTAAAATATTAAGTATAACACTGCAATAAACGTGAATGCAATTCCAGTGAGCTTATATGCAATGTGAGCGCACCGTATCCATGATATTGTCTTCCATACTTAAATATCTGCATCATTGAAGTGCTGAAAATATGCCCTATGAAGCAAAATCTGGTCTCTCAGAGAGAGACAGTAAGCTAGAAGAAATAATTGTCTACTACCCGTCGTTAGGGCTCTGTTGGTCATCTGCCGCATTTATACGTTGTGACCTGAGCGAAAAAAATTATAGAATTGAACTCCGGAAGCTACATATATATTGTTGCAAATTTAAGTAGTGTTTTAAGCAAGAAGTGCATTCAGATAAAGGGAAAAAGATCCCACTTTCGCCATCTTCTACAACCTGGTCATCGATCTCTATGAAAATGTAACTTAAGAACAAAATCTGCAACCTGGAGTATTTTCCGCCTATGTATTTCCTTAAGAGTGGACACGAAATAAATAAATACACGAACCGTTTTATTATATTAGGATTACACTTGGTTTAACCTCCGTAGCCGCTACATAGGCGTTCGAAATGGATAAATGATATATTGTTCTCTTAAAGTTACCTATGACAAAAGCTCTTTTTCTAATTATATTACTTAGACCAGTGATCAAGTTTGTTGCTTGTTAGAATTCCGCATGGGATACCAAGGCTAAATTGAGTCTTTCGTGTCATGCAAAGTTCACAAAAAATAACCAAAATGTATCACCATAACTCATGCTTCTACTAACAGACCTAATACACATGTTTCAAAAAAAAAAAAAAAAACTCACTCAGTGAAATCGAAGACAATTTTATAATATCATGAATAAGAACAGGGGGTTTATGCATACATTATATTTAACTAAGAACTTATAAAAAGTACTTTTCAATTTGAGCTTTCCAGACAGGCCAAGTCTATCGAGCTCTATTTTACCGGTCAGCCCAGACCTCACTCGATTCGTGTTCAGTACCATTCGATTCAGTCTTACCAGCATATAATAAAAAAGAAAGCTCTACGACAGTGCGCAACTTCCGTAGGGTAAGGATTGAGAAAAAAAATTAATCTTATGCCACAACAGACAACTCAATCATACTGCCCGTACGCATACAACTTTTCCAAAAGGTTACCAAATAATACACAATAATAGACATTCGACAGCATCGGGTAATACAGCCGCTGAGCTCCAAGCCTAATTAATATTCCTATCACGTGTTTTCAGTTTTCTTTGGCATTAGTATCAATATTTTCGAGGAGACATCAGTTTATAATTAAACGCATCTTGTCATCCCGTCGATACGGCACTGGACCTCAAAAATTGCGCAGTCTTCAAGGGTCTGTTGCATCCATCACACTGACTTAGTCGAAGTCGAGAGCTTAAGACAATGCAAAAGATTGGGTGTTTTATCTTGCATTATCGAACAATTTCAAGGATACTCCTCGAGCACAATCTGTCGGGAGTTAACCCTTATCATAATGAAAACGCATCTTAGCCCGTCATTACGCCCTCAAAAATATAAAGTAGTTATGACGCACTAACTAAAACATGACACGAATCCTCGCAAATTTTACCAGCTTAGTGGGCAACATCAATCATGGTGGCTACAGTCGTTTTATTGGAGAAGAAAGCGGCAGAGTCGAGCATGGTTGACCTCAGGAGAAGATCCAAGATCGTGAGGGGCGGCACTCGATTAGTGCAACGCGGTCTCCCGGCCAAGCGGCCCCTTCCTGAGACCGCTCGGCAGCCGCGTGACAATGAGCATCAAAAAACACTGGTGTGTTCGCCAGGAATACACGCATCGCATCGCTCGGTAATAGCACTTAGCAAACGAGAACTGCCGGGTTACAAATCAGTCAAAAGTTGGTGGTTCCTAGCTGCGCTGGATGTGGTAACATGGGGCGCAGTGGCAATTAGTAAGCTAGCTTGTTTTCAACGATAAAAAAGATATATATACAGGAACAAGCAGCGACGTTACATTACGGCAACGGAGATTTTTTTTTTTTTTTTTATTCAAATAGATACAAAAATGGTACGGTGGCAAATGGGTAAAATAGTGATGCGACGCTTCTTGTGAAACAAAAGAAAGATAAATTACAGACTTGCGTGAAGTCCAAATGAAACTCAGGTTGAGCAATAGGTTTTTGATTAGAACAGTAACATAAAGAAATGATACCTCATCTGCATAAGCTTACTATTTGGCACAGGAAAGTAAGTGAACTAATAGTTTAGAGTAAAAATAGTACTATCTAGCAATACTTGACCTTTTTCCAGCGAGACAGAAAAGAAACTCAATTTCATTTCAATTTCGCGTTTTACTCGTAGATTTTGCAAAGAAATTTTTGGCAAGCTGCGTGCTTTTGAAGTCGATGCTTTGGCAGTTCACCTTATACAACAATTTCTCAGAAATTAGTTCTCAAGTTACTTCGCATCTGAGAACTGCGCAAGCCTGTTTCCGGGAATTATAATAGGATGCAGCAAATCACAGATGAACCGCAGGTCTTTTCTGCTGCGTGTTCAATTGTTATACAATAATATATCGCACACTTCCAGGGTTCGTATAAGACGACTGCTGCTGCAAAGATCACACTCTTGTGAGTAAAATGCGCCTCATTGTGGGACAGCTCACAGTTACTCTACTTTTGTCGGTAGAACGATTCCACCGTAGAAGATGCCTCAGCGCAGAATTTCGTGACAACGATTAAATTTTTACACGTATAGCATGAAATTGGGCGTTTACGCATACACCTGATGACCGTACATATACATATGATGAAATATAGTCGTAGGAAATGATCCTTGTAATGAAACAAGTGTTAAGGAATTCTATGGTTTTGTCTGTCGGTCCTGCTATAGAGTATGTGTCAAATTAGGTTAGGTTGGGGTAAGTTAGGCTAAGTAAGGTTAGTTCAAAATAGGTAAGGATAAATTCAGTTTAGCTAAACAGGAGCCTAACCTAACTTTGGTATGGGCACACATATTAATGCCCTCAGATAGGCCATATGCCCTAAACGGGTACCATATTATCTCTCCTAAAATATTTGGTGAATGTCCTAAAACTTCCCTCTCCAGTTGTCCAGGAGAAATGGTGCGTAGTCCATTAAATATATGGAAAGGTTTAATAATAATAGCATGCTGTACTATTAGCATCAAGTGTGTCAAGGATTCGTTAATGAGAGACCACCTTGCCACAATATTTATCCTCAGAAGGATCCTTAAAGTACCCCAACCTGACTTTGCCACTACGTTCATAATCAGAAACACACTTGGCTGAGCTACAGAGGACATTTGAATACCGTTTTAAGAGTGTTTGGACGAGACGGGTAATAAACATAACAAACATGTGTGCTCTTTAAGCGCCGCGGCTGTATGGAAGAAGCTCTCTGAATACTAAGCGCCTCCCCAGCCCATTCAGCAAACTCGGAGATCCATTGTGTGCTTTGTCAGGACATCACTGTCTCAGTAAAACGCTGTTATCTTCAATATATTACTAACTCTAGCTTTGCCTAGCCAAAAGTTGTGTCTGAAGATAGCGATGCACCTCCCTGGAGCCCACACCTTGTCACGCTCGCAGCCGATCGTGTCACTCCGCCCTCACCAAATCATCCCGTGCCATGTGAACCCTCAACGGTTCTCTCTTCCGACCCAACAGTCTTCGCCCGAATCCTGAGGCGTTGTTCACGGATGGGAGTGATAGGGATTTAAATCTAACAGTCTTCTTCTACTTCTGGGGCGTTGTTTACGGATGGGTGTGATTGGGATTTAAATCCAACGGTCATCCCCTACTTAATTGGGGAGTTCTTCCGGGGAAGAAGTGGTGGGCACTTAAAGCTAATATTCGTCCTCTACTTATGACGAGTTTTTTCACGGATGAGAATAATAGGGATTTAAAGCTAGATAGCCTCCTCTACTTCTGATAGCTTGATAACGGATTGGAATGATAGGGAATTATATATAACAATCTTCACTGAATTTTGTTTACTATTTTTTGCTGCTCAAAAGATTTTTCTGACATTTTTCATTGTTAATTACACTTTATATAATATAATTATCCTACTAATACGTAAACGCAATTACTGCTGAAGTCACTTTACATGAGAAGTATCAAGATCTTTTCCGAATGTACATACGCTTCTCACAAAAATCTGAGCTCTAACATTACTTTTTCGGAAATATACGAATAACGGTAGATTTCCCTTTTAATTACTACGTTGTATATGCGTAGTTAGGAGATTAAACAAAGTGTTATAATAAATAATAATAGTAATGTGTACGTAATGATTCACGTCTTAGATGTTCACTTTCTGACGCATGTATTATATCGTTTGAGCAGCTGGATACGAACGTACTCCTATTTAATATACTACTTACATTGCATCATTGCTGCTCATTTATTTCAGAGTTTCGTCGTACTTCTGCGCCAGCACGACCAGGCATCAATAAGGAATATTTTCCAGAGCTTTCCTGGAGGATTTTGAAAGTTTCGTCTAGAAAGGGTAAGAGTAAAGTAGACTAGACCTAGCTTATTTATGCTTATTACCTTGGCGAATATTTTCGTCGGTAACTACAATAAATATATAAGATAGCCTACTGCATGTGTTATGAACTTGCCACACTTGAAAACGTTTTTTTATGTTATTTTGTTGCTGATGAAAACTTTTCATAAAGCCTTAGTTCGATAGCAAATACTACAGGTTGTACACAGTTAGTCGTGTTTGTTCCCGCCCATGACATCATCGAAATTTGCATTAGTAATTTTAAGCCATAATTCACTCGGAAGAACTGAGTAATAAATCAGGTGCCGTCCAAAATTTATTTCCCGCACATGCACGGCAGGACAAGCTGCTGCAGGTGAGGGAGGCGGCCAGTACCCATAGGACTGGGACGGGGAGTGAAATAAAAAGAACCACGCTGGTTCTTATTGAATAAAATCAGAAGCTAAAATAGGTCTCAAGCTATGTTAGTTTCCCTTTTCGTAAAATACAGACGAGGACGTGAGTCATCCTCCCGCATGCAGCAGCGAAATGTCCCAATTGACAGAAAATAATTGTCGGCTGTAAATTGCAAGCTGCGTAGACGAGCAAAATGTAAATACATGAATGAATTACTGCAAATAATAGTGTAAACGTGCGATAACAAACTGGTGAACTTGAACTTTTAGGCTGCGTCTGTTCAGTAAGAAACGCTGCTGTACAGGTTTAGTATTAAGATCAGCCAGTACCTCATCAGAAGCTTTCCAGCATTTTTATTTTGCTGAACCTTAAATACGAACCCTCTTTATAAAACTAATGTGACTAAGTGAATCATTAAAATTTTTCTGTCGCCATAACTAAAATTTTGTAAATTTCACCCACACTACGGCAACGAAAGGGCGTCTGTTAACGTACAGACACTCTGACATATTTTCAGAACCGAATATGACCCCAATTCGGTGCCCACCCGTTCATGCGCTGCATTCTCCACGCTCGTTAGAACAGCCCACGCACCACCATGTGAAAAACGGAGCTCATTAAATGTATTCCAGTGGTACAGTTTCTCTTCTTCCTTGTTCCATGGTATGTTGCTGGCAGATTTACGAGAGGATGATGATCTGCATCTAGCCTAATGTGTTTTAGCAGGGCTCGCCCAAGCACGAGACCCGGTCACGCTCGGACCTCATTTGTCAGCCAAATGACCCTCTAAGGAGATCATTTGGCCTAATTCTCCTCTAATCTATGCGTTATCGTCCATAGATTTGGTGCGCTCTCATGAACTACGATCTCTTCAGGAGATCAGGGAAAGGTTTTCTTTTTCAATGATGTTCTTAGACTCCCACGCTATCAGCGCAGTCGCTGTGATGAAGATGTTTACGATCGATAGTTCACGGGTGTGCTGAAGGCGCGGCTAGTTACAATGGAATAGACTGTATCTGTTAACGGTGAATGAGGTATAATACATATATATATATTAGTGACTAGTGGTGCGCTGTGCAACTCAGTGGTATATAACTGTAAGTTAATGACGATGATCGCTAGATGAGAAAAGTCATTAATTTGTATAAAATGATGGTAAGAGTAGGTGCATCATCATAATAACATAACGGCATTAATTTTTATAAGAATGGTAATGAGAAAAATAAAATAATAATCTAGGCATCAATGCGTCCTCGCACTACTTTTTCTAACATAAGATTAAATAGCACACAGTCCACAGATATAAAAGCTCATTTCTGGAAATGAACTGAGGCCCAGGCTTCGGCTTTCTCTCTGATTTATGCATAACGGCAATTGTATACCTCGGTGAGTAAATTTTATGTAATTCCTCAGTGTACTATGATTATTGTTATAGTTTATTTACTTTCATAACTCCAGGGTTGCTACAGTTTCAATTTTTGGACATCTAGTTATATCAATAACACAGGACACGTGTCCACTTGTTTAAACCCACAAACGCACACAGTTCATTTTCCTAACGCTTTTTGCAGCGCTCTTCTTACGAAAAACACGGCACAAGGATTTTCTTATTGGGTTAAAGTCATTTCATTATACTGTTTAAAAACTAAAATACACCTAAAATTCACAAACAATGTGAGTAAATTTGTTAATGATCAGCAGCCTCTTCCAACGGTATTCAGAAATATAGCAAAAAAGGTCAATTGGAAACTTTCCCTAATTTCACATGTCACCCTCATTGATGCAGTCAACACGAGTGCAGTAATGTGATAGCTAATATTTACTGAGAACATGACAAAAAACGTCAGGGTGGTCTAGTGGTGAGGTACTGGCTTCCATATAGCCACGAGGACAGACTTTTTATTTCCAGGCCAGGGAGATAGTCTTGTTGCTCTATAGTAATGCAGCGTTAACATTTCTACCATTCACTGTCCACCACGGGGATGAGCACGTACCTATTCAAAATTGGAAACGGTGGAGAGGCGTACGAAATTGTCAAGATCCTTTCGTCAATGGCACCCATCGCTCTGACACTGTATGGTAGACTGTAAACCTACACTCACTCGTGTGGGACCTAAAAGGATATATCTGTAGGACGAACCCCTGCATGTGGGTGGCTTTCTTAGTTGGGGTGAGTGGTCAAAGCGACTTTACATCGTTGTTGCTGATCTGCCCCTTATAAAAACCTCTAATTTTTAGGTGGCACTCTCATTTATGCGACCAATACTCTTGCAGTAATAAAATAAAAAAATAACCACAGCTGGGACGCATCAATGAAGTTTCACGAGCGTAGTCAAGTTCCATGAAACTGCAAGTAACAAGAAGCTGGCTTAGATTCAAGTGTCTCCATCGGTTATGGCCATAACCCATAGGGGACCGGAGCGTAGGTCCTGGCTGCTCCTTGAGAATGGGATTCTTGGTCTATCTATTGCTAGCTATGTAATACTCTAAATACCTGCTAAGTAATGGGCAACTAAAGTTGCCAGTGGATGTGCAAGGACATTTCATCAATCTGCTATCGAGCTGCAGATGCTAAAAAGCTCCCTAACTTTCTCAAGCGTCAAACTCATTTCTGATTCTCTCAGCCAGTGGGGCCGAATTAACATGGTGACTAATGTTTGCTGCTCTCTGCCAGCGGAACTTCAAGAGCGTTGCATCAAATTTCATCAAGCTGTGCTCGACAAAAAGCTCCCTAATTTTTAACTGTCACGCTCATTTATGCAGCCAACACCTGTGAAGTAATCTGAGTGTGATGGTGTAGCCCTGCTCACGTTACTAACCAATGAGCCAAAGTTGACACCCGAGGATCCAATGTCAGAACCATTCTGTGGCCCGAGGTGGCACAGCTTCGGCTACCCTGCCATACTCGGATATCTTTAGCACTTACTGCAGCTTGTTGAACACACACGCTCCTAAGAGCTACTTATTGATCTCACAAAAGCACCTCGTGACCAGGCACACACTGGTTAATTCAGGCAATTGCATTGCAACTTGTAGCTATTTGCATAACCATGCATGACCAGAAAATTTCATTATTATT
>LQNS02278157.1:9423059-9436577 GCA_001587735.2 Parhyale hawaiensis
CATATCATTTCCTCATGCAAATTCCATGTTCATTTCCATACTCTTAATTGTAATTGGTGAAGCGGATCACGCTGGTGAGAACCTTTCAACTTGCCACTTTCTACATTGCAGTATCTTGGACGTCAATTACTACACAATGGAAAGAAAGGGTTTTCGTGGAATATTTTGTAATACGAAATTCCAGAAAATAATTGTTGTCCTCGTTAAACTCTCTAAGCATTTAGTTTTGCTTAGTCACCAGCATGAATTTCAAAGCATTATGTAATATGAAGTAATTTACGTATTACCGTTAATCGAAAAAATGATTGAATTTTTGCGCAGAAAAACATCCAGGAACCCAGGGTAAAAGCAAGGCGTTCACAACATAAATTCCTAGAAATCATCAAAACAGATATTTTTCTTTAATAAGGAAATTGCAACGTTTGCCGGGACGAACGCATATATTATAATATTCATTAGTAATAGAAATTGAAGGCAATCTTAAATGAACGAAATTTTCAAGTTTGCTCCGATAGAATTTTGATACGTACAGTATGTGTTGGGACAAAGAAGCTGAGTTATGATTCGGACAACGTCACACAGTTCAATTGTTCTCAAGTCATATAAACTGAACTCTCTGAAATTTTCATGTTTCTACAGAGAAGCGATACTTCACAAATTCAAGCCATAACACTGAATATTCTCCTGAATACCTTAATTTTTTCCAATTGTTCAGATTTTTACTGGTATGCTGTGAATGCGAAGTAAATTAATTTTTCCCACTGCAGAGGCTCTTCATATAACAGGATATGAATAAGCTCATAACACTGTCACGTTGACAATAGTAAAGATACTTAATTATTATAAGATGAATTTACATGTTTCATATATTTACCTCCACCAAGAAGGTTATGTTTTTTCTCACGTTTGTCTGCCTCTTTGTTTGTCAGTCCGTCAATAATATAACTCAAAAAGGTATGGACAGATTTTTATGAAATTTACAGGGGTTGTTAGGGGTATTAGAAGCAACAGATGATTAACTTTCAATGAATATCCGTTCAACCGTATATTTGTTTGTTCGTCTGCCTCTTTTTTCATCTCAGAACCATTATTCATTGTGGAATTTACGTCGTAAGTTATAAGGTATATAATAATGAGTAAGTGATAAAATTTTTCTGATTATCTGTGTTGCTTCCTGTTTGTTTTAGCAAAACATCTCAAAAGCATATAAACGGGTCTTTATGAAACTTACAGGACTTGTTAGAAATGTTAAAAAGACATAAATGACCAAACATTGGTTCTAATAAAACACAAATAATTGTTTCAGAACATAATTATTTTCAATACTCGTAAACGTTTTTTTCTGAGCAGAGGTTAATCCTAAACGATAGTGTCGTAAATACATAGAGCGCTGACATATATATTTATATATTTCTTCACAATACCCCTTTAACTCACTTGTTTTCAGTTTCATTTTTTTCATTTTTTGGTGTAATCTTATTTATTTCCTGCAAGAGAAAATATGCGAGTGCTCTCCATTTTTCTTTTCGATATTCTGTGTAGCACTACAGTAGTGCGCAATCTAAAAGGCCAATATAAGTCCAAGAGATTTTTATTTCAAATCTCGATCCACCTGTAGCCCTATTTCCTGAAGTTCGACAATATTATACGAAAAATTTAACGCAAATTTTAATGCTATTTTGCCGAGCAATACTATTTTTTGGTCATTGTGGTGAAGCATTCAGACAGACTGATGGTTCCAAATCCACGCTAACTCGGTACTCTGTTAGTACGCTTTACTGTAAGTACTGTAAGATAATTCTGTGAGTGCTAGGATGCTACAGATCTAATAAAGAACAGCCCTTTCAGACTGCATACTGCAATTGCACTACTTTTCTCGTTACGTTAGACTAAAGTGTTGCCTACCTCTTTAGCTTACATGCAGATAAATCCATGTTTTTAAGTTGTACTGAACCATGCTTGTCTGTTGTGACCATATAGAATTTGATTTTTTGGGTCATAAACCTACGAAACCTAACCATATTGGCCGCCCAAGAAGCAGTTCTACAATTTTAGCTACTGAGGCTGTCTTTAAGGGTCGGGTAACCTCATCAATAAGGCATCGGACATATCGTTAGTAACAGCCCGCCGAGTATTCGCGAGGATGTATGGTTTTCACCGTGTCTGTGAATTCAGTCCGGTGAGTCTCAGGCTAGAAGGTGCTGTGTTTATCACTTCGGTTCAAGTTCTCGATGAGAAATTATCGTACAGCTTCGCGTTGAAGGAAGAGCTGCGGCTCAACCTCAGGGAAGTATGTGGTATACTTAGGCCGGGGACACATATATATTTCTACCCCAACTGGTTGCTCATATGTGCAGCTCCCGTGCCGTGTCGCAACATACTTAAAATCGAAATCATAGATACCGTAGCATGAATGACGTCCGAGTCTCGCATCCTTGCATCAAGTTGTCTGCGTATATGCCTAGTGTGTTCCCAGAATTATGTGAGTTGGCAGGTTATATGCGTGGTGTTGTATTCAACACTGTTGATTATTACGTTGCTTCTCTGCAACTTGTTCAAATTATTCTTATCTGGGAAGAGTATCTCTGGAGTCAAATTTATGAAATAGAAATCAATTAAGTAAGATCTTGATAAATATTCTTCGAAACGAGCATGACCGTAACTGTTGGCAGTGCATGTTCTCAAAAAACAATAATTTATATTATGATTATCTTTCTCTTTTTTTCAAATTATCAATAAATACTATTTATGGAAGATTCTTTTCTCAACGTGATTGCGAAAAAATGAGGTATTAAATTGCAAATTACCTAAGCGTGCGTATAAATACGGAAAAATCTCAGCACTGTATAACTTGTACCATCAATAATATTGTCCAGTAACACCTAACCATTCATGAGGTATTATGATTGATATTACATTTGAGACAATCTATAAAACGTTTGTGCATCAGTAATGGGTATCCAATTATAGAAATTTAAGTCTCTCCAGCACCATGTATACGTGCATCTAATATCAGCATCACTTGCAAGTTATTGCATGACGTTTCTATAGCTGCATTGCGACTGTCGATAGACCAATACTACTACAACTATACCGCCAAAACCTTGGGCCACAATTAGACAACTTTTGTCGGCCGAACCGACGATCTTATTTGATCGTCGGTTCGGCGGACAAAAGTTGTCTAATTGTCGTACAAGGTTTTTGCGGAAGAGTTGTAGCAGCATGGTACATACCTGCTACATACTGCTACGGGACTTTCGAGCTGGATTAGAATTACCATTTATTACATGAGATCTCTAACTTCGAGTGCTACGTACTGCTTCATGATGTTAGGACAGTTGCTATGGAGAAGCCAATTGGCTGCTTCTGTCGTTGGGTGTGATTCGTCAGTGTCACGAGGCAGCTGCGTGGTAGAGAAGGTATGTACGAGTGCATGCTGTGGATAATAAAAATTCTTCTAATGCTATAAATTCCGATTTCAGAGTGTCCATAAGTCAAAATGTACATTGTATTCACTGGCTGTCACATGTGAATAAATAAATTGCGATATTAGACACTTAAAAGGCCTCGTGATAATTATTATAATCAACGTGTAGTTGTTCATGTATCGATATGCTGAATGTTAATTGCTTTGCATTCAGATGAAGTATCCGAGGTGATATTCGGACCAGGTCTAGGTGACGTTATGCCCCCCACTGTTACCATTCATGATTGCTTCTGAAGTTCTTCGGACGAGTTCCAGGTGGCGTTATCTAAGCCACATTTACCTTTACTTTTGATACTATTGAAGTCGTTTGGGCAACGACCAGGTGACGCTTTGCACTCCACCTATCTTATGTAGAGGTGATGCTGCATTCAGTGACCAGCCGGAGGGCCAGAAGCAAGTTTTCTCTGCACTGCACGTAACAACATACATTTGTTTCTTTTCAGCATTTTTAGCAAGTATGAGTTCAGTAAGCGTTAGCACTTCCCTTGTCCCGCTGCTGGTTGTTCTATGTACTAGTGAAATGCTTTCTTCGCAAGAGAACACGTTAATCGACTATACTGACGATTCCTCTTTGATAGCAGTGATACCTACCCCCAGCATCTGTAATGCTCTAGCCCGGTCTATAAATAGGGACCTGTCGCACAGTAGTGCATGGTGTTTAGCCTAGAGTACTAAGCTGAATGTCAGTAAGACTACATCTATGATTGTCAGTCGGTCTTAGACACATTTACCGTAGCATCGATCTCTGAATATAGATGACACGTTACTCCAGGGATCTAGCTCCCTGGAGGTTCTCGGTGTTGTCTTTGATGAGAAGCTTATTTCTGAGCGGCATATTAGGCAACTCGTGACACTTGCTTCCAATAAGATAGGGCTCCTGCGTAAGGTAAATTCTGTGTGTGGTGGTGATAAAGAGGTAGTCCGCAGATTCTTTTATGCCTTTTGCTGCCTGTGTTGGAGCATTGCTCACCGGTCTGGACTTCAGCTGCTGACAGTCACTTGTGTCTACTGAACGCACTTGTTAAGTCAGCCATCAGTCTTTGTACTGAAAGTTATCTGGTAAATCTGTCCCATGGGAGAGGGGTGACCGGACTCTGTATTGGTTGTATTCTTCTGCCCCATCCCTCTAGGTCTTAGATGGATTACACGTACTACTTTTGATGGGCGCACTTTCACTTAGGAGAATGTTAGAGGCCAAACTTGACAGTTCGGTCGCTGTTCCCTGTCCTGGTCTGTTTCGGTTTATAATTCATTGCAGGCATCGGCTTTCGGTCGTATCGTCCTGCAGACGTTTAAGTCAGCTGTTAATGGCTTTCTGTTTGATATTCTTTATCAGAGTTTCGGGCTTCTCGGTGTTGCATAATGCTTCAGCTTGGTTGCACTACCTGTGCGTGGGGGCTCGAGCGTGAACTTTTAATAATAACAATAAAGGTGCTTCGAATATAACGGGGTATTTTCGTTGCGACTGTGTCGCGGACAATAATTCTGATCAGGACACATAATTTGCATGTGCGACCAGCATGTCCAGAACCGCCGACAACATTCCGTTCACTTACAGTCACAGTAAGAATTTCATTTAAAATTCTACAAACGTGTATGATTGTGAAGGGTTCGAACTTCCTTTGAATTGAGTATACTTGAAGGTGAACAAGGTTTTTGTGATAGTTCACTTCTTGGATGCCTCAAATTTCCGTTGTAAAGTTTAACGCTCTCTTGATATCCTCGAAGTGTTCTAGCACTTTCCGTTTGCTCGGTATCCAACGAGGTGAACAATATTTTATCAATTAGACAGTAACACTTACCTATTTCTTATTAAATGAGCATTATCTCTGCTTCGCGTGAAGTGAAAGCTACAGGCACAAATTTGTCCCCTCTATTTCTTACCTATGGTTACAGCTCTAGCCACATGGTCCTCAAAAGTGGCATTACCTTGCAATCTCACTCCAACGTCTCTAAAAACTTTATTTCTTTCGATTACACTCCCGTCACTCGTCATGTAAGATGTTGCTTGAATAGGGCAGGATCTTTTCCCACACTGAAACAGTTTGAATTTCGTTTCGTTGAAGTTCATGTTGTCTGATGGTCACTGAAAGCTGTATGAATTTCTTTGGACAGGGCGCTCATGTGCCACTGATTGTACCTCGCTAATATTTTGGTGTTGTCAGCAAACGGAAAAAGAACCGCAGCTAAATGCTACAGTTTTGTCCTTAAGTGCACTCGAAATTAATGAAACTTTATGACATGATATCATTCACGATACAGATGGCTTGTATCTACCTGTTACATTTATATAATAATAATATATTTCAACATGCTATATAGCGCTGATAGGATAGAAGCTACGTAATGCATGACCTTATTAAGCACCATTCGACAATGTTGGTTTTGCAGTGACTATTCGCACGAGAATTTTTCAGGGATTTTTTACTTTTTCCTTGCTCCGTGTGCATCGACTGCTAATACCAAGCGAAAAATATTCTATGTTAATTAAACAAATTACTAACCCGAAAATAGCAGTTTCCTTTATCTCGTACAGATGAAAAACTTCTTCCTTACTGGATGACTGTGAGTTTATATGCATAACATTTATAAAAAAGTATAGAGAGATACTAATTTGTTTTTATAATAACAAGTCGATATCGATTCGAACACCGCAGTTTCCTAGATTGTTTTAGAGCTTTATGATTATTTTTAATAGAAAATTTTCTTGCTCTTCTTACATACCATTACCAATGTTAGAGATGAAAACTTCGACGAAAGCCTTATCAACGTTATTTTAGGACGACGTAAGTCCCATCTACTGATATCTTCACTCCTGTAAAAAGTTACTCATGTTTCGTCTCTCACACCTTCTGCTGATAGGGGTTAATGAAGTATTTCATATACTCTTACGTCAAAGTTTCCCATATGCGATTGATGCATTTTGTAATAAACGATGAAAGGATGTTACGAACGCATTCAACTTCAATGAGAGTCTTGCGTATAAAAAGAGGGAATATTTCTGCGACACTACTCCGTGGAACAGAATCACGATTTGATAAGGGCAACAAAGTGCAGTCAAAAAGCGTAATAATAATCTTTATTAAGTGCTCACAGAGACATTACACATTGAAATGTTACATGGTACACAGCAGAATATATCGTATTTCTAGGTTACACACTAGCCTAAGCACATGTCGAAGTGGTCTTACACACTAGACGTCATTACGGCCCATTGCCTGGCCTCCGTCAGGCAACAGTATGCGCTGCCATCGTATATACATAATAGATCGATTGTAGCCAGGGCCATTATACGGATGGCTTTCATTAACCAATTGTAGGATTTTCAATCCTGTTTTTTTAGGTTCCATGCAAATTTCCAGGCCCTGACTTTGAGACAATCAGCATATTTTTGAACAAATATTAGATTTGCGCTATTAGACCTTCGCACATACATTAATCTGCGGAGCATGTCACTATAAGCAAACCGCAAACGCTGAATGAAGTTCTTTTTTAAAATTACACCAAAGTGAGTTATAGCACAGAGGGTAGCAATACGTCCGGAATAACTGACATTTGACCGTTTCAGAGCATTGTCAGAATTTCCTAATTGACGTGTTACCAACTTCGTGGAGCTTCCGCGTTTCTTTCTCTATATCGTGATCACGTGGTGATCACGAAAATAATCAGTGATTTTGTGACCCAGATAAGTGGGCTATTTGCGGTGTTCAGCAAACTGAGATATGACCTGGGATTTGGGTACAATCACTGGTTTGCTTTTCACTGCGTCAATGCTCACATGCAGTGCAGCACAGACTTATTGAACGCACAATCTTGCAGCAAGCTTGTGTAGCTAAAATGTTCGATAAACCTAGTAGCAGGCACAGCTTTAAGTGGTGACCCGGGACCCATTCCTTGACTGCAATCTCAAAGACTGCAATCTCAAGAAACATCTCGAAAAAAAAAGAAAAAAATATCTGGACATACGTACATCAGACATAATCTAACCACTTTATTCAACTTAATACAAATTTAATTAGTTTGAATTAAATACTTTCCAACACAATATTTAATCTGATTCCCTCTCCACCCATTTCTATTCTAGGAGGCCACAGCCTCTCCTTCTCCCTGTAGACCACACTGATAACGCGAGAGTAGGTCTATACTTGCAGCTCTGACGTTCAATTTTCACGGGTCGCTCTGATTGGCCGACGATGAAGCAACATGCTAACTAGCACGGAATTCTCATTTTCTACTGGTCAAAATAATCATACATTTTCTGTGAAAGTAGCTGGCATGGTTTTCATTAGCGCAAAATCCTCTAACAACATCTCCTAGCGAAATTTTTGCTTGAAAGCTGATTGGAGCTGATCAGTCCACGCTGTACTTCACTAAGCCCAGTAAATCAATTTCCAGCAGTACTAAAGTATTTTCACACAACCCTAGCACCATCACTCCACGTCGAGGTTTCATACAACCTCGGCACCGCCAATTTATACCGTTTTCTTTTTTTTCGGAACCATTGTGACATTGCTGTCTCAGGTAACACTATTCTCGAGGCCTCTTTGTTGCACTGCGCCTGATCGATAGCGTAAGGTCACGAGTTGAAATTGCACTCACGCGTCAATATCTCGGACTACGCAACCTGCTATGCCTTTTAACCTGTAAACCTACTCAATATTGGCATCACAACCATTCTGTGTTTCGCTACTGATATTTAAAACTCGATCGTAACCGCTTTGCTTACCTACTCTAATAGATTGCTTTTTCCTGAAAGGACATTACCGCCAGTTTTGCCCACGACTCTGTTCTATTTTCTAGTTGAAAAAATCTGTGTCGAAGACGAGAAGAATACCAGCAGAGCTGTGAGCTCACGACCCTGTGATCTCATTAGTCAGTGCTAGGCAGCACCAGTACACATTAGCTGCCTCACTGACCGTGAATACCGCACCATTGTTCCACTACAATGGTCGCATTCTGCAACCTTGCACTCCTTCTCCGTCGGGGCTCACGTCCCGGGCGCCTCCCGTGGTGCCGAGGTGTGTCTCGAGCTGAGATCTTTTGCAGGGGGAGTGTTCTGTGGGATGTGTGTGCGTATATAGGTGTGGGTATATGAACGTGTGAATATAGGTGCGTAGGTGTGCATGTGTGAGTGTAAGTGTGACAATAATATAGTTTCAGTGCTTAGATGGTTAATGCTTGCTGCTGAGAGAAGTGTGAGTGTGACATTTCCTTTAAGAATATGAGATTCGTTTATAGAGCGCTACAGGAAGGTTGTTGGGTGGGATGAAAATATGTGCAGATGTGTCTAAATACTACTCATACATACGTGTCCATACTGTACGTGTAAGTGTGTCTCTGAGATAGATGAAGTTCTAACAGATTCGTGTTTGGTATTGAGAGAAAGTTGAGCATAGAATTTCCTTCAATATCATGCCCAAGGTCTGGCCGTTTCAGGCAAAATTTTAATTATGACTGAGTTCAGAGGTGAGTCCGTCCTATTCTGCAAATGTTTTTCAATTCATTAGTTAACAAGAATGAGTATAGCGGGATAAATCCAGCTTACACGAGAGCATTGTTTTTAAATGAAAAGGGCTTTTAAATAGAAGGCCATAAAGTATAGACGTCTGAGAGCCATAATTTTATGCCAATTACTACTTAATATGGAGTTGGGCAATACCTTTTATAATTACGGCATGACTGATGAGCGCAGGTACGTGGATATCTCCATATCTGTTTATCGTCAATCATCTTAATTAGAAGGTGGTTGAGAGTCGCTGCTATTACGGTGTACCACAGCTACAGTGAAATCAATTTGTAGATAAAAGATAATTAGTTCGTCGATTTTAGTAAATGCGGTAGATTCTTGCCCCCTTTATTTTATATATCGTTTGAAAACGAGGCTTGATTTTCAACTTACCAACCGTGAAGAAACACTATCTGGCCTATTGCTATGTGAAAATTTTTTTCATGTTTTAGGTCCTATTGGCTTACTAGTTCATTCACTTTGAATAATATATATGTCCCTGCACGCTCCGTTGATTCTGTTCTTCAATAATTCTTAAGTAGACCTTGTCTTACCTAGAGCATCTTTGAACGAGGTTCATGTGCCGCTATTCACGTCGTCTCACCACGATGGTGGGTTTCACTGGTTGGATCGCAGCTTAATTACTCCCAGTATTGCAAGCCTCTGGTATTTCCATGCTGAGGCTCTAACCCTTTCATGCCGTAATTAAACTTAAGTTTTCACAGGAATTGCGCTATTCGTAAGCACTTGATAACAGCATGGCCGGCTGCAATGGGTTAACCCCACCACCCTTTGAACCTCTGGGGTAAATATTTAGATTAGATAGCTGGCAGTAGACGCACCAACAGTCCATTCCTAGAAAGCAGCGGGGACGCACACTCCTAAAGAAGCGACGTTTAGTATGCTCCCAGTAAGCCTGTGATGATAAAATATTTTTCCCTAAATTCAAGCGTAAGCTTAATATTAAATTGCAACACAGATCCAGTTCAATAGTGCAAGTCTATCGATTTTAAACTGTGTGGCAGAAGAGCTATGTGACAGNCTAATTGCCCCACTTTGTTCGTAAGAGGACAGAAAATACGCCAGGAAACAAATTTATAAATCTATACTAACTATATATATTATAAATTAGCAAGTAAAATCATCAGTGTCCACAATAGCCTGTATCTGTCAAAGTGATATAAATAAGTAAAACATAATTCTTCAACGTTTGTGCTAAAAACGCTTGCTTACTGCGAGAACAATCACAGGGGCCAAGTTATTTCTCATTTTCTACATAGAGTGTTACTTTGTACGGTTATAAATGCAGTTTTAATTAAAATAAAAAAAATAGGGATTGATATACTTCATATAATTAATGTAGTACCAGATGATACTGAACGGAAGGTTAGGGTTGCATAATATTATTGTAGTGAAAAATAGAGGCCAAAAATTGACAACAAATCTATATTATACTAAAAGTCTGTGAGCCGGTCTTGCTTGTGTCTTGCTTATTTACTTGTGTCTTGCTTATTTACTTGTGATCTTGTTTATTTACTTGTGATCTTGTTTGACACAGTTTCTTCACTTTTAGATAGGGAAGAAATTCCATGGATGGTCCTCTGGGGGTATGGTATGGCCTATCCTGGGGCATGGATTAGCTCTTTAATTCGATTGTATCTGTGAAACCCACGTGGAACCTGCCCCTTGGTTGCAAGAACGAGCACGATAATTTAAAAGTTGCGCTGGAAAATACAACTGGAATACGTAACATATAAATCGAATTTGCTTTCAGACTGTGTGTTGAATATTCGTTAGACAAGCATAGAATCTGTTGACAGTGAGCTGTATGGGCAGCTCCTTGACGGGCATGAGAGGACGGCCGAATAGCGTGTGGTTTATGACCAGCTAAATCAATAAGCACAAACGATCGTGACTACTATTATTATTATTATATTCAGAAGTTTAAGTCTCCGTTTCCACAACAAAGGCGCTGTCACAGAGGAAGAATGAAGGGACACGTAGTGTGATCATAGACACGCGGAACCCATGCACGAGGGTGTTCCCACACAGGATCAACGCGCATGGGAACAGCAAGTTGGGAAAGAAGAAGAAGAACAGATGGAAGAAAGATCAGTATGAGTTATAGGTGAGAAGGAAGCAAAATGGGCACGAAAGACAGACAAGGCGATCGTGATGACGACCCAACGGGTCACGGGTCGTCTAGTAATTTGCTAAATTTTCATCGACTGTCCTCATTGTTCGGAGAAAATATTCAATGCATGAATTCTTCCTTGTTTCAGTACTTAAAAATGAAATTTGAGCGGATTTCCTAACAAAATTTGAAAATATGGTAACTTTTATAGCACAGTGTATGTATCATTAACCCATTAACCCCGTAATACAAATAACCATTACGTTACAACGGGTTATTAATGAAAAAATAATGATTCAAGTAAGAGAAAAAACATACTTTCGCTCGTCAGTAAGCGCCAACGTTTCCCCCGTTATCTTCTGCTTTGTTGCATGTTCCTCTTGGTCTTCTGGCAAACCGCTGCCGTACTAATGCTTTCGAATTGTATCCATATCAATATTCCACACGACACATCGCCTTCATACTAATGTTTTTTGTAAAGTATCTATGTCAATATCCCAGACTACACATCGCCTTCATACTAATGCTTTTGAAGAGTATCCATATCAATATTCCAAACTACACGTCGCCTTCATACTAATGCTTTTTGAAGAGTATCCATGTCAATATCCCAGACTACAAATGACCGTAACCAGCAAGCACCTGCCCTCAAATGTCACCCTCATCAATTTCTTTCTCAGCTCGGACAAGATAAAGGCGATCGTCTCAAAAATCAAGCTCTTTGCACTCCACCTTTTATAGGTCAACGTTGTAACCCTTTAATCTAAAAGTGTGTTTGAGTAGTAATTGGCACAACAAAGGCTTCTTCCACCACCATAAAGGCTCATTGTTTGAATACATGAAGAACGAATTGCGGTGGACCCAAATTAACCTAACATGACCTTGGTGTCTCTCTCTCCGCCTGCCATAATGTCTAGACTGGATGGAGGAGTTGTTAGGGAATATGTGTGAATGGAGTCTCTATTTGTTTGTCCCACATTCTCGTGAGAGTTTCTGCTGTGACGGCGGCACGCTCGTCTGAGTGTCATCAAGGTAACTGACCTTTATGTGAATATTCAAAGGTTATTATTTGGAACAATAGTCGCGGCCAGAAACCATCCAGTTGACATTTATTTTTGTATGGTAAACTGATGGAAGACGCTTTTGCTAACAATAAAATAGAATTTTAAAATCCGAAGATTGTCAAAAATGGAAGTTGTATGTTGTTCTGCAGGCAGAAATCAAATTGATTAGTTATGCTTATGCGATATCCGCTAACAACAGTCATCAAAAAATGTTACAAAAGCCACTGCAAAATCAAGCATAGCGATTCCATATGCAGTTTGAGAGAATCACTGACCGTCTCAGATGACATTGCTGTTACTTGTTATTTTTCCATTTGCAGATATTGTACAGTCCCACTCAATATCATTCATTTTCTACACATGATTAGCGGGTTTCGCTGATCAGTACGAGGTTTTTGTTTTTTACTCGTTTAGTGACATTTTATTCATTCCCTCTCAAGTGCGATATCGAAAACCGTCATAGATTTGGTAGTTTGATCCAAATAATTACCCCCGACATGGATGATATGATTGTGTTGGAGTTTGTTTGTTTGTTAGCCTGTTGGCGCTTCTGTATAATTGTTTGTCGATCACCAAGATAACTTGAAAAGTTATGGAGGGATCTTTATGAAATTTATAGGGAATGTTGGGTATGTTGGGATATGAGGAAGATCCTTCTATTCTTTTTTTGGCTGGCTTTTTTTTAACATAGCTGAAACAGTTCAGAACGGATTTTTATAAATTTTGCAGAGGTTTTTGAGAATGCTACGAAGAGCAACAGAGAAATGCTTCGTGATGGTCTCTCCATTTCGTCTCCACTATTTTTATTTTTATGTTCAGTTGCGAGCATAATTAAGGGACAAAAATGGAAAATTTCATATCTCAAAAACTGTAAAAGGTTCAACGCTGAAATTTTAACACAAAAGAGGTATTAAGATACCTAATAATATGCTAATAATTTATTACGATCCGAAGGATAAGAAAAAAGTTATGTATATTTAACTTATAATTATGAATTTAGTGTGAGCAAAATTAGGGGACACTTTTCAAATATTGTAATTTAAACCTTCAGTAACCCCATTTTCTTGCATTTCCGAAGAAGAAGAAGACTGCCTGCGTCATATGTAAACATTGCAAGTAACTACAAGCATGGCTACCGGGGAAAAAGTTGATAAATCTTTACGCATGAAAAGTGTTAATTTACACAAACAAAATCTCAGCATCAGGAATATCGCAGAACAGGTAAATCGTTCAAAAAGTATTGTTGGAAGAATTGTGAAAGATTATGAAGATCTTGGACGTGTTTCGAGTGTTCGGAAACGTGGGAGGCCCAGAAAAACTTCTGCTA
>LQNS02278157.1:9437241-9464278 GCA_001587735.2 Parhyale hawaiensis
CTGAGAATTTGTGGACAAAGCTTCAAGAGGAATGGGGCAGGATTGATATTGAACGATGCTGCAATTTAATTGAATCTTGCCCTCGAAGATGTGTTGAAGTCATCAAACATAAAGGATCGTTCACAAAATACTGATTAAGGGTGAAGGTTTTTCCTAAATTTGTTGTTTTGTTGCGTTTTTGTCAAGTGTCCCTTAATTATTCTGCTCACACTAAATTCATAATTGTAAGTTAAATATACATAACTTTTTTCTTATCCTTCGGATCGCAATAAATTCTTAGCATATTATTATTAGGTATCCCACTACCTTTTTTGTGTTAAAATTTCAGCGTTGAACCTTTTACAGTTTTTGAGATATGAAATTTTTTATTTTTGTCCCTTAATTATGCTCGCAACTGTATATCAGTAACATAACTCAGAAAGACATGAAAGATACAAAATTGTTAGTAACGTTAAAAGGCGCAAATTAACAAATTTTGGTCATGATCGGTTCATCCGTTTCTTTGTTTCACTATTCGTTTGTCTTCGTGTTTGTCAGAACATGACTCAAAAAGTTACGGTTATGCCTTCAAGAAAACTGCAATAGCTGTTATTATTGTCAAGCGGCACAAATAATCAAACTTTTGTGATGATAAAAAGAAAATCCTGGTTTCAGAACCGATTTGAATTTTGCTTATCTTACCTTGCTAGGTACAGGTAAACGCACGCTTTCAGAGTGCTTCTCTAGTTATATAGCACTTTGTACGAAAGTGTAAAGAAATAATTTTCATCTTGGCCAGTCGGTTTATTGCTTGTCGCTTCAGACTGATCGTTCTGCCGGGATTTCAGTCATAAATTCAGTATCCATGAAACTATACTAATAAAATTCTAAGAACTTACTATTTAACTCTTTATACCTTTGTGTGATAAATTGCCACACTAACACTGAAGTACCTGAATTAATTGACAGTTTTTGCTTAACTCTTTATACCTTTGTGTGATAAATTGCCATACTAACACTGAAGTACCTGAATAAATTGACAGTTTTTGCAAGAAAAGCATATTATTTTTTGTGTCTCAGACGTGATTATTATTATTATTATTCAAACTCCCACTCGGGCCACCGCGGACAGGAAGTACAACCCAAATAAATATAAAGCATTTTGCAACACTAGGAAGCCCGAAACGCTGCTAAAGAAAATCCAACAGTAAGCCATTAACAATAGATTTAAACGCCTGCAGGCCAACACGACCAAAAGCCTATGCCGGCAATAAGTTCTAAACCTTAACAGACCAGGGCATGAAGGTTAAGATTTTGTTATTCATATCTATATTCCATGACATGTACAAACTACCTGTATTATTAACAAGCTTAAGATGTTTGTCCACCGCACGGGTATAATTTTCAACATCTGCCTTACTGTTTCAGTGAAATGTAGAATACTTTTTGCCCAAAACTAAATTTGTAAAACAATTTCCGGCGACAAGATTTGAAAATACAGACATAACAGAATTAAACATAAGCCAGACATGCAGTAACATCCACCAGAAAAACTGCGTGTGTGGAAAGCGTTCGTTTCCAGGTAGTACGAAAGGCATCTCGTCGAAGAAGTTGATATTTATTTGTAGCACAAAGCCAATTAATGTAGGTCTCATACCTTCTTCATGTGATGACACGAGGGAACTGTTATAACGTGTATTTTACAGCATAAAGCTACGGCCTGACTGCCATTTATACGTCACAGTGGAATGCGTCTCAATATCTCTAAATGATATTTATCGGAAAAAAATTGCAAAGTGTAATGCTAGTTGTGTTCTTGTTTAAATTAGGAGAATGAAGAATCTGGGTTGCACATTACACGAGTAGAAATATTTTACTGAAAAAAGGGTAAAATCACACAACGGGGAGGAAAACTGAAGAAAAGATAAAACAGCTCTGCAATCTATGTTAAGCTGTATGATTCAGAAGTTTGCCCGTTAAATGAAAAACTGTTTTGAAAATTCCACCACGCCGTAAATTTTGCCATAAAAATTAAAGATTTTTTTGGGGGGGGAGGTTTCGTTACCAGTCAATACATATTCCACCGATGGAATCACACCTCTGTCTGTTAACTGAAGGATTGTTTGGAAGATGCAGCATCCCTTGAAGCTTCACCGTAAATATTAAGAAACTTCTTTGGGTCTGCTTAACCTTTCAGTCCATATCCTGCGTTATTATTCATTCCTTTGCTTGTCAAATGAAGTGCTGCTTTGCTAAATGTGATCACCCGATAACTTTGCTCTAGAAATTACGTCGATTATCTATGGAATTGCTTCACTTGTCGATATATGCAACTAGAACGCCTCGGTGGTGTAAGACCATAATCGCGGTAGGGGGTAAATTCAACGAAGTCATTTTTGGTTAACGAGGCTAGGGCACAGAAGCATTCGATTAGATACTTGCTCTTCAATAATAACATAGTGAAAAAATAGAACGCCCCGTTCTCCAGACAATCTGCAGCGGTGGAGATAATTCAACGCCGTCATTTTTTATGGCCAGCTATGTCTAGTTTTTGGCATGGGTCACATCTAGGTCAACCCACCAAACTCCTTACAAAACATGATGAAGATTGCTCAACTCCTTCGAAAGCATTATCACCTCTCTCACTTCGTTCGCGGGTGATATATATGTAGTCCAATTATGGCCCAGCGGTAAGTGCCAAAATTTTGTATCTAAAACCGTTTAACTTCTGTATGAAGAAAGTTTCAGTATTTTTCAAGAATCCATTGGTACATACTGTATGTCTTTTGTAATTAATAAACTTAGTGATAAAAGGAGAAAAATATGTAGCCACATATGTCATATAGACTTATCCAAAAAACAAATGTGGATATTATCTCTTCCAGCACATGGAGATGGAGATATTTTACTCTGTGTGTTTCCAATTCTTTTCATATACTGCTTTACTAAAATACATACGAGACAGCTGGAAAAGATTTGTGCTGGTTATAGTTACAGAACTTTAGTGGCTAGTGTTACAGTGAAGTAAGGTAGAGGGTGCAGAACTGATAGCTTTACTGCAACGTAGTTTTTTTTAGGGCATGAATTTACAACTTGTAGGCACTAAACTCGTCAGTTAAGCCGGTGTTGTCATTCCCCCGTCTGTGTCTGCGTGAAATTTATTATCATAATTCGTTTTCGGCTGTGCGGAGTTGCAGGGTGCAAGTAATCCGCCAATGCTTTCGTGAGTGATTCATTTTAGCAGCGTTCCAGGCGTAGAAAAGTTGCCTAGTGTCCCATTTTGATCTAGCCGCACTTTGACGCCTATGCGTGTAGTTTTAAAATTAGGTAATTTTCTGAATCACTAATGCAAGTTTCGTTTTTTTTTTCTCTCTCTCTATGGCCTCTAGACACCAACTCGGCTACTATAGAACAATATTTACTGTTGAAATTGTAACACATTTACTGCTCTATTTCTAGAAACGCTCTTGATTGAGTCGTCCGTCCCAATGCTTAATTTTTCTAAATTTGCCTATTCAAGTAACCGTTTGTTCTGGTAGAGTTCTTTTTTCTTGCAACTGGGTCACCATTGTATTACAGACTTATTCTGTTGGTTGGAATTGCGGTGAGAAGTGACAGATATTTTGCAACCTAATTCCAGGCCATGACTGTCTCACGTCACAGCCCAGTACAGTTCCTGGAAATGGCATTTACGAGCCACAAAATAGGTGCAGAGCGAATGCGTCTTAGGTAAATCTTCGAGACAGAAGGTCGTTCGTTCTGTGTGTGTGAGACCATTTTTCTGATAAGAAGATTATCAAATTATGAAGCAGAACGCTGAACGAGAGAACAACAACCCAGAAGATACCATAAGTACAATGTAAGTCCTATTATAATAAGCAACTCTTCTTGACTTTCATATACATTACAATTATCATCAGCTTAGTGCTAACACAGACTAGTAGTTTACATATGGTATATTGTCATAATAGCTAGTTGGCCAAGCAAAGTCACCATTGAAAATAAACAAAGAGTAATCATGTCAAAAACTATAGAAACCAATCCGCAAAAAAGACTGCAAAATTTTCTTTGTAACTAATAATGTCATTGTTCTTGCTTGCGATACGGGATTTGCTGCAAAACATATCTTATACCTCTAGACTGGATCTTCAATTAAGGTAACGAAATTTCGGACGCCATGAGGTTGAGAGGGCAAAATTTCTCTCCTGCAAGTAGAAGCCCGATTATCAGCTTTGATACGCTTGAAGGTTAAGTAGCACCAAGCAAATTCAGTTCGGTAAAAAGAAGTCACGAAAAATGTTCTGTTCTTACTACATCCTGGATGCCGGCAGTTGAACTATCAGAATCGAAATTTATCTGCAATAAGATTTGAAAAGGTTTTGGCCTTTACTCAGCGTGAAGTTCCACTGCCGCGCAGTAACAGCTTAAGGAAGCATAAGAGCAGTGACTTATGCACGACGTGAGCTAAAACGCCATCCAACACTGAGCCTCTACTACACCACACTCAAAAAAAAGGACATAAAACGATCTATAATTACTCTTAAAAGCTTCAAAGAATGCAATAGTAACATAGGACTCGAATATCCTGCCACCTCATCTTGTTATTCAGTAGATAAATTTTCTCCCATCTTAATTAGGCATCGTGACTGAAAGAATTAAGGACGTAGTATTATTATTATATACATACTGGATATTGCTTAACAAAATCCCATAATTCTTCCTCCACTACAAGCAGCAAGTTTATACAATTTGTTATAGCATTCATTATTCACAAGGCTTTCTTTTTCGTGCATATTTCGTCGCTAAAATGTATTGTGGCTTAGGCATAAATAATAGAAGCAATGAAAAAGAAATGGTTGCAGCATAAAGTGTATGCAGGATATTCCTGAAATGAAAAACATAAAGACATCATTAAAGCTACAAGAACAAAGCAATTTCCTCGGTCCACAAGACCCATCTTAAGCAGCTAATGCGCCAATGCAGTGGAGCATCACCCCAATGTTCGCAGACGACCCGGAACACGCGGCAAAAGGTGTTCTCATTTTTCTCGCTATAAAGATCTTCGTGTTCAAGGCTCGTGTACATTGTTTGGAAGGAAGGAACCGTGTCTCTAATGGAACCAGAAATTACTCCCTATACGTCATGCCCTCGCTCGTCCACTCTGTGTTCCGTAATGGAGACATCACTCAGACATGGATGGCCCTCTGCAGCGCCGGTGCCATTCGGAAATTGAAAATTAAGATAGAATGCAAGCGTATCGGGGGTGCGTGGACAGATGCCAAACCCTTCAGATATTCAGAGTTTCAGTACATCCAGTACATCGATTAAATCAATTGATAAGTAAAATACTATAAAGCTGGCAGCAAATCAGTATACATTTTATTCACTGCTAAACCTTTTCAGCACAGTGTGATGCTGTCATCAGGAACGTAGGGAATGTTTACGTCACTAGATTTATTCTGGAAGTTTCTATAAACTATAAATACACTGTGGAATTCTAAGCACCGATAACTGAGAAACTCATCAAGTCTTAAGTTTTGCAGTTAATCTTTCACATTAATTTTGTTGCTTCTTGCATGTAGTATTTAATTTTATAATAAACGAAAATACGATTCATTGCAATGCAAAGTGCTAAAACTGTTGAAACCACAGGTGATACCGATATTTTGATATTTTTTATATGTAGTGCACATGTCTACATATAGCCGAGAATGGATCAGTTATTAGCCATTCGCAGTTGCCGAGACCTTCAATCTCTATGCGATGCAGTTATCCTCCGGTAACTTTCTATTATTTCGCACATTTAAATGCTAGTAGGATAATATTCATTGAAGAATCCTTCGCGTTAAGTGCTCCTCAACTCTTAGAATACTAACAGCAGCTGTCAATTTTGCATATTACACAAAAATAATTTCATATTACAATAAGTGCAATAATTTTTTTAAAGAATTCAAATTACAGGATCAATTCGCTGCATTTTTAATTGCACTTCTCAGTGTATACACTCTTAGCTTTAACTTAATCTATCGGTGAAGGACTACCACTATGTGTGGCACGGATGAATTCTAGTGAAATACCGACTCAACATTATTTCAATTTAGCTATAGGAACTGATTGCAACATTTTCGTATCGAGATTGCACATGAGCAGGATTTGCTCTCAAAGATGCACCACACTGTAAACTCCTGAACTGTTAAGACGAGGCTTGACAGGTTTAAAAATCTCGCAAGATCTCTCCTTGCTTTTTAAAGATCGCTAATAACTTCACTGTTTTTGCTCATAATTGATCAAAATTTGTGACCCGATTTCTGAAAAATAAAATTAATTCAATTTGACGTTTACAAAAAATAAAAATAAAGTTGTAGCGTAATTTGAGGAAAAATAAAAAATGACAGCACTTTATCTGATCTATTTGCAAAACTGAGGGGTCCTCGTCCACCACCTGAAATTTTGAAATCCTCTAGATGAGATTTCCTCAGGGCCACAAGGACGGTCGTATACCCGGCTACTGCCCGCAGCCAATAATATTAATTGTGCATTTAATGTGTTTCTATACTAGAAAACTACAGCCCAAAGAGCAAGCACCATGATCAGGACAGACGAAAACTTCACCACGTCTCTGTTCACTAGCAATTTAGAGACACTCGAGTAGTTCCCAATACAACCACGCTTTCGCTTGCACTACAACGGGCTGTCAGCATCATAACGGTAAGACTAATGGGTTGTTAAATGCTGTCAGAGAGCAATCATTACACACTGTGCAGAACATATAAATGTCAACTTATATCTAAATCTTACATATAATTCAAAATTACTGTCAACAATTAGTCCTATATACTCGACTATCAGCAATGCTGGTGAAGCAGTTCACAATATTTATCATCACTGAAAGCACTTGACAGTGATAGCTGTTTTGCTTGACTATACCCATATGAGTTTATTATAGGGAGTTCTCGTAAATTGGATCCGTAGCTATTAATTCAGGAAATAAATACCCCAGCTATCAACAGAAGTTTGAAATATTTACAAGCAGTAGTACAACTTGCTATGCGGTTTGCTAGTTTCAGTAACTGAATTTACCATTCAAAGACTGTCTCGTTTGCAGCAAAACTTTGAAAAAAGTGTGCGTGGGTCAGGCCTTCATGGAGAAGATCCATTGATTAGCGGCTGACCTACATTTACACATGTGTTCCAATGTTTTTATTCATTCTCTATCTTATCAGCGGTAAAGAGACACTTTATAAACAAATGCATGCTCTCTGATTGAATCGGTGCAGCCAACAACACCGAAAAAAAAAATCAATGATGCTCACTGTTCCATTAGAGGCGAACAAAGCGCTACTACATATTTGTCAAGCCCGTGAATAGCAGCGCAATCACCATGAACAGGTCCAGTGCCCTACCGCTGAAGCTGGGCATTACGGTGATAAATAGCCAGTGATGAAAATGACAGATACTTAAAACCTCGGACTCTTTACCACCGTAAATTTATAATGATGAAGCTCAAATCAGAGTGTAGCTTGAGGGTGCAAACGCTCATATAGATTTTTTTCTGCTTCGAGCTACATATTGCCACTTTCAAAATGAAAATAATGTAACTCTTTCACTCATAAATGCTTAATGAAATGAACAGACACATGCAGCGCACTGCATGGCTACTGCTTATATCCTACAGATTTTGATGGTAGAATAAAAGCTGGAACAGAGAGAAAAATGTATTTCTTTCGTCAATAGAGTTGATTAAGTATCTTCTGCTAAAATTCACAAAGCTTTTCCATTAAATAAAAAATTGACAAAATATTTGTCCGCATTATACCTATATTACATATTATAGAATAATTATAACAGCTGGTGAACCGTCATCCATAGACAAAAAAGCTAGGCCAGAACTAACAGTGAAAGTAGTACCTTCAAGCTAAAAATTATAATAGTTATTTCAATTAATAAAAGAATGAGTATTTTTTGGGAATAAGCATCGTGCCTTTCAGAAGCAAACTACCTAGGAACAGCAACCATACATACCTAGATAAATAGGGTTAGCGTGAGGATAAAACGAGCTCAAACTAGGTCTGTGTGGCCTATTGGTATATATATTTATTTTCTCTAACGAATGATAAAATGGAAATACAGTAGAAATATTTTACCGCGTCAGTGTCCATCTCATTTGACGCAAGTAAATATTATTCACGTGCCAGAACTGTCTATCAGTAAAATATAAGGAACATAACTTTACTTGGCTTACAAACCCAAGATTTGTGTCTTATTGACCCTTTTTTTTTCTTTTTCCGTGAAGGTAGAAGACTTTTGAAATTGAAATCGACATTTAAACTTGATATTATTACTAAATGAAGAACCTTTTCCTTCTAGAGTCAACTTGCAACATAGAAGCCTTGGGCAACTGTAAAACATAGAAAATTTACTAATCCTTTAACAGTTGAACATTTCACGGCTAAAACCATTTCCTTTAAGAGTCAAAACACAAAGGCATAACCGGAAAGTTCTGTAAGTTGCAAACGGAAAAGTATCGCAAGCTTCCGAAATTGGATATTCAAGCTAGAGTAAGAAACACGACCTTAAGAAGTCAAATGTAACGTAGTAACTCGGAAGTTCAGTAGCTTAAAGATGTGAGAAACCGTCTTATGCTTCCGTTATTAAACGCTCTAGCTAAGGTGAGAATCACGTCCGCAGTCAAAATGCAGAAGAATTACAGGGAAATTCAACAGCTTACAGACATGATGAATTATCCCAAGCTTCCAAAACTGGATATTCTAGCTGGAGTAAGAACCACGTCCTTTAAATGCAAAAAAATGCAAGAAAAGAACCTGGAAGCCACGCTGGAAACAGACGTGAGAAATTGTCTCAAACTCTGGAAGGGAAGATCTGCAGCAAAGCTGACTTCACTCGATCACGGCCAAGGTGCTCTATTGTTCAAAGACTTGTAGGTAATTACCCTCCCAGCGATAGACACTCTAGTACATCCCCAGCATATCATCATAATTTATGACTCTATCAAAAGCGATTCTACAGACCATTGGAGACTCGCTGAATTATATGATTGATTGCAAAGTATGCAGATATACTTAGCTCTTTCACATGAGGTTCTGCTCCATCTTCATTGTTTGCTTTTGCTAAGAGTAACATCGATTTGCAAGATTGATGGTAGAACAATGCGGTCTCTTTAGTAAAATGGATTGACTCCAACGCAAAAAGGGTTTCATTGAAATCAGTACTCGACGGATGCGCTTAGGGTCATTTATAAGTCCCATTCGAATGGTTGCTGGACTTCTTTTGAAACGCGTGCCCGGTCATTCTTTTGCGCTTTAGAAAGACTGGAGCTTTCCAATGACAATATTGATGTTGCTGTGATGCATCATAGAGAGCTTTCTTACTATATCGTTCTCATTCTTTTTATACTTTTCCATTGTTTGAAGCTAAAGATCAGAGTTTCAATGAATTAATCATGTAACACTGAGAAATAAGTACTTTCTATGCGAAAGCTGGTTGCAATTAATGTTTACCGTTAAACTGAATAATTGAAAAATATTTGCCGCTTTCTATTGTATAATTTGTGTTACAATTTGATCGCCTAGTGACCTGCGTGCGTTTGATAGTATGCAAATTCAGCTAGGTTAATATGTTAACTATAGGGGTATATCGACTCTTCACTAATTCCGTTAACGCATTTCAGTTAAAAAATTCCTCCAAAGCGCAGTCAGTTCGAATCCCGATTTTTATATTTTCTGTGAGAAAGTCAGTTTTTAATGCATCAAATGCAAATTAACATGCTATGAAAACAATATCAACATTCATGTGGATCGATGCATTGCATTTTCATGTACATTACCATTTCAAATGAGATGTCATGAAGTGAGTAGATAGAATATACTAGGTATTTGTTTGTTAAATTNTATTTTCTGTGAGAAAGTCAGTTTTTATTGCATCAAATGCAAATTAACATGCTATGAAAACAATATCAACATTCATGTGGATCGATGCATTGCATTTTCATGTACATTACCATTTCAAATGAGATGTCATGAAGTGAGTAGATAGAATACTAGGTATTTGTTTGTTAAATTTATAATTGGTTTTTCCAAGAATTAGATAGTTTTTATTTTTCAATTAAATCTGCTTATCGTATCTAGAAACCGTCCCAAATGTATATAAAAGAGCAATATAGAAAATAGAAAGGCGACATGAAATATAACTTTGCCGAACTTTCTTTGATGTCCCAATACGCCACATCCGCATGAAATTTAATTAATGTTAACGTTCCTGTGAACTACAGTATCAAACTATTTTGTTACCTGGCGATGCATAAAATGTTACGAAGTAGGCACCTTTAACAGTATATTACTTGTACACCACACATGTCTTTTTAAGTTTCTCCATAATTATGTATATAGTCTACTCTCGAGCTCGGTGTGTGCAGCTCAGAATGCACTATCAATGTGAAGTAATGAAGCAATAGGGAGAAAAGAATAAGGTTGACCAGAAGCACAGGCTTACCGAGGTCCCTGTGGCCCAACAAGCGCACTCTTGTTGCCCAACATCAAAAGATCAGCACCAAACAAAGGCTCAAACCGATAATTAATTCATAACTTTTGTAATGGAGCGCTGATGAATCTCCGAGTCTGCATCGTGTGCAGCGCAAGTGAGTTGCCTAGAGCGAGAGTGCCGTAACTGTGTTCACTAACGGCATGCGAGATACCTGACTTTGCCGGCCTGCCTCGGCAATTACGAACGGCATGACGCTCTGGGCAGTCACGCCCTCGCCGCAAATGATCATCCTTCAGAGTCCATCAGAGCAACCTCATGAAATTCATGATGAAACCCCTCAATGTGGAAAAGCTATGCAGGGAAGTCTTTGATGTTGATGAGCTCACTTACGAGACAGAGATCTGTGTCCGGTGAGAGGATAGATGAGAAGATATCGAGTCATTAGAAGCAGGCCATGCTGCCCTAGGCCAAAATATTGCATGTGCGGACTATAAACTTGAAGTTGAAAGATGATTAGGCGGCGCCAAATTCGAAGTGAGAATGTTAAAAGCAGGTCATAAAACGTGCGCAACGAATTTCTTTTATAAACTTATGTTTCTCTGGGGTCCAAATTTGGAGGAAGAAAGTTAGAAGCAGCTTCCTCTACCCAATAAATAAATTTTTGTGGAATGAGCACAACGAGACAGATAGGCGTGCTGTGGTCTGTACACAAACTTATTATCAACTCGAGATAATTTCGCCATCCGTCAGAAGTACGCACCGAACTATAAGCAAACTAAAGTATGAGTGATTTTGTAAGTAACATGACTATACCGTATCAAATTCAAGTTATCTGGCAACAATGTATAGCTGCAATCTGCTCTATGTTTATGCATTATATAACATCCAAGTAGCTATCAGCAGACGAATATAAAAGCTATGTTGACAAAAATTCAAAAACTTTGGAGCACTGTGAGGACAAGACGGAGACTCCAACTGAATCCATAGGGCAAATGGATCCAGACATACTTCTAATAGGCAAATATTGAAATGGGAAACAAAGTATAAATATTTCTTTCTCATATTCAAAACTATCCATCTATTTAAAGTGTATACATGCGGTTGAAACGTCAGAAGTATCTGCATACGCTGAGAGAAAAACGAAGCTGTATACTATTGCTAGTCCCATACCCTCAGTATCTAAATTTTATTTTATTTTCAAAGTGATCCAAATTTTTAGATATGTTCCGTGTCTAGTTGGTCTCGTGACGAGGGTCTTCCAAATTTTCACAAACGTATCTCAGGTGCAATATTAAGATTGGAAATTAAAAGTTTTTTTGACCGCTGTACTTAAATGCTGAAATATAGACGATTTGTCGCACAGAAAAATTGAAAACATACGGTATGCAAATAATGTTACGGTGTACCTAATAAATATAACCATCCTCTTCGACTCACACAGTATGCAAAGTTATCAAGGAGACCATAAATATAGCACTTATATCAGTCAGGGAGAGAAAGTGGGTGTTTTGTAAGCTAAGTGCGTTTATTAACAGCAGTTAACTCTTTTTCCCACGGCGTACAGTGCAGTATATAAAAGGTTCCTAATAGGGCTGCTCCTACAAGAGAGGCAAGGCTAAATAAATTATAAATTAAGAAGTAAAATGTTTGTTCTTTGAATTCACGAAATATTCAGATAAGCGCATGACTGATAGTCTTAGACACATTATATTGACATACGGAGGCTATTCTCAGCAAGACAACCGAATGTTTTCTTTAGATTCCTGAAAGTTCTGTAAGTTTCAATAACTATATTCTACCTAGGCCGTTCAGACTAGCTGTGGCAGAGGAATAAAGAAGTGCATTCGCACTCTCGAGGTCAAGTGTTCGGTTCTTCTCCAGGGAAATTAATTCTTGCAATACGCGAGATTGCAGCAGATCACAATGTTCTGCGAGAATACTGACCTAACCAAATACAGGGACCGTCGGAGCATCGCAGTTGTCACATATGTTCTGACAGTCTGTTATCGACTGCAGCCGCGCACACCTATAGGACTAGCGGACATTTAGCTGAAACATGAAGCAGTGCGTATATGGATTCCCTATCTGAGGCATGCAGACAAGTTGACTTTGCCTTTTCGCCTTATAAAGCAATATTTTGTGCTTTGTGCTCTGATACGGCGAGTGGCGTGTTTTTATCACCAGCGAGCGAGGCGAACAGCGGTGATGATTTTTTCGTTGAAAATTTAAGCATCTATATTTGTATATATATATATATATATATTTCTCTTTCCACGCAAAAAGGGGTAGAAGGAGTTGAGCAATGTTCACAATTTTTTGCAGGGAGTCATGTGGGTTGACCTAGATGTGACTAACGACAAAAAAAAACTAGAATTAGCTGGCCATTCAATTGACAGCGATGAATTCAGTTTTCTGTCCAACCCAAAACAGGCAGGAGTTGAGTCAAAATAATACTTTTTTTCAGTCAGTCAGGTGAGTTGAGTGTGATGTGAATAATGACAAAGATCTTGAAGTAGCTGGCCGTCAAGAATCGCAGCGTTAAATGTGTAACTCCACCCAAAAAGAGTTAGAAGGAGTTGAGCAATGTTCATAAATTTTTGTAGGGAGTCAGATGAGTTGACCTATATGTTAACAATATAAAAAAAACTAGCATTAACAAGCTATTATAAATGATGGCGATGAAATTTGTTGTCTGTCCACGAAAAAAAGAGGCAGAAGGAGTTAAGCAACGTTCATAGTTTTTTGAAGGGAGTCAGGTGGGTTGACCAAGGTGTGAAAAATGATAAATCTCTAGAGTTATCTGACCATAAAAAATGACGGCGTTGAAATTTGCCCCACCCCGGCTGATGGTCTTACGCGTTTTAGTTATATATGCGTGTATATACGTGGAGTGCATTCCATTCAATACTCTACTATATAAAAACGATGTTTGTTGATTGACTTGCCTCCTTGCTTGGTTGATTTGTTGGTTCGTCCATCCATCACAATGTACGGGTAGGGAGACCTATCTGAATATTGAGATTCTCACAAGTCAAGCCTCAATGGCTTAATTCTGTTGCCTAGTCGAACGTGCCCTAATTTTTTTGGAGAGTTTATGTACCTGTCGTACATAGTACATAATTAATTCGCTATGTTTTAGTCCTCTGAATTTCACCGTGACAGTTGAAGCTTCAAGCTGAGCAGCGGCCAAAGCATTTTCATATATTACCGCCAAATTCCGAGCCTGATATTTCAGCCGTAGATATCGAGAATACAGCAGGAACTATTTCCGTTTAATATTATTTTTAATTAACTAAGAGTATAATATGTTCTTTGTGCTGCTTGACTTTCAACATTTCATAACTAATAGTCACCCTTTTACTTGCGGGAGGGAAATTCTGCTTTCCCAAACTCACAATAGCACAGCTTTCGTTGACTTAGTATAGGAAATGAAGCCTGCAGGTATGAGACGTATTTTGCAGCGAAACCCTGACCGCATGCAAGATGAATAAAAAGCTTCCTGTGTTTGACAGCTGGCTATACTCTTGTAATACTATACCCGTGAAGCAAGTTTTCTAGTCATAAATGAAATTTGTCAAGATCTTGGTAATACAGATAAGTATTATACTCTATACTAATAATGAACGGTTTTGGTGCTTGATAAAAACTCTTCATCATGAGAGTGAGCATTTAAGCTCAGGAGTGCTGAAAAGAATTCAACGTTATAAAAATCTATGCCTATAGAAAAGTTCTTACAAGAGCTAATCATAAGACAATAAATACAAGCCAAGATCATATTCAGAGATCTGCTTATACAGTAATCACATTTTCTTAAATTACATTGATTAACTTTGAGCTATTACATTATGTCAACAAGATCAGACAACGATAGTTGACTGGACAATTTCTGATGGTGCAGTGCAATGTCAAACTCTTGGTATTGATAATAGCTAGTATAGGTACCAATAATTGGGATAGTTCCATCTTGATAAGTTAATTTCAGTAACGCTAATTTGTACGTTTAGGGTTTAACGTCTAAAGTGAAATTAAAAAGAACAAAACAAGTGCATATGACTGAAGTTCCAGACTAGTTAAAAGTGATAAAATGAGCATATCTCGCTTGAACTGTCGCATTGGATGACAACTGTGCAGTGCAGAATTTACAAACAGGCGAAGCAGAGTGAAGCCTTTGGCCTCTCAAATTAGGAGACTGCCAGCCAACAATAATAATAAAAAAAACCATAACGCCTCGTGGCATAAGACCAACACCGGCGGTGGGAAGCATTTTTAATGGAGAGCTATCTCCAGATTTTGGCATTTTTCCCTTCTATGTCAATCCACCTAATTCCCTGCAAAATAAAATTGTGAACATTGCTCAACTCATTATCCCTCTAATTCCGTGGCAGCCAAATTTGAATACCGCCATTTTTAAAATGATCAACTAACTTTACAGTTTTGGCATTTTTCACATCTAAGTCAACCCAATTGATTCCCTGCAGGAAATTATGAATATTGATCAAATCCTTTTCCTTCTTTTTGGGTGGACAAACAAATATGCCAACAATTATACAAACATATATACTTAAGTCTTCTACGAAAACATGATCACCTCTCTCAATTCGTTAGCGAGTGATAAAAATTAACGAAAGCAGAGACCATTGCAACGATAGGTATACAATATGAAGGACTTGAAAAACTTTATCCTAATAAAACATTGTACAGTATGTAAAAAAAAAGATATTAGCAAATTCAGCCTATGCCTACGTGCAACTATGTAAAATGAGTTTATTTTACTTTAATAATAATGTATTCTATTCTATAATAAAAAGATTTGTCGCTTATAATTTGCAATAATCTTCACAATCTTCAACTTCATTTAGATGGTTTACCAATCCTCCTGCTTAGTCCCATCTTTAGAGCAACTATTCGAAGAGGCCATGAGAGGGTGTCTCTCCATCCAAATCAGTCCCTACGGATATATAGGATCTAAATTTAGAACATGCAATATTATAAGAACTTCTATTTCATTATAGTGAGCTGAAGTTTATACCTTGCTATAAAAAGGGGGTGATTCAGATTGATGGAGCTCGTTCAGATCGACAACTCCACTGTGAAAAACTAGGTAATTTGTCAAGCTATTTAAATAAGAACTACCTGCGGTGTGTACAATATCCCAGTGTACTCTTTAGGTTAGCTCTTAAAATTTATTCTTCAGTATTATGCATATTCGATAAGAAACGATATCGATTCCAAAAGAATAGGCAGTTATTATATATATGTATTGAAAGCGGCATTAGAAAGCATATGATAATCGCCTAAAAACTATCCAGTGAGAAATCATTTTAATGGAATAAGCTACTGTAAGTCCATTCACACATATTTCCTCATTCAACTTATATGCGCCATCATATGGATTCCCAACCAGGGGTGCTCGCACCCCTCTTAGGGGTCGGGTCTCTTAGGGGCTGCGCATTTTTGGATGATATAAAGTTAGGTACAAAAATCTGATCACAAATTCAGTGTAAATTTTATCATTCATCATCAGACGAGGAATTATTTTAGTTGGGGTGCGAGAACGTATTAAGAGTTTTATAGGGGTCACAGGCTTAGAGAACGTTGGGAACCACTGCACTATCATGACATACTCGTAGTACAATGCATAATCGCATCCGTTTTGTTTAGCTTAACAATTATGAATTTTGCGAATCTGTGAAAAAGGTTTCAAGATTTTCGATCAAAAACTAGTAATGGTTAAAATAATTCTTGTTAAGAACTCATTTTTATTTGTGTTCGATATATTTTTCGCTGCAAAGCCGTTAGTTGTTTGGCCATCTTCAGACGAATTAAAATCTGAAACAAATGAAAGTCGACATGAATGAAAGTACACAGATTCCATATAGATAGCAGTCTGAAGATGGCATTTGTTGATTGCCGAAACGTCGCTTTTTATATAGCTTGTGTTTATTTTTACTCAAGAATTGTTCTTAATAAAATTGGTAATGATCAAAAACTAGCTTCTAGAACTTTGGAAAAAGTGTCTAAGCGTTTTATTAAAATGAGTGCTGATCTGAAATTCTTAACAATTATGGTAATATACTGCACTGCAGTCAGTCTCAATTACCCACGCCATACATTCCTATACTGAAATATCTGCAGTGTCAATTATGATTTCTCACATTACTCCTCCAAAAAAAAATCGAAAACGTTCACTCGATATTGAAGTCGGATGGTTTTCTCTGTATGTCTCAAGAGCGCTGCCGTTCTCTCGGCCGCAGTTGTTACACAATTCTTACCAACACCCTCACACTTTCCTCCCAAGTAATTCGATCTCCTCGGGAGTCACTGGAAAGCCAACCAGTGGGCCTACATTCGTGAGTTTCCCCTCACGTTAAGTGCGGCTTCGCTCAAGAAATTGCTTAGAAATTTCCTTATAAAACGCTGAACTAGAAAAACCTAAGGAATAATTCACTGTAACTATGCCTCGAAACTTTCATGCTCGACTAAGCATGTCACCGTTGGAGCATTTCAGTCAATCAGGGAGGATGTTTTAGTGGAGCTCCATTTGCCGACAGAGCGTGTGTGACACGAGCGCCTCAGCGAGGCAGCCAGTACGAAGTGCGCAACCAACACGGCCGTCGTGAGGATTGGGCTCTATAAAATACCCTGTTAATGCGTAGTATGGTATGTTCGGTAATGCCGTACAAGTGAGCTTGTTCTTACATCGGGCGTGCAGATTTAGATCCGCCGACCATGCAATAAAAACAGCTACGGAACCAATTAAGGCTCTTTTGCTAAAAATGATCGAATGCAGCAATCTGAAGATTTTATGGCGAACTGTGTGACGCTTGTACCAAAGATCATTAACGCCCTTCTAAGATCCAAGATACCTAAATCTTCCTGCAGAGGAAAGGAGAGAATAATAACTGGGAGGGGAAAATTCATGATTTTCTAACATCATCTCTTGTCGAAAGGAATGCTCGGACTTCGATTTTATAGTATCATTGAAAGGTAAAACCAAGCTTCTAGGTGTACTCAGAATTCTATTTCTCACCGATAGTTATTATTAGAATAGGTGCTGCAAAGTAAGTAAGTGCACCGACTTTAAATTTTTATAACTGATATATATTGGTGTCTGGAGATGACACGAATGTCCGAAGCTCTGATGCCAAATAGATGTGCAACCTCACAAAATACTCTGCCGACCCGTGTAAGCATTATTGAATGAAATGTGAACCACACGTGCCGAAAACAAGGCTTCTGAAGGGCGACTACAAATGAATTTAGCACACCAGCTAAATATACCGGAGGGAGAAGTTTATATATTTAGTGTAAAAGTAATGAGCTGCCAAAAGAGCTAAAAGAAGCAGCTATAATAATAATCCACTTTGATACCAACATGTCGTGAACCGAGTACCTGACGAAGTCACTAAACTGAATTCCAAAGATCAACGGTATACGAGTAGATAGATACAGTTAATAAAATGTATTTTGATGCATTTATAAGAGAACATCGGATAAGGAGGTAGGGTACTGGGGAGTAGTAAAGTTATTTCGAAACAAGATACAAATGAAAAACCATTGTGATGGTACAAAACTCTTCTTTCTAATAGGAAAATTTCGAACACATATTGCATGAAAATATACTGGAATTAACTACAGTATATCCAATACCTCTCCATCCCGTAAATAATATTTTCAGTTAAAGCTAATTGGGAAGTATTATATTATCCGCCCTGGAATTAGAATCGTTGACAGTAGCAACGAAAGCTTAGCCCAAAATAACAGTACGTTAGAATCTTATATATAGGCTATAATTTAGAGTGATGCAAAATTGGGGTAAAAAAAATTTTTTTTTGCACAAAAAATACTGAGATACCATCTCAAATGAATATCTATGCTATAAAAATAATTCTAATAAATTTCAGCCCTAAATTTTAAAATTCAGAGGTCGCTCCCTTCATTTGAAAATTTGCTGACTTCCAAGACACCCAGGAAATACGGCAATTATCTCGTTACCTTTTTGAAACGGAAATTCTCCAGTAAGCCTAGCGCACCATTGTTTATAGTAAATTCCGACTATATGGACATGAGGTAATACCTAGATGTTGATGCAGAATATCACTATTTGGTCAGAGATATGAGAGTTTTCTTTGTTTTATCTGGATGTTTCTCATGCTATTTTGACAGCAAATATTGTTTCTGCTATCAATCTGACCCTTCTCTCAGCAAAATCGTTGGTAACTTTCATGTGAATTTCCACATTTTTTGCAATCATAAAACTCCCTTCTGAAAACCAATCTTTTACCGGTTTGCTCAAAAAAAAAAACGAAGATAATCCAAGAATTTCAAAGAAGATGGTGTTTGTAGGAATAAAATCTTCAGGCTGCTTGTTGAGAATACTGTCAGTAGCTATCTATTTGAGTTGTGTTTATCGGATCCGGATCTACTGGTATTGTGAGAGCGTCTTTCATTTTACGCTTAGTATAATGACTGATTTTATCATCAAAGACTGTCAAAGCAATCATTTCTTTTGAGAGATACCATAAGTATTTTTTACTTTCTGGTCAACAGTTTTTGATAATTGTTAGTTCTTGTTTTTATCCTTATAAAATTTTTTTAACTGACAAGGATCATTTCGAGGAGCAATGGCAGCACTGGGAGTTGAGAACCAATATTTGACGTAAACTGGAACAGAAAAGTCGCAAATTTCTGCCACGCTCTTCTCCACTGTTGCTGATAGTTTAAATTTGCTTTTGAGCATGAAAATGTTGATAGAATATAAGAGTTTTGCCATCCAACGTGCTCTATGATATGTACCAGACTTCTTGAAATTAGTCCAGTTGGTTTAGTGCCCCCTAACAAGCTTATTATTATTTCCAATAGTTCTTCATAATTGTCACGGGGCTATTTTTCCCATAGTTATCTAAATTCAAACGTGAATATTTCCTCTCCTTCCTATTTTGGGAAGTTTTGCAACTGATCAAATTTTAAGGTAAATTCTATTCAAGTATGATTCAGATATTTTGCATAACTGTAATTCAGGACCGAAGATGTCTGAAATTTTGGAGTCACCACTGCTTCCAAAACGATTTCAGGGATATAGTGTCTGCATAGAAACCATAACAAACTAGAGCACTCTGAGAGCGCATACCTCCGCCAAGAGAGGCAACGGTAGCAAAAAAATTCAAATTGGCTCTGAAACCATAATTTTCTTTGTATTAACTCCAAAATCGAATCATTTGTGTCTTTTGATAGTAATAACAGCTTGTGCAATTTTCTTGAAGATCCGTTCATAACTTTTTGAGTTATACTACTAACAAACGTTATGACAAACATGAATCAAACATACAAACGAACAAACCGATTTGCATCAAAATTTAATCATTTATGTCTTTCAACATTTCTAAAAACCCCTATAAATTTCAAAAGGATCTATTCGTTATTTTTGGAGTTATTGTGCTAACAAGCATAAAATTAAAAACAGTGTTAAACGAACGAACGAACAAACGGATCAATACCAAAATTGGTCATTAACTTTTTGTTATATACCTAACAACTCATGTTAATTTCATAAAAATCCATCCAAAACTCTTTGAGTTATGGCAGTGAGAAAAATAGGGCAGACAAGCAAACAAACGGATGGACATATCTTCACCAAAAGTTAATTATCTGTTCCTCCTAACATACCTAACAATCCCTGTAAATTTCATCTAAATCGGTTCAGAACTTTTTGAGTTATCTTGGTGACAGACAGACTGACAAATAGACAGACAGACAAACACGACGAAAACATAACCTCTTTGGCGGAGGTAATCATTCTCCATATTCTGCTCAATAAGCACAAAGGCTCCATATCTGCGCTCAGTGTTTGATGTAGTTGTGTCAAAGCACACTTAATGAGACAGTGTTTAATTTGAATTGCACTTAAGATTTTTCGTAATTTGAAAATTTTCAAAGTCCAGGCGCGACCTCTAAAAACTATTTGTTTTGTCTAAACTTTTCCAGAGAGTAGTTTCTTTTTTCCTACATAGAGAATCATATTAAAAGTCTTTCAAAAAATTCATGATGGTCGACTTTTTTGCATCCCACTAATGTATATATAATAATAACAGATTTATACTCACAAAGATCTTCATAAATGTATGGCAGCTCAATGAATGAGCGAATCAGTAATGCAGATAATCTGAATCCATAGGTAGTGAATGTTATGTACGCAGTTGTATTTCAACAACTTCTCTCAACCTATTCATTTTTCACACTAAACACTAATTTTGCCGGAATGGCAATATCAGAAACGCGACTGAATGAACCTTCTGGACAGTCACGAGTTAATTATTCCACTCAATATCTACTCCAAGCTCTCAAATTTTTTGGTAAACGCTTTCAAAACCACACACACAAAAAAAGAAATATAGTACGTGTAACTCCCTGATTTCCCACGACCGCCTCAAGAGTTTTTTTTTTTAAGTCGATAAAACTTTCTTTTCTAACACGGACGCTGAGTGCGCAACTGACGGACACTGACGTGTCTTGAAGAAATGTGTTGTCTTTTATCACCCAATGGTTGCCGTACCTTCGCTACTTCATAGCAGCATTATAACACATAGAGCTCTTGCTAAGGGTCGTTATCGTGCCTGCCCACTTCATTGCATCGTTAGCTATGCAAATAATAGTGAACTGCACCTCACCATCACGGGCTTCGGCCATACAAGTTACTCATACGGTGCCGCCTGTGATCTTGCTAAAAAATTATCTTGTATGACTAAGTATTTAGCTCCATTAGAAAATCTTTGTATTGTTTTTGCATAGGCATCGGCGCTGAATTATGATAATTGTATGCTCGTGCTAGGTGTAACACGGTGTCTTGTGCATCATCCGATTCGCCTCCATTTGAAAGCGGACTCAGCAGCAACGTTAAATATTCTTTCTTTATGCACTGTTGAAAAATCAGTAAATTTTATGGAAAGTCTTGCACTTTGCATGCAATTAATTTCCCAGTAAAATTGCTTAGTGTTTATTCCCTGGCACAACTTCCGTAAAATAGAGAACTGCTTTAGTTAGAAATTTAGTGATCCACCGTAAAATAACAGAAAATTTATTTTGGAAACTTCAACGAACAACAAATTTCACCGCATTTCATGCAAATTTTTGCCATCGCTTCTCCCGTACCGTTACCGGAAGATCTTTTGTCATCTCCTATATGCTCTCAATTACACTGATACGCTGTAGAACCATTAACCCTCTTTGTAACAAGCTGTGTTGCTTTCCAACAAGGGTACTTTGTCCTATAGTGCATTTCTTCTAGGAAAGAGCTTTCTTAGGCATGCAGCGCAACTGGTAACAGCAAGGTTAGGTTTTTTATTAACCTTCTTCGTCATCTCGGGATTAAAGCGACAAGTAGAGGTTTCGTCGGCACCCTCATTCAAGTACATCTTATTGGTGTCATACAATGCACGTAATTAGCTAAACTACGGCACTGTGGGCTCGTCAGCTTAAATCCACTACAGGTTGACATTTTACCCTAGCAGATTTCTGGGATGCCCCAATTGAGCTACAACACTGAATCAATTTTTAGGGTGTTACGAACTATATGTAAAGGTAACAGTCTTTGTTATTTCAACAGTTCTATGCCGACATTTGTAATTGAATTATAGTACGCAAATAACTGTCACAGCTAGCTAATCAAGATGAAATGTTTTTCTCATTCCTCTTGAAAAGGGCCAGGGATGATTTCGTTCACTGGGTTGACTACTCTACAAGTGTAGCTGAAGTAAATTATGATACATTTCTTTCTTTCGCATTGCTTTCCTCGTTGGCGAATAACACCGAGAGGCACGGTTGTTGACCAGTTTTTATGCGAATAGTGTCAAAATATTGTAGTAATTGTTTTAATAGCAAAAAAATGAAGAAGACTGCTATCGGATTGGAGAAAGAGTAAAAATTTATATCACGTGACAAAATTTCATGATTCCTTTTAGAAAAATGAGTTGAGGACAAACTGCGTCAGAAATGCTCATATCAACAAAACTGACCGATTTGTGCCCTCAATAAATTCGTAGAAATGATTACAGTCACATTCTAAATCTCATTATATTTTCAATACAATTTTACCTCTTGTTTATAACAAACATATACTGTATCAATATACTTGCCTTGGAAAGGGCTATCACTTTTATTAAAATACTACAACGATCGCATAAAACTTGCATTTTCTGGATCCCGCTGCTGCTGCGCAAGAATATTAAAAATTAATCAGTTCTATTAGGATTTGGGTATTGTTCTATACAGGCAATCATCTTCCCAGTCATGAAAACATTTCAAAATTTGTATCAAAATAAGAAAATACGAATAATCAATTTATGAAGACAGCTAATTTGATACAGATAGTTTTATTCAGCACATTTATTTACACTGGAAATTACTGTCCAACTCGAAAAGTTTATACGCATCAACATACTTCAGGGCGCGTTCGATACTCTAGTTGCCTGAGGCCGCCATTTGCAGAGCGTTAAGGTATTTCAATAAAGAAAGGGTCATTCATATACTTATTCAGGTAAATATGAGCATTCATTAACTGCAACGCTCTTGTCTAATTGAAGGGCTAATATGCCTAGTGCAGTAAATCCTTAGAGAAGACGTACGACGTTAATGCACTTTCCTATTAGCCATCCAATTGAGACTTCTTTGAACTACATACACAAAACAGCGCTACAAACTAATGGCCTATTTCAAAATATCTGATACAGTATTGCCTTTGTTGTATGATGTAAGAGTACCCTACAAACTACAGCGTTACAAATGAGGTTGAAACATAATAATGATACTTATCACGAAAATAAGGAAATGAGCTGCTGCTTTATCAATGCTATGATAAAAATTTGAAATAATTCCAGCCCTTTCGTAGCATTTTGAAACTTTGCAGTGTTGGGCAAGAGAATTTTATTGAAACAGTCCTTTTGTCTTGAGGTAACTTCTAGTTAGAGGCGCTGATTTACTTGCATGATGAACAGCATTTCTTTCATGCATTGCACAGCATGTTGAACGGTTAATGCCACATATACATGTATCTACCACTCAACGATACTGTCCCTTCCCGTCTTACGAGTATATTGTGCTATTCCTGCTGAAATTTGCAAGTACTATAGTACCTACGCAGTCAAAAAAGACAGCGAAGAGTTTGGAGACACATCATCATTTAACACACTTTCGTTACTAATATGCTTCGGAAGAATACCCTATAACGGTCTAGTCAAATTGTCATAAGTGATAACTGCTCTCTCTTTCAATTCATCTAAACTGCACAATTGCCCTCCTCCCCCCCCCCCACCTTAGATGACATTAGCAGCCAAAAGATCTTCCATTAGCAAGCAGCAATACTGAACTAAATTAAATTTATCGCCGCGTATCCTAGCTAACGGTGAATTCGCGTTCAATACATTTAAGTTTTTGTTGAAGCAAAAACTGTTCCGGCAAAGAGAGACAGTAAGCTGGAAGAAATAATTGTGTCTACTGCCTGGTTAAAAATCCTCCCATCGTTTGCGCATTCTTTTAGTCATTTACCGAATTTATACGCCGTGAACTGAGAGCAAGCAAATGCTTCGATACATAGAAAAATTGTGCATATCAGACTCAATGACGGCATAAGAGAAGCTTCAAATATCTTTATCATTTCGATTTCAAAAAATATTTCAAGCAAGAAGTGCATTCAAATAAAAGGATAAGGATCCCACTTTCGCCATCTTCTGCAACCTGGTCATCGATGGCCATGGAAGGGAAGCGCAACTTAATTACAAAATCTGCAACCTGACCTGTATTTCGCTTATTTCGTTAAGAGCGTGGCACGAAATATACAAATATGTCCTAATATAATAACACGTTTCGTGTATTTATTTGTTTATTTCTTGTCCGCTTCTTAAGCGACATAGGAAAAATTTCCAGCGCTTCAATTAAGCAGATATTTGAGCTTGAAAAAACCGTATAATGGCTACGGTATACGCTGGCATTTCACAATGCATATATTGTAACCTGATTGGAGTTGACACAATGATTTCTTCCAGCTTGCTGTCTTTCTTTGACGGTGCAGTTTTCACTTCAACAGAAAAACTAAAATGTACTGAAGGCTTATCCTTCGGTATCTAGGATACACGGCGGTATTTTTTTTTTCTGCATGCCGACTTAGGTGGGGGAAGATTGCGCTGCTTAGATGAATTGAAAGAGAGAGCACTTATCTCTTATGACAATTTAAGTTGGCCATTGTAGCATATTACTAACGACAGTATGTTAAACTAGAACGCCTCGTGGCGTAAGACCATCACCCGCGGTGGTGGGCATATGGATGCTTTGTCCAACAAGGTTAGGACACAGCCCCCTGACAAGATCTCTTGCTAATAACATCGGAAAAAGATAAAACGCCACATCGCGTAACACGATCTGCCGCGGTGGAGGCAAATTCAACGCCGTCATTTCTAATGGCTAACTAGGCCTAGTTTTTTGGGCATGGATCACATCTAGGTCAACCCAACAAACTCTCTACAAAAAATTGTGAACATTGCTCAACTACTTCTACCTGTTTTTGGGTGGACAGACATACAGTATATATATATATATATATATGTATGTCGTATTGGCCTGATAGAGGTACACCTCCTCCGAGAACCTTGCAGGTTAGAGGCCAGGACTGGTTTTGCTAATGTCCTATATCAAATATACGTGTTTTTACGGGTTTACCGTGTTCTAAACTTCATATTACACTACGGGAACCAGTCCTTGCCTACCTAATCTACATGGTTGGCATGGTAAGAGCTCATTGTAAAGGGGCTGGTACTAGGGTGGATGGTCGTGGTTGGTGGTGGCAGCACAAAAAAAAATTCCCGTTTTACTATCGAGAAGTGGGCGTGCGTTCGAACGTAGACTTATTTTCTTTCAAAATGAGACCAAATTTGCATAAATCACGGAGTTTATAGTGTTTTTTTTTTTTAACTTTTGAAGTAGGATGCGTTTAGGTGGCCAGGATTTTGGTACCTCTATCGAACCGGAAGGCCACTTAACAGGCCGTAAATGAATATTGTTAGCTATCTAATAGGCCGTTTCGAAATATATATAGTTAAATCTTCAACGAAACTTTATCACCGCTCTCACTTCGTTCGTAGGTGATAATGAAGACGCGTCTTCACAAATTCCTCGGAGTCATTTCTGACAGAGCGGGTACACTAGTCAATATATAAACATATATATATATATATAAACAAATAAACACACGATAGTGTTCATTATATTGTTTGATGTTTGATTGTAAACTGTAAATGCTTAACGTTACGCTCCGAACCAGAATTTTCTTTCTCGAGCTAATAGGATCGTGTCCAATCCAATCCAATAAAACTCAGAAATACAGGCAAGCATAAGTACGGAAGGTAGACTGTACTTTATTTATCGTTTAGATAAAATGCTTCGTTCTTCATTGCTGCTATTTACAAAGCTACTCTACTTCGTGTACTTTTCGTCACAAGTTCTCCATTTTCACATTATAAAATACGTTGAATAAATATGCTGCACTTGAATTTGTTTTTATTGTTCAAACCTATAGTTATTTTATCCTTTTTCTCGAATCCTTCATTTTCAACATGACCACAAAAATACATAACATATCGCATGATATGAATCTCGGTTCACCATAAGAGTAAATACGCTGCAGAGTCTTGACGTTAACTAGCACCTACCATCCCTCCCGACGGGCGCTCGCACGTTTTACATAGTATTGTTTTAAGCAAGGCCAGCTGATGCATAATATCCTCCTGACTGTTTGATGAAGCAACCTTTGACCTCTCATTATGTAGGACAGCGAGTCTGCAAGCATTCAGTCTCTTCCTTGAATGCTTTCCATCAATCCGAGACATTTACGTCATGCATAGTAAACCAGGCAAGCTTGCCTCAGAAAAACAGCGCCAGTATAAAAGCTGTGGTTTTTACTGTGTTTTTTGTGGCATGTGCCGTCTTATAGACTAACAACGTGTGCGAGGGACTGTATGAATCCGACTACCTTTAGAATTTTTGCTTTCAGAATTATTCTAGGATTATTTGTAGAGCTGTCAGACTCGGTATTTTATCACTGTATGTATGGTTGAACCAAGTCTCACACTCTTTCTATCCCCTCGTTGGTAGCATGGGCTTTGAAAGTTTTCCTGTAAATACATTTTTCCCTTGGTAAATTATACAATTGAAATAAAAGTCGACACGAGCTAATTAAAATTTGACGTTTCGGGAGTTGTATCCCATTTTCAAAACCTAATGAAATCTTAAGGATGTCTAACAATAAATTTTTTTTATTTATTTAAGAGGACCTAAAATGTGGTGGTGCTAGCGTTGTGGGACCTAGAGGGCGAACGACCACGGTGCGATATGGGGTCCTGATATAAGTGTCGAGCGGCACGAGAAGCGAAGGAAAACGAGCGAGTGCAGTCGGAGGAAAAAGCATCAGCCATGGTTGTGACGAGTGGTACAGCTGTAGTCATCATATAGGGTGGGAAAAGAACATGTACAGTCATGGGGGAAACAGTCCGTCCTGCACAAAGAGCGGATAAAC